>OX375866.1:5487282-5692207 GCA_947359475.1 Heligmosomoides polygyrus bakeri
CACACATTAGGAAGAATCGCGTTGAGGAGGGAAAACTGTTAGAGTGGGAGTCTTCATTGCCTAAGCGTGTTGCCAAAATTGCCTACATGACACATTTTTGCAGCAATCGTTAAATTTGTCCTACAGTTGAACTCTTTCTCCAGGTAGGAGAGCTTACAGAATTAAAACTTTGGAAAATCTCTTCGCATCCTTTCAAATGACAGATTTTGACTAGGTTTTAAAACATAAAGGTGAATACTAAGTATAAAATACAGAAATAATAACACTTAACCTATAAATCAATAACAAACAAGACTCCGAATGAGAGCAAGAACTACATTGTGACTGATAAAGACAGTAATATACTTTAGCTTCAACATAGTTGTTCTCACTTTGTCGCTAACTCTTGCAATGAGTGGTAAGTTTTATATTAAAATACACAGGCTTGCATAAATTTTTTAAAGATAAAAGGTAAGAATAAAAAAAATTAAGTTACCGAAATAAATTAAAAGCATTTATTTATATTAGTTTTGTATTAGTTGATGGTACTGTAGTCTCGGAAATTTACATGTTTGTATTGTATTAGGTTGTCCCATAAGTCCCCGCCGTTTTTTCAACGATTCACTGCAGGTTTCGCCGGCGGTCTCTTGCATAGCGCTGCATAGCGTTCGAAAGAGCATGATTTGCTCTATCAGAGCATGTATTGCATTTCTTGTTGCATCCTGAGTTTTGTCAATTTTTAGGTCGTTGAAGTGAAAAGTGAAAAAGTGAAAAAGTTGCCATTTGCGCACTTGTTCTCTCCGCTTAGGTTTGTAATTTTTTACGCAGTTTTTTATAGCACTTGGAAGACAATGTTCTGTACTACAAGAATATGTGTTGGTCCTATTTTCTCACTTGCCCTTTATTGATTTTTAGGCCATCAAATTGGGAATTCCGACTTTTCCGTCCGAATTTTTACCAAAACTCCGGTCCTGTGGTTGGACTTTTTTGCTTGGTGTTATATGTAGTTTGGAAGAGGATGTATTGCTCAGTAAGGATTTGTGTCACGTTTATTGGCTCACGCTGATTTCTGTCGAATATCAACAACTGAAGAAGAAGAAGGAGTTGTTGGTGAAGAGGATTTTTCTCTTTTTGGCATTTTGTTGAGATTCAGAAGAAATCAGTAAACGCGACACATATTCTTATAGAGAAAGACATTTTCTTTCGAACGACATATAACACCGACCCAAAAAGTCCAACCACAGAGCAGGAGCTGTCGGCAAAAATAACCATCCTCCTTCGGACGTCCCAATTTGATGGCCTAAAAATCAAAGACAAATGAGCAAATAGCACTAACACATATTCTTGTAGTACAGTACATTTCTTCCAAATGTTATAAAAAACTGCGCAAAAAATTACAAACCTAAGCGGGGAGAACAAGTGCGCAAATGGCTACTTCTTCACTTTTTCACTTTTCACTTTAACGACCTAAAAATTGACAAAATTCATGATGAAAAAAGAAATGCAATGCAGGTTCTGATAGAGCAAATCATTCTCTTTCGAAAGCTGTGCAGCGCTATGCAAGAGACCGCCGGCGAAATCTGCAGTGAACCGTTGGAAAAAAAAACGGCGAAGACTTATGGGGCAACCTAATATTTAAGAAAAAGAACTTATTAGATGAATAGTTGTTGTTTTGCAGATACAGTTGTACTGGAACACAGTGTGTCCATTTTTATTTTCATTTGTAAAATTTAATTGTTAGTACATAAGTAATAGTAATACCCAATAATATCTTACCCTGTACTGTACTCACAACTACTTTAATTAGTTATCTTCTTCACTGATGAGCCTCGTGGTAACTCATTTTAAATATGCCTTTTATGAAGATGGAGGCGAAACAAAACATGTTTAATGTTGTTGTTATTTGTCGGTTTTCTGAATGTTGTTGTTGTTTTTTGGTTACGATTGTTATGGCATTGAGTTTGTGCTGTTGAAGATCGATGAGATTTTGAATAGCTTTTTACGTACAGATTTCTACATGGTTCTCGTTAAAAGACTTTTGCTTCATAAATTGGTATCAAGTTCGTTCTAAAAGCTAACGAAGGGCGGTGAAAACGTCTGTTTCAACTAGACAAAATAGTTTAGGTGGACATATTCCAACTGATTCTAAATGGATCGGATCGAATGGGGGTTTAAACATGAATGGGCTTTACAGGTTTCTTGGCATACTCTACCCTGGGCCGGATTCATCAGCGACTTACAGCAACTTATCAGAGAATTTTGGCTGTATTTTCTCCGTTAAATTGCTGTAAGTCGTTGATGAGTCCGGTCCCTGGATTGCGGCGATATTTTAGTTTTAATCACGAAATTCGCACAGCTGAGCAGCTGCGGGTATTGTTCTAGTACAGAATGGGTCCGCAGTCTTTAAGTTCTCTTGGTGAGCAGGACTTTATCGATTCCTTCTTAGAAATCGCGCTCCGCGTGTACTCAGACTGAGCTACATCTGTAGCGACGACTGATTTCTAGCTGGAAACCCCGTTCTTACAAAAAGACCCATCGTTGTTCGAACACACACACACACACACATCCCGGCATTAGTCGTTAATGTGGCCTGCACGGAGTGGCGAGAACGCGCTAGCCAATCAGCACAGCGACTGCACAAGCTCCCTATATGTGGCCCCCACTCAATGTGACTTGATTGGTCTACTGCATGGTACCTCTTCATGTAGACCACATTAACGACTAGTGCCGAAACTGCTGTTCAGAAGTCGACAGCTCCGAAAAATCACGTTTATTAAACTGAAAATCGGTTTGAAAAAGCAAGAATTATAACCCTGGTAAACGAAATGTTAAACGTGAGCAAGATCTACTCCAGAATCTCACATTAACTGACTACAAATCTGAATCACATAGACTGTTGTTACGATAAAGGAATCGTAGGGGGTGTTATTAGGAAACAGCTAGCTGTCTTATTAAGGTTAGTGATCTCAAGAGGTACACAATGGTCAACAAGACAAGATAATGCCCAGAAGCTCATCAGATTAGCGGAGATGCTCACCTAGCTACGTACGCCACTAAAATACCGCATTCTAGCTGCAGATGCTTGAAAGCGACGAAGCTTGCGTAGAGCTCCATGGTCGCGAGCCGAACGCGATCGATATCCGATCAATAAGTGACATGCGGCGCGCGTTTATACTCCTCGCTGTCACACCTTTGGCATCTGCGACTAGAATAGGACGCTACTACTACTACCAGTAAAAGCTCGAATTGGCCAGACGGTACAGTACTCGTTACGGAGATCACGGTCAAAGAACAAGAGATTTTGCTCGATGAAAGCATCCGAGGTGCTTAAAGTCCGAGAAGAAGTTCAACAAGCAAACTTAACAAATGCGCTCGTTACACCTATCAAAGGGATCGTCGTCTACTCTCTGGTTTCTAAGGGACATAATCTACTTCTCCAATAGTCCGAGATTTCGCGCTTCTCGCTCGGCCCATTCCTGTAGTTCGTGTTCATCTTCGATCGGAGAGTCTTCTTCACCACACACCGCGTCGATGTAGAACGATCCTGAACAGTATACTGGTTTACACTACTTGATAATGCAGTCTACATGTGGAGGCGAGAACGCGCCAGCCAGTCGCAACCAATAAAAGCACCGACAGAACACGCGTCAGCCAATCAGATCCTCGTCCGTGCAGTCCATTCTGACTGGCACGCTCATTCGGTGATTGGTCTGATGCGCCCCATCTCCCGTATAGGCGACTAGTATAGACGACTAGTACCGCAAATTTTCTGTCGCTTAACAGATAATTTGTATGCCATTTTCACGTCGAATTATACACGTTTCAAATCAAATTGGACACCTAAGCCTTCTTCTAAGCTAACTTTAAGAATTTGAAGCCAAAGTAAACTTTTCAAATTGGAAATGACCTTCAGGCAGGTAATACTACAGACTCATTAAAATGGTTAGAATATTTTTTTTCGTTCGGGGAAAATTTGATAGAACCTTCGTTCAGGTCTTATTTCACCTACCCAATGAGTGAACAGATAATTTAATTTGAACTTTCATAAAAATTTTATTTTTCGAAGAAAAACAATGATTTAAATTTTGTTTTGAAGAGCATGAAGGCGGCCATTTTATTTTGCAAAACAGAGATTGCGCCATGTCCCCCGTTCGGAACTTCGCGATTTTTATTCGATTGATAGCAAAATTTCAGTTTACATGATGTTTCACACTTATAAACGATATAACAAGAACAGTTGTAAAGACCACACATATCCTGATTTTCTTACTGCATGTAAGCAGTATTTACACTATCAATCAGATAAACATTTCGACTTGCTTTTCGAGTGCATGGCGTGATCCAGCCTTTTAACACACCACTTGATTGCTGCCTTGTTGCCCTTCAAAACAAGATTCAAGTCATTATTTTCCTCAAAGGAATTTTTTTTTATAAAACTTATACACTTGTTGGGGAAGCAGAACTAAAAAACTTCAAATACCAAATTGGTTCTACCAAATTTTTCTTGAACAAACAATTATTCTAACCATCTTTTTGAGTCTGAAATTTAACCTGCTCAAAGGCCATTTCGATTTGGAAGAGTTCGCTTTGATTTCAAAGGTGTTAGACTTAGGCTTAGAAGTGTCCAATTTGATTTGAAAAGTGGTCAATTCGACGAGAAAAATGGATATTTGAATCCTCGTCGAGCGCAGCTACACAGGAATCACAAGCACCGGTTTTTCGCACTGTTTGATTGATATCAACTAGTCTTGCCACATTATTGTCTAGCCGGGGATTCGCCCAGAAATCAATACGAATCGGGTTACTTGTCTTGCAGCCCATTTATAGTTCACTATGTTTACGCGCGAATCACTAAACTCAGGATGAGAATCGATCGATAATGGACGACCAATAAGAGCTGTCTATAGTTTGTGAAGCTCATCCATACCCTATCGCGCGGGATCCCAAAACTGTATGAAATCGATAATATCGGATCAATAATAAGTGACCGACAGACGCTGTTTATTCGTAGTGAGGTCCATCTATCAGCAGTTGTATGATTCTCCCTTCAAACCGACATCTTTTGCCAAAAATCGATGAAATCGATCAATAATTGGCGGCCGTCAATAATAGATACGGTTCGAAGTTGTTGGAACGTCCACCGATAGCACATCATACCCGCGTGGTTTTCAACTTCCAGCGATCATCTCAGGCCAAAAACCCATAAAATCGATGGACATTTAGTTGCCGATCGATACGGCTTGCGTGTAACGAAGCCCATCCACGGTTCACGTGATTTCCACTTCAAACGGTCTTCTCTGTGGACAGAAGAACGATAACGTCGATCGATGTAGTTTACCTTCTGTGAAGTTTGTACACCAGCCAAGATATTCATACGATCTCCACCTCAACATCATACGCTAAACTCTGGACGCAAATCGATTGCATCGATCGACAATAGATGGCCGATAGGTCTGGTTTATGCGTTAAGAACCTCATCCATTAGCATTAATTGTTCTTAATTCCCTCATCAAGCAGTAATCTTTGGAAAAAAAATCAATAAAATCAATCGAACGGGCTACCGATATTACCCTGCTTATTGTGAAGGTCATCCTTAGCCCGTCATAACCCCCCCCCCATACACACACAAGGTAAGGTGTCGAGAAAAATCAACAAACCAATGGAAATCGGTCGACCGTGGCTAGCAACATTTAGGGCTTGTTCATACTTCCCGATGAGAGCGACTCGTCGCCCGCGCAAAACATGCAAATCGATTAAAACCAAACGATCGCCGCCGAAATCTGTTCATAATTGAGCACTGCTGCTGTCACTCCCGTCGCTCTTGTCGCTGCTGTCGCCATTCATACATCGCGCCGGCGACGGGAGCGAAAGGAGCGACTGGGACGACGGACGGAATGTGGTTTACGTAATTAATTATGTACACCACTCTACATCCGTCGCTCTTGTCGCTGCTGTCGCCTGTTCGTACTTTCCGGCCGATGCACTCTCGTCGCTCTTGTCGCGAAGTATGAACAGAACCTTAATCAACGTCGCATGACAGTACAAAGACCATCTTTACCGATTGATAGCGCTCCCTGATCAATACAGTCTGTTCTCATCAAGGGTGTGCGTTTAACGATTAACGATTTACCGATTTACCGGATTTACCGGCATTTTTCGTTAAAACTTTTTAACGAAAGTTAACGACGAAAAATTCCGTTAAATTGCATTAACGACATTTTATGATCATTTTTAAAATTTTGCATCCTCTCCATGTAAATGCATTTTGGACTTTTTTTGAATGAGCTTTCGCGGTGTTCTGAGGAAACCTTCTGCTTACTTGAATCAGTGTAGCTAATCGATATTGTCCTCGAGTTTCGAGAATTGTTGGCATTTTCCTTGCTCCTTGACCAATTTATCTGCGTGCGACCCCCACTTTTCTACGCTCTCGTTCTGTGCTTTCCGACTTCCTGGTCCGTTTCTTGCGTTTGATTGCTACATATTATCATTTTAAAAGCTAGCTTTGACCCCTAGCTTCCAGGAACCGTTTACGCAATTCTATTTTTTGGGTCTGTCATCGAATGGTTTTTTTCATCTGTTGTTTCTTCCCTATAATTCTTGAGCGCACTTTTATGGGTGCATGAAATAAATAAATAAATAAATAAATAAATAAATAAATATGAGTTCTTCATAATTACCAACCATCCAGTTTTCCACAGTTTTTTGTGATATTTGTTTCATAAGTGGGGTTGAAAAGGCATAGAAAACACGAAGAAAACGCTACGAAACACAAACTATGCGAACAAGCAAGCACAAGAAACGAAACAAGGGAAGAGATGGGTTCCTCCCCTCTTTTCCGTAAGTTTTCCGGAAAGTTGGAGGAATTTTTCGTGCAGCATCAGCCGGTGGCTGTAAAACTACATTAAGGCAATTTTGGGCCTTGCCTACATAATTGATAGAGCGTGACTACGCGTACTGTCTTTGCTTCGCTTTTACTGAATTTTATGCCGTGCTTGTCAGTGATTTTTCTTAACTATTTCGTTCTCTTCAAGGACTTCCTTTGGGGAGAAGCACAGCTAGTATACACGAGAAACAGTGAAATATGTAGCTAAAAGCACTAGAATTACATTAAAAGATATGAAATCGATGAACAATCTCTGTCATTTACTATACAAGTTAGTATAAAAGCTGATACTTTACATGCAGTCCATTGCATAAAGATTTTTTCAAAGATTTACGGAAAAGGTATATCTTTGAAGGTGCAGGTCCGGCTTTAGCAAGTATTTTCTTTATGTCTATGGGTTTTTTGTCTAGTTTACGAATTTACCATAAAACAAGTCATCAATCCAAAATGTGCGCTACAAAAATGGGAAGAAATCGAAAGCTCAAAGCACATCCGAACCTCAAGCAAATGTGTTGTACAATTGGAAGCAGGTCCTTCAAGAAGAAGATCTGACCAGGGAATGCCGTTAGCTTCCCATGGAACTTCGGGATGAGACCTATATCACGTGAAAGAGCTCGAGACGCTGATCACAGATATGTAGACCAAATTTGCTAAATGGATCTCCTAAGCGAGTTATGGCCGGCGGAAGCCGCCGTGTCTTCCATGTGTTAGGCGCGCTCAATGGGCGCAGTATTGCGCGGTAATCAGCGGTTCGGCTATTAGCGCCGTCAGCAGCGGCGGCGGCGCTAATAGCCGAACCGCTGATTACCGCGCAGTACTGCGCCCATTGAGCGCGCCTAACACATGGAAGACACGGCGGCTTCCGCCGGCCATAACTCGCTTAGGAGATCCATTTAGCAAATTTGGTCTACATATCTGTGATCAGCGTCTCGAGCTCTTTCACGTGATATAGGTCTCATCCCGAAGTTCCATGGGAAGCTGACGGCATTCCCTGGTGAGTGTCAATTGCTGAGAAATCGTAAATGAGTGACAGACAGTGGCGAACTCTACTTGGAAGAATTAGGAAAGATAACAACACTTCCTAAATATCCTACAAAGGCGGACTGTGCCAAGGGATTCGCTGTGGTCGCTGCCTTCATTAAACATTCTGTAGTTTCCCAAAACAATTATACTAATATAGAAAAACGTTCGGCTGCAAAAGAACACTTAGAGAGCGCATGTTTCGTAAAAAATTTTGGGAAAAAAAAAGAAAAAAGCTAAAAAAGCTCAAAAACGTTGAGCCGTGATATGATGCAGTTTCGATCTTCTCAGAAGGTGGACGACTTTCCACCAGCTAAAGGAACCAGGCATAGTAAGAAATTTCCTATTTTAGAAGTTTTGTTGCTGTTTCGTTTCAGAATCTTAATGGTTTTTCTCGCTTATTTTGTTGATGATAGACTGTTGTTATTTGAAGATGAAGGCATTGTCATATAATTGTCATGCAGATGGAGTCGAAAAAAATCAATCAAGGAAAAGATCTGGCTTTTTACATACTAAAATACAGCCAAACTGACTGCAGCTAAGGAACATTTTGTTTAACGAATTTACCGAATTTACCGATTTTAACGCAAAATTTTTTCGTTAAAAAGTGGTCGTTAAAAATTTACCGAAAATTTTTTAACGCACACTCCTGGTTCTCATGCCAAAGTTAAAATATGTCTTCCTGGCAGTACTTTGAAGACCGTAACACATTTGTGGGTCCCGCCGCGGTTTCCGTTAATGGCGGGGAAATTCACGCACAGAAATGATGTTTACTTCTCAAGAGGTGAAACGGCCAGATCTCTTACCGATGCTTAACCTTTGTGGTTCCATGTTCCGCTGGACTAACGTCAGACCTTCCAGGTTAGCATTTACCTTACAGTTTTAGAACCCTTGTTGCCAGTGAATGAATTGTCCTGGAGGGTTTAAGCATTTTCGACCTGTACCCTGTTTAACATCCGTCTTAATGGATGAGTATCTGGGTACTTCTCCCATTGCTACTAGGATACTTTCAGCCGGGCAGTCAAATAAAGACTTACGATGTGTCGCCAGGTTCTCGAAGTCGTCGTCAGATAAGTCATCGTCCGACATCGAACCTGAAAGCAGACGTTTATCACCTTCATTGGTTTAAAGATCTTAAGAGCGCTATTATATGTACATACGTTCACAACCCCACAGGTCGAGGAAACACAAGCATTAAACAAACCAACACCAAACAGAAGACAAAATTCTTCCAAGCTTCGCCTAAGACAGTTATTTGGGTTTGGTAACGCATCTGACATACTTTTTTTAAAATTCGTTCGATTTCGATGGGTTACGGTAGGTGCGAGTGAGCGAAGCTGTCGTGATCATGTTCACCGATTTTCTTGTCGGGGGAAGTTATATGAAGCATTTTGGTGGAGTACGGTGGTTATGGTAGGTGCGGTCGATCATCAATAGATGATCATGACCCCAACAGCCAGCCTTACCCATCAGCACATACTGTATCCTACTGCACTTCACCGTAGTACTAAATGCGGATGTCAGAAGATTCGTGATTAGCACCCCAAATAACACCATAGATGAAGTTTGACAGAAAGAGGTGATCATGAGCCCGACAGCTTTACTCACCCACACCTACCGTAACCTATCATAATCGGATGAACATTCAAAAACGAAGGTTGGATTCGTTGCAAGTATCCTGAATAACCCCTGGGAGGAATTCTGGGCGAGTTTCTTCGATCTTTCCTCGATCTCTGACCTAATATTTATGCACGATAAGGTGCGCTTACAAAGAGAGTGGCCAAGTTCAGTCAATCTAACAAAAAAGAAACAAATACGGAATTGGTTTATCGATTGATGTCGCATGATTAATCGATTAGGACTGCACGGCTACATCTCATGCCTCAAAAAGCATAACGGTGACGGATTTCCTGAGTTAAGTGCCGTGGTAAGTCAATATCAGGCGCGTTCATGCCTTTGACCTCTCCTTGGTTACCGTACCCAGTGGTGATCTATTGATGTCAGCGCTCTGGTTTACCCTGCTGTCGCATGGCAGTAACACTATTGATTAACGCCAAGCCACAGCTTGGTAACTCCAAACTAGGCTTCTATCGGTTGGCCTTCATTCTCCATCCTCACATATTCTTCTTCGTTTCGACGGCCGTGTCCTTCATATTTGCTTCTCTTAACGACGAGACCACGTATTCAGGAATCAGCTTCTTTCAGATGTCATAATGCCATGCTTCGTCCTCTTCACGATTTGCTACTCGCTCTTGTCTATCGCTGTGATGATTACTCGAAGACAATAGTCAAGGATCTTTAGAGAGCAGGACTTCTGCGGTAAAAATTGATCAGAAGAGGTTAACTCCCCGCTTCCAATTTTTTCACGACCCTTCTAGATGTAATTTAAGTTTAATGAGCCAAGCCTATATGAACTTGTATTGCTCTAACAGGCGGCAGTTGTCTTTTTTCCTAACAAGGAAAGTGGTGAGCTTTTGCGGTTCCATTTTGACCGGATATAGATAGGGCCCTGTGAGCAGAGTCCACAACCAGAGTTAGTTTTTGCTGAACGTTTTTTAAAGACCTGAAAAAGAGGTGTAAAAACGTGCGCAAAACAATCGTCAACCCCTATGACCCTCCACGAGATGTGCCTCTGTGGCGCAGTCGGTAGAAGTGCCGCCTCGTAGGAGCACACCGGCGGGCTTTTGAGTTCGAGTCCGCGTACTGTCAATACCTATGCACATATTAGTTCGTTATTGCTACGCTTCCTCATGATCACAGGAGTCCATTTTAGACCATCAGTGCTTACAACAAACCAAGAAGGCTGTCTATTTGCGCCTTCAATTGTGCTAGTTTTTCAACGATGCTAATCTACATCATATCATTTCTGTGGGAACAATAAGTATCCGCACCTATGAAACCACCTGGGGCCGGATTCTTCAACGTCTTACAGAGATTTGACAGAGAAATTGCAGCGGAAAATCCTGATAACGCCAACATTCACCATATCGCTTGTTGATAAGCCGGGTTAATCCCCGTTTTGCAGGAGTTTCCGTTGTAATTTCTCTTCAAATCTCTGTAAATCGTTGATGAATCCGGCCCCTGGATGGTACTTGTAGGAAGGTCCCATTTTCATTATACTCATCTAACCTGTAGCGACTCTTCTTCCTGACATTCACAGCACTAACACCATATCATCAATGATACCGTAACTGCACACAAATACGCATACCTTTCGGTTGAATAAACCCGGGCCATATCGGTACATAAGTGTACTAAAAATGTCATTTTCAATTGAGCGCATTGTCGGCCGACTACTTTCCACCTTCACACCGGACTTCACTTCTCCGATAAGGAGAGAGATTGCGATTGTGGATGCCATAAAAGGTTTCCTTCTGGTCCCATCCTTGAAGACATCGAATGTCAGAAGGAAGAGTCTCTACAGGTTAGAGGTAGTATAATGAAAATGGGACGTTTCTACACGTATCATCCAGGTGGTTTCATAGTTGCAGATATTAGGTTGTAACGAATTAAATGGCACTGGCTCGCGCCATTTTTGGCGCGTCTTTACGCGTTCGATCAAGAACAAACCGTAATATGTGGCACATCATTTAGAAGCGCAAACTTTGCTCTACCGGCGAGTACCAAATTTTCTATGTAAAAGTGGGAAAACTTTAGAGTTTTATTGACTTTTCTGCAGATGGACAAAAGGGTAATCCGAGGCATTTACTTGTATGAATTCAAGCTGGGCACTACAGCTAAGGAGACGGATGAGAACATCAACGCCGCATTCGGTCAAGGATGTTCCACAATTCGGACGGCGTATCGTTGGTATCAGAAGTTCCGGAATGGAGATGAGAGCTTGGAAGAACATGAAGGTCGTGGGAGGCATAGTGATGTTGATGAGGACAAGCTGGGAGATGTGGTCGAGGAGGATCCACACAAAGGTACCAGGGAGAAGCGAAGGTTCTT
The DNA here is from genome assembly GCA_947359475.1 of Heligmosomoides polygyrus bakeri. Lineage (NCBI taxonomy): Eukaryota > Metazoa > Nematoda > Chromadorea > Rhabditida > Heligmosomidae > Heligmosomoides > Heligmosomoides polygyrus. The sequence continues at coordinate 5,499,116 of OX375866.1, forward strand.
GGCGTCAGTCACAACACAGCTGCCCGGCATCTGAAGGAAATTGGAAAGACCAAAAAGCTGGAAAGATGGGTGCCTCACGAGCTGTCTGAGGAGCAAAGAAACAAACGATATGAGATCTCGTCCGCACTGCTTCTACGGAACGAAACGGACCCATTCCTTGATCGCATCGTAACCGTTGACGAGAAATGGATAATGTACGACAACAGACGACGATCGGCACAGTGGGTGGACAGCGATGAGAGCCCCAAGGTTTTTGCGAGCCGGAATTGCACCAAAAGAAGGTGATGATGACAGCATGGTGGTGTTCGCTGGGAATTATTCACCACAGCTTCCTCCCTCCCGGTGAATCCATTACGGCAGAGAAGTACTGCATTGAAATTGAAGAAATGATGAAAAAGTTGAAGGATATCCGGCCGGCCTTGGTAAACCGAAGACGAGTTCTCCTTCTGCACGACAGTGCTCGCCCCCATGTAGCACGAATGACGTTGCAGAAATTGAATGAGCTGAGCATTGAAACTCTACCACATCCTCCGCTTTCTCCCGACCTCTCCCCAACAGACTACCATTTCTTCAAGCATCTTGGCGACTTCTTGGTAGGGAAAATATTCAAATACCAACAGGATGCCGAAAGTGCCTTCGAAGATTTCGTCAATTCCAGAACTTCTGATTTTTATGCTACTGGGATAAAAAAGCTTGTGTCACGTTGGCAAAGATGTGTAGAATCAGAAGGTCTTTATTTCGATTAATAAACTTGCCTACAAGCCGAGATATTAACTGTTTAGACTTACAGTGGTTCAGTGCCATTTATTTCGTTACAACCTAATACTTTTTATTTCCACACAAATGATATGATGTAGATTCGCATCATCGAAAAACGAGCACATGTAAAGGCGTTAATAGACGGCCTTGGTTTGTTGTAAGCATTGACGGTCTAAAATGACACCTATGATCATGAGAAAGCGTAATAACAACAAATTAATATGCGCAAAAACAGTGGCAGTGTGGAACTCGAACTCAGAAGCCCTCTGGTGTGCTCCTATGAGGCGGTACTCTTACCGACTGCGCCACCGAGGCACATCTCATGGGATGTCGGAGAGGTTGATGATTGTTGCGCACACGTCTTCACACCTCTTTTTCAGGTTTTAAAAAAGCGCTCAGCAAAAACTAGCTGTATTCTGAACTCCGCTCACGCGGCCCTACATCCTGACAGAATAGTATCGCAAAGCTCACCATGAGTTGGGAACCGTCCCTTGTAAGCTTTAGCCTCAATAAAATCGCTTACCTATCTTGAACGAGGCGTTCTGTGCGTCCTGCATTGACAGTATAGAAGTGTAGTCGCTGAAATCCACCACAACTCGACTGCCACGCATCGAAAGGCGGGCGGGATCAGCTGCCGTTCCTCCGACCACTATCGTCACCGGTTTCTAAAAACGATACACATCTTATGCTGCTGAACAATGAAGAGCTGAAAATAAGGTGCAATACCGGCTGGTAGGGGAGGGTGATTGAATTCATACAATTTACGGTAGATCTGTGGTAACGAAGCACTGTTGGGAAAGCGTATTGCGATAGAATTGTGTCAGAATAGTGATCTCTATTCTAGTGAGAAAAAGGTATAAAATAAGCGCTGCTGTAGTAAGAAAAGCCATACCTATGGGAACTATACAATATAGCATACATTGCAGTTCCTTTATGTATCCCAAAAACAAAAAGGAACGTTCTTCTTAAGCTAAAGGACGAGGTTAGCCAGTCTCTCCACGGGATGCGCTACACATTCCACTTCCCTGGATCTATCCTAGTCGGGGGCAGGTAACTAAAATTATGCAACCAACTGACTTGAGACTCACGGAGCCGCTTCAGGATAGCAAAATAAAAACCAAAAACCAAAAATAAACAACCAAACAAGAAACAAGAAATCGCGGCGGTTGCAAAGCCATCTCGGCTGGCAAAGCGCATTCAAATACGGCTGACCGCCGTCTGACACGTTATAACCGGTATCTAGCATGTGAGGGAGGTCCACAAAGCCACAGGCAGCGTGCTGACCGCCGCCTGACATGTTAGAACCCGGACCCCTCATAGTGAGGGGCACATAGCTTTGTCTGTTTATAACCGTGGCGAAACCGAATGCATTTTTTGCGATTTTTTTCAGCTTAGGCCCTATTTCGTTCTCTAGTAGTCGCTCCGTGAATCCCAAGTCAATTTTTTACATAGGATAAGGATAAAGGACGGCGTTACTCAATCCCTTCTGGGATGCGCCAGCGCATTCTACTTCTACGGGATGTCGTGGAGGCGACATGAATGCGTATTTGGCCATACAATGAATGACTTGCGGTGGCCAGCCGATGAACAAGTCAGCGCTCTATCCTTTCCAGACAAGTCTGGTACCAATTCACCGACCCCGGAGGGATGGAAGGCTTGGTTGGCCTGGGCGGGAAATCCGAACCAGGAACCTGGTATCGGGTGCACGCGACAGTCGCGCCTCCTCCGACTGCGCTACACGCGCCCATTTTTTACATACGATGTAGTTATGTGTCCCCTCCGACTAGGATAGATCCTTATATTCTATATTCTTTTATCGAAATATGGACGAGGGCGTTCGAATTTGACCTATAGGGTTGGAATTAGTGGAACTTCACCTATAGAGGTTAAGGTTAAGATGGGCAGTTGATTGACGAGTCAATGCATTATCCTTCCTAGTTTGGTACTAATTCACCAAATACGGAAGGGACGAAAAGCTTTTGTCTTCTCCGCGAGACGCCAACTTGTTTGAGGTGCGTTCCCTACTCTTAGGCCTCTGTTATACTCCCGCGGGAGCATCCGCGGAACGTCCGCGGACCAATGGTGCACGGCGGAGGCGGGCGTGGCGAGGCGCGGCGATTGGCCAGGTGAGGAGTCTCGGCGCGATTCCCGCCCTTCCGCGGATGCTCCCGCGGGAGTATAACTCAGGCCTTATCGCTGTGCAACGCTGTATATGTATAAGAGCCAACGACATCGATTAGACAGATCGACGGATCGATACTTTTGGGGGTCACAAAAAGCACTAGGGCCTGTTCATACTTCGCGACGGGAGCGCTTGGTCGGCCGGCAAATCATACGTCATTTTATCTATCGATTGCCGTCCCGCGCGCGACGACATTCGCATAACAATTATCGATCGATTTTATCGATTACTGCACGAACTTGACTGCCTGTAGTGGGAGTCACGCCAATACGTCGTACTGTGGGCACGCTACACAACAAGTATAGAATATAGACAGGTTCTTATGAAGAATTATGGCGAAGTTCAGGCCAGTAGTTAAACCGATTGATTGGACACTTCAGAATGAGGATCACAGGAACATTTGGCAACCAGGGGCGAGCTTCATCAATGACTTACAGCAGTTTAACGGAGGAAATACACCAGAAATTCCTGATAGCGCGGCTTATCGACACGAAACATTTCACCACATTGCTTGATAAGCCGCGCTATCAAGGATTTCGGCTGTGTTTTCTCCGTTAAGTTGCTGTAAGTCGTTGATGAATCTGGCCCCAGAAGGCGACTGGACGTCTGGATAGCATATAACATGACTAGAACACCCTGCTTTTCTAGATTCACTTAACTGAACCACTTCAATGTACTCACCTTGCCTTCCTCCGTTGGAAAACCTTTGATGAACTCTTGCACTGATTCGTTAGTGATCTGGAAACGATACCAAATTTGCATCTGTTAAAGCAGCTACACTTTTTTTGAACTGAAAGGATTTTTTTTTCAAAAAAACGCTTCGAATAAAAATCGATGAATGTTCACAGCTGCTCACCAAAATGGACCCGCTCAAGTCCAAATGCCGTAGTTTTTTCGCTCTTACGAGGCCTTTAACACCATCGTCTGATAAGTAGACGCAATTTCTCAGCTGCAGAAGTGAAATCGATCGACAAGAGTAGGCAACCTCCAGTAGAACACCCGATCGGACAGCGGCGAGGGAGGAGAGATCAAGCTGGAAGACGTGGGAAGTAGAGTAGAAGTGTGAGTGTATATGTAAAGATGCAGCGTACCTGTTCAAGCTCTGTCAGCTGTGCAATGGCGGTGATTCCTTTGCCAGTCAGCGTTTGATCACTGCCAGCATTGGATAGACTGAGTGTCTTCAAGTGCTTCACCTCTTGGCAAACGGAAATCAGGAACGCGTCGTTGACAAGAGGGTTGAAGTCCAGCCTGGAACGTTTATTTCTCCAACAAATCGCAAAGCTGGAAATGGTCTGTCCATAGTCTGCGACGGGAACAACAAGAGCGATTGAATCGCTCATGCAAAGCATGCATATCGATTTTTGTCGGGCGGTTGTTCAGCATTAATCGATATGTATGCCTTTTTCGGGCGACCTATCGCTCCCGTCGCCCTTGTCGCAGACTATGAACAAGCGTTAAGGAATTGACGACAGCTCGAACTAACTGTGTGAGTGCGCCATGCAGTCTATTTTCACTTACTAGGAAAGGGTTTCGACCTCCCATGTAACTTCAAGTTGAGACCAGGCTCATTAGAAAGAGCTCGGAATGCTGATTACGAATATGGGTGTCAAAATTGCAAAATGAAACTCCTGAGCGAGTTATGGCCTGCCGAAATCGAGGGCCTCACTACAGGCTGGCTGTACGACGCACCGGGCGCGAGAGTGGTGAGTCATCGGGGCCCCGTAAAAAGCGTCCGCCAGCTGCGGCGGTGGCGAAGGGGTAGTGCTCACGCTCGTCGGGCGAGACGTCGTTGGTTCGGTTCCCGTTGCTGCCCTTTTTTTGCAAACCATAATTTGTCTTCGAAATGACCTTTTGTTCTGAATTATGACACGTGTCTGATTAAATAGCCGGGAAAACTACCATATACGTTTGTAAAAATGCTTTAATGCAAAAATTGTTATGGTGACATTTTTATTCACTATTTTTCACAAACAGAGTCCAAATCATATATTGAATAACTAGAGGTGTTTCTAACAACCTTGGCATTCATTGAACAAAGCAAAAAAATGTGTGAAGTAAAAAGGTGAGTAGAATGTATGATGAGGAAGAACAAAATGTTGTTGATCTACTGCTTTTTCTTCACTCACTATGTTCTTTTCACCAGCAAAGGTGGTGTCCATTCTTCTCGCCGAATTTGGGATGCCAGAGTAAATAAAAATGTCACCATAACAATTTTTGCATTAAAGCATTTTTACAAACGCATATGGTAGTTTTCCCGGCTATTTAATCAGACACGTGTCATAATTCAGAACAAAAGGTCATTTCGAAGACAAATTATGGTTCGCAAAAAAAGGGCAGCAACGAGAACCGAACCAACGACGTCTCGCCCGACGAGCGTGAGCACTACCCCTTCGCCACCGCCGCAGCTGGCGGACGCTTCTTACGGGGCCCCGATGACTCACCACTCTCGCGCCCGGTGCGTCGTACAGCCTGTGGTGAGGCTTCCGATTTCGGCAGGCCGCCATAACTCGCTCAGGAGTTTCATTTCGCAATTTTGACACCCATATTCGTAATCAGCATTCCGAGCTCTTTCTAGTGAGCCTGGTCTCAACTTGAAGTTACATGGGAGGTCGAAACCCTTCCCTAGTTAGTGCTGTCAAGACTAATCAGCGAGAACCTCATCCCTGTCTGAAAGTCACTTACGCTAATTCAACGAGTGCAGTCATATTGCTGATGTGGGATAGTCCAGCTGTTGTCAACCTCTCGAACCGATCACCACACAGGGTGAACACCCGCAAGTCGCACAGCATTCGGGAGATCATGCTGAAAATCAATATTTTCATCACTCTTATATCTTTCCTTATTTTTCATATAAATCATCAGTGAACAATATGTCATAGCTACTTCTGCTAGGTCATTCAGTAGGCCTTTCCTTGTCATAGTAAAAAGTTTCTGATGTGTTTCAGGTTCAAACGGTAATGGATTTATCCAAAAAAAGGCAGTTCGTCTATCAGCGTTTTTCTTCGAGAGAGCGATTAGGGCATGTTCATACTTCGCGACGGAATCCATTGGTAGGTAAGGCAAATCACACGTGTCGATTTTCGTTCGGAGATCGCTCGGCAAAAATCGATACGCATAATTTGCCTGGTCGACTGATCGCACCCGTCGCGAAGTACAAACAGACCCTTATGCTTCAACCGCCACGCGACAGATCGATACGGATGCCTCTATAGTTGAGTTCGTTCAGCCGTCGACCAAGGTTAATTCTATTACGGCAAAAAGTTTCGGCGTCGTCGGCTTCTTCAGAGCCTGGAAAAGTCGAAGACATTTGTGAAGCTGTTCCTTTTCCTAAGGAAAATGGAGGCAAGATATCCAAGGTACAACTTCATCCACCTGGAAAGTTAGCTATACCTCAGAACTTGCCTCTATTTTCCTTGCAAACAGCATTCTGTAAAAAGAAATTATGTTTGAGGGAACAGCTTCACGAATGTCGCCGCCTTTTCCATGCTCTAAAGAAGGCGACGACGCCGAGACGTCAGGCGTAATAACGTTGATGGCGTTCTTCACTTTGTTCTATTGATACGTGGACAGACAACGTAAAAGTTCGCGTAAAAATAACACGAAGAAAGCTACCAATTAGGAACAGGAACACTGTTAAAAGGCGATGACAGGGCAATAGAGGCTATTTAGAAAAAAGGTAAAAAAGTAAAACCTGGTCAGCTGTTGACTAACCAGGAAACTGTCTCAACGGTAGGTCGGAACGGCCCAAGTGTTGTATATCGGTAGAATCGCCGCTCTCTGGGAAACAGCAAAATACAAATATCTCGACCCCAACACAACTCTGCGCAGAGTTAGGTACGACAGAAGTTGAGTCGTTGGCGGCGTTAGCCCAATGCCTGCACGCGGAGGGCGAGCTCAAGTTGGTTGAAAACAGCGATTATGGGGATTACGCCGACCCTCTACCCACTGCGCCACCATCGCTAGCTCATCATCGCTGTTTCCAGCCAACCTGAGCTCGCCCTCCGCCTGCAGGCATAGGGCTAACACCGCCAACGACCCAACTTCCGTCATCCCTAACTCCGCGCAGGGTTGTATTGGGGTCAAGAATTTGCATTTTGCTGTTTCCCAGGGAGAGGCGATTCTGCCCATATACGACACTTAGGCCGCTCCGACCTACCGTTGAGAAAGTTTCCTGGTTAGTCAACAGCTGAACGAACTCATCTATAGAGTAACTACGTCAAGATTTACTGAGAGCCGAACTCGAACGATATAGGTGCCTTCTATACCTTCGTACATATTACTATTACTATTTTATTTAAGCCAATAACAAAACAGCAAAATCATCAAGCGAAAACATAGCAATTCTACGATTGGCTATATAACAAGGAGAAGGAAGGCAGGTTATATCCGAAATAAATCTGCTAGCTGTGAAGAGCCCATGATTTAGATTCATGTATACTACCAACTAAATTCATTTGATTAATATTGCTCACTGTGTACACATTGCAAACTCATCATCTCTCTAGACATTAATTCCATTAAGGTCATTTCTATCTAAAATTTCTGAGAAAGTAAAAGTATTATTTTTTCTAATTCATACCCAGTCTAACCACAATTTGACTGTACCTAAACGAGTTGTTAGAGGGCAAATGAGAGCATTTCTTAAAAGCGTTGCACAAAATGGAGCGGCTTTGTAAAAACCAGCCGAGTTTTAGTGTGGTTTGTATGAAATTAATTAATTTCGCACAACTTTCGAACAACCTTCGTGGCAGATCACACCTAAGCGTAAGGAAGTAGCCTTTCGAACTTAGGCGAGGTATTCCTTCCTTCAGTAACCGCCTTCGTTGCTTCTATAACTACAGACTGGTCGACCATAATACCGCAGCAATTTGTAGAGTGACGAAGGCTTTAAGAATGTCTTTTTGCCTTATCGTTTTTGCCATCTAACTTGACAGCAAATTGCACCATACGGCTGAGAAGAGTAGATGTTTTGGAGTATCAAAAGTAATTAAGGAACAAAACTGGACAACTTTCGCTCGAAATACTGAATAGCAGAAAGGAGGGAGAATGGGCTTTTCTCAGACTAAGCAGATCCTTGAAACCAAATGTGAAAACACAAAAACAATCTACATAACACAGTGTATAAAATCAGGTGCCTTAATACATTATAATATAGCTAGTATGATCTTTGCGGTTCTCGAAGTGCTTCTGAAATCATTCTACAAGTCGACGCTGCTGTGGGGAGGCGATATAATGCTTTAGCCGTATCTGTAATCTTTGAGTATTGATCAAAAATTGTAACCATTAAGAAATTCAAAAGAACCCCTTTTCTTTGAGATATGACTCCAGCCTGCGGCTGAAGCTGGCTGGAGTTGATGATGAGACTAGGTCGCTTGGCAACTTGTTCCATATCTTACGAAAGCAATGAGTTGCTGTACAATCTATGCGATTCGGTCAATTCTCGAACATGGTCCCTTAGTCGGGAATGCACAGTAACTCGTCGCATTGCTTGGTAGGTGTGAACAGGGATTTAGCCGTAGTACATGGGCACACGACTGTTTAAGAGCGCTCTCTAGCGATTAGTAAGCAGGTTTGATCGATACCGGTGACTACAGTACTAGCATGAAGCAGGGCGAGTTAGGCGTGATCTACAGGGTGCGTAAAAAGTATTGACGCACTAAACGTAAACGTTAGAAATAACAACACATTCTAAAATTTAACAAGTTCATGTACAAAATGTCAACAATGATCTAGCGAACAGAATAGCATCACTTGTATCTTATATGGGCTTCTTTGTTGCGAATGCAGGGACGAAGACGACGAGGAAAGGCATCGACGGTGCGCCGCAAGTAGTCCAGGTCGATTTCGTTCTATGCTTTGACCTTCAGTGACTTGATGCTTTTGTGCATTCAACCCGTAAAAGTGTTGCATAGTCTTCAAGGACCTCCAAAATGCTAATTCTAGCGGAAGGCTCGCTGCAAGGGAGGCATATCCGGCCAGTATCATGGTTTGTGCATTCATCACAAGCGTCTCTCGTTTTCGTGCACACAGAAGTGAAGATATATCAGTAGAACTATCTGTATTGATGTCCTAAAGAAGCAACTGGTTTCTTGGCTCGAATTCGTCTTCCGGCAGGATTAGACTCCTGCGCAGGGCCGAGGATTGTTCAGGACTGGTGCCGCGCCAGCTTGAAGGACTTCATTTCGGCGGAGGAATGACCTCTGTACAGACCGAATTTGATTCCCCTGAATTACTCTATATGGGAAGATTTGGAGAACAACGCTTGCGCTACTTCCCACAAAAGTATGAAGTCAGTGAAGGATGATCTGGTCGAAGCATGGAACGAAATCGACGTGGACTACTTGCGGCGCACCGTCGATGCCTTTCCTCGTCGTCTTCGTCCCTGCATTCGCAGCAAAGAAGCCCATATAAAATAGAAGTGATGCTATTCTATTCGCTAGATCATTGTTGACGTTTTGTATATAAACTTGTAAAATTTTATAATGTGCTGTTATTTCTAACGTTTAGTTTAGTGCGTCAATACTTTTTACGCACCCTGTACAGTTTATACTTCAGTCGACCGTCGGCGCAGCTTTATGAAAGCTATCACTATTGATCGCCTGAGCAGCGTGATCGATGCTGATGGCTTTCAGCTTTCCGCGCCGACTGGCGACTGAAGTATAAACCGTGCCTTAGTGATATTTCTATACCCTGTTTTCCAAGGACACCATGCCTGTGAACCGTCGAAACGAAAACCCACCTTAAATTCTCGTCAGTGATTTTATAGCAGTCATTCACTCGCAGTTCTTTCAGACCACCAGCACATGTGCACAGATCCTCCAACGCCATCTCATCAATGTGTAGACATCCGTCCAAGTACAGCTTAATAGAACGTCGTCTAATAGCAGACTCGTTTCTTATTGGCCTTTCTTTAACTCACCTGTTCTAGCTGGTTTCCGAACAATCGGAAGCATCTGCCGTGTAACCGACGGCAACCGCGTAAGTCAATGAATTGTAGACATCGGCCACATCCTTTGATGAGGTACCAGAACGCCTAAATTACCCAACTCCGAGTGGTGATTTCTTTTCAGTCACTTCGCAAACTGTGCCAAGGACTTCTAGGTTTTAGCCATTTTCGTCGTTCGTCGCATTCTGATCGAAGTTGCCGCAGTTTTCGAGTTCTTCGGCTATAGAGAGAACCAGGCCCCACAAGACGATCACTAGAGGGAAGGGTTGCAATTTCGAAAGGTGTTAAGGCCTTACTAATAATTGAAGATAAGACTAAACTATTCATATTAGCGTTTTCTAAGATTTTTGTGGACTAAAAGGTAATTCTTCTGTTTCATTTCACTTTTCAATACTTTTCAATGATGTTTTGCTGCTAGGCGGGTCTCGAACTCACACTGCCTGTTTACCGGGCAGGGTGCTGTACGCCATTACGCTTCTGGCGCTGTTCGCAACATTCGTCCTCAAAGACGCCTATCAGCACTCACCCGTATATTGAGATCAGCCGCTCGCTGATATCAGCATTGAAACAGTTAAGCTGAAGGTCTCGATATGCGTTCAGCGGCTTCAGCGATGGATTGGTAAACAGCGCCAGTGGTGTAACGGCGTGGAGAATCTTCCCCGATAAGCAGGGGTGCGGGTTCGAGTCCCACCTGGAGCTGGAGTTTTGATCGCAAATAATCGTCATTACACCAGCTTATCACCTCAATAACAGCCATGGAGGCTAAAAATGACTGACACTTTAACCTTCCACTAATTCATTACAGTAGGACGCACTAGCTAAAACCGTGACGATAAGGTTGATGGGTTGGTTGACAGCGAGTTTATTAGCATCGAAACCTCTTTCTGGGCAAGACTATTAGCTAATACAACATAGAACCTTCGAGATTGTCTTGAGGCGACTGCTAGGAACACTCCCTATCCCATACAACCATTTAGATTTGACGGTAAAACGATCTGTCGCGGCCCAGTGCCTTCCCTTCAGACTGAGTCAGTGGTCGATTGCTCACTACGGCGATCCGAAGTATGAACGGACGCAGAGCAATACACTGACCTCGAGGACAGCCTCCAAACTTGCGGTGAGCTTTTGTGATGCAATTTTTACAGGATGTAGGGTATCGTGTGATTAGTCCAAAACCATAGTTAATCTTTCGGAATGCTCTTCTGTGGTTGAAAAAAGGCGAGAACGTGTCGCGAAGTTCATCACACCTTGTTGCCACCCCGCCGAATGTGATCGATTTGCACAGTGGATAGCGATGTCGACTCTAGGGCTCACCGATTGGGTCTTATGGTTCGGTCCTCGGTGTCGCCAAACTTTTTGCACACATCGGGTCGTTATCATTGTATTCTTGCTGATCACAGGAGTCAACTTGCACACGATTACTGCTTTTAATAAGTAAATATAGTCCTTATGTGTTTTCATATGAGTTAGCTCTCAATGGATCAATATCAATAAACAAAATTCATACGTGTAAGAGAATTTTTATGTTTGCGATCCAACAGAATGATACAGTGCAAATGCGATTCATTGAGAGCTAACTCAAGTGAAAGCACAAAAGGGCTATATTTACTTGCTAAAAGCATTAATCCTCTACAAATTGACTCCTGTGATCACGCAAGCACATGGTAATAACGACTCGATGTTTGCAAAAACTTCGGCGACACCGAGGACCGAGGACCGAGCCATAAAACCTATTTGAGGCAACATCCCTATCCACCGCGCCGATCGACAACATTCGGTGAGATGTAGCAGAGCATGATGAACTTTGCGCTCACGCTTTCACATGCCTTTTTTCGACCACAGAAGAGCATCCCAAAACAAAATTAACTGTGGCTTTGGACTCATCACACGGTACCCTAGATCCTGTAAAAATTGCATCGCCAAAGCTCACCGCAAGTTTGGGAGCTCTTTTTGTCAGTGTATTGCTCCGCGTCCGTTCATACTTCAACATGACATGAAGAGCTAAGTACACAAAAATGTTGGAAGATTCAACGAGCCAATATATCAATAGGCAAACCATTCTCTAGTACAAACGCACCTTATCAGAAGCGTTGTCCATATCCCTGTATGTCAGCCGCTTCAGATTCGTTAGCGACTCTCCAAGATCACATAGCGCTTCCCAGGATGCGCGAACTCCCGACAGATCCAACTGTAATACCGGCAAGGTTATCAATGAGTCCAATACTGGGTGGTTTTCTAGGTGTGTATTCTACTTTTGATGCCATTGGGAAGACCACAGTTGAGTTTTTCATTCGCAGAGTGAGCCATAATGAAAGGTCTAGTTAACCTGGGTTTCGGAGTGGTAACAAGGTCACTTGCCTCCTCAAGCAACGGACAGCTGGCTGCGATTATCTCAAGTGCCTTCTCGTCCATCAGATGCACTATACCACTAACGTCCAGCGACTTCAGATGAACACCTGCGCGCCTTAGTATCGCCTGAAAGACCTCGCTAGTGTACGATCGAAAAAATTCCATTTGTAGACAAACTGAGAAGCTAGAAATGAGTTGAATGAGGTAAACAAAAACACCAAAATTTCCAGGCTGCATTAAAAATGAGGAATCAGGATTATAAGAATAAAGAAAAATCTGAAGAAAACAGATTACCTTGAGATGGTTGTTACGAAATGGCTTATTCTTTCCGAAACTATCGCAGTCTCTAGCTAGCACGAGCTTCGGTACCAGCGACCATGACTGTAAAGTAGTGTGTAGTAGGAGATTTGGCGCGATTGCAGCGCTTAAAAAATGAAAATTTAATTTGAATTTAATGAAAAAATGAAAAAAGTCGACACCATGGAATTGATCATCGCGCTGGGCCGCGCGCCTTCATTGGTGAGGGGGGGGGGGGGTGGTCGCCGAATACAATACCCCAAACTTCCGTAAAATAAGGTGCTTTACTACACAGAATTATAAACGGCGGATATCAGGACCGGCTCACCGTAACCTTAGGCGTCGGGTGAGGCGTCGGGTGTGGTGTCCTTTGTGCAGTCGCAGAACAAGGCTAGGGAAGGGGCTCCATGGAGTGTCATACAAGCTGCTCGTATGGAGACTCTTCCGTCGCTCAGGGGGAGTCCGCGGATGAGTTGTGCGCTCTCTGAGCAGCGAAGCGCATACGGCTGAAGCAATGCGCAAAAAACGCGCAATGTGTAGTCGACGAACCTTTCAGATCTAGTCAGGTGAAATGCAAGAATGCCACGACTCAGGAGGACCGAACCCCCGACTTCCCTCACATGAAGCAACCCCGCTACCCACTGCACCACGACCCACTTGCCGACAGTGTCATTGCGGGCGCACAAGACATCGATCCCCACAAGACACGTCGCAACGTGGACGCCGACGCGCGATCTCTACGCTAGGAGGGCGCAGACAGCAAAAGTCTCAAAAGTGAGCCGGTCCTGATATCCGCCGTTTATAATTGTCTCTTTACTATAGTGTGGAAGTATAAATACGATGTGATGACGCAAAATCAATATCTACGCCAAACATGGTGAGGCCCCGCACTGCGACTCAAGTATAAACTATGCTTTTGTTGCGTGTGCATTCTTTGATTCCATTTATCTATTGAGCCTCAAGGAAAGAAAGGCTATGGAGTCGCTAAGGTCGCTTAGTTTATACCTCAGGCGCTGCGCGGCGTGAAAGTTAGCAAGATCGATTACGCCGCGAGCTCGATCGATGTCGGTTCTTATTCCACTACAGCACAGTGCAAGGATTGAAGTATAAATCCTGCATAGTGAAAGAAGACACGAAACACGCTGAAGTTCTAGATCAGGTTAGAGCGTGACGGTGCTTACCACTCAATTAGAGGCGCGCTAAGTAGCGTTGTTGCCATTTGTACAGTGCGGTGCTCAGCTTCCCGTCGGCCTTTGAGTAAGTTGTCACATTAAGGTTTAGTTTATAGTTGCGCCGCCGCGCGACACGGCAATAGTCGGAATAGGTATCGATTGGGCGGCGCGAAAAATCGATATCTATGGCAATCGTGGTGCCGCGCCGCGCGGCGGCGCAAGTATAAACTAGGGTTAAGGGGCTGTTCGTAATCCACTACGATTGCGACAATGACTACCGATAGCCTGAACAAATGCAAATCGATTAAAACTAAGTGGTTGCGTGTGAAGATCATGGGTCAAATCCGAGCGTCAGTCGCTGCTGTTGCGGAGTATAAACAAGTCCTGCTAGGCTACATAAGAACATGAACATAGATGAAAGCTACATCATCACTCACTTTCATAGAGGCCTCCATGCATCGTTTACTGACGCGTTCCATGCGAATAGTGTCGTTCACCGACAGGTATGCTGCGATTCGCTCGAGCGCATTTGGTGCGATCTCGTCCAGTGAACAACCCTAAGAAGTCGGCTTGACGAGGGAAAAAACGAGTCAGAGACGCATTCCATCTCCACCTGGAGCTGGACTCGTGATCGAGTCTCCACAGAGATATGAAATTTTGAGGTGTACAGCTGTCGGAGCTACAGCACTAGAGAAAAGCCTGGACATTTTTAGTCAGCAAAGAAATTCATAGAAGGCATCAATATCGATCCTTCCTAACCGATATCGGTAGTCTTCCTACCCTCCACGTTAGTATAAAATGCGCTTTGAAAGTACTGCGAAGACATAGTTCCATTTCAAACGAAACCCTGAAGGGTAATCGAAATGATTTGACTTTCTCCAGCATTAGGCGAGATTTACGCCTCGGTTATCGGGCTGCGCGGCATTATGAAAACAATCAGTATCGATTGTCTGCGCAATCTAATCGATAAAAAGACTAGGGACGACGTTACTCAATCCCTTTTGGAATGCGCCCTACTGCTACGAATGTCCTGTAGGCTAATTTGAATGCGTATTTGGTCTATACAGCTACTTGCGATGGCCAACCGATGAACAAGTCAGCACTTTATTCGTTCCAGACAAGACATACCAATTCACCGACCCAGGATGGATGAAAGACTGGGCAGGAAATTCGAATCAAGAGTCTGAAATCGAGTGCACGCGACAGCCGGCACCTTCTCCGACTGCGCTCCACGCTTCCGCTACCAAATCGATATTGATAGCATTCGCAACTTCGCGCCGCCCGGCGATTGAAGTATAGGTCCTATTTAGAGGTATTTTATACTCGTAGCGCGAAGGCTTTTTTTTGAAACTGCGCCGCTCTCCGAGAGCCCTATGAGCAAAAGCCTTTGTGGGCCCATCCTTGAGATGACATTACGTGAAATGTCTTTCGCCACGCCTGAGCACATTAGCCCTAGTTTATAGTTGAGCCGCTGCGAAGAATCATAGTCGGAATAGATATCGATCGGACGGCACGAAAAATCGATATAGCTGTGATCGAATTGCGGTCGTGATGCCGCCACGCGTGAGTGCGCATGTATAAGGCCCCGTTTATACTTCCGACGCCGAGCGACGCGACGCCATGTAAAGTGGCCAAATTGATCGAGCGTGTCGCCTCAATCAATATGGCCACAATGCGTGGCGTGGCGTCGCTCGGCGTCGAAGTATAAACGGGGGCTAGGGACTTGTTTAGTGTGTGCGCGAGGCGCGACGCGATGCGTGTGTAGTGGCCAAATTGATCGAGCGGCGCGATTAATCAATTCGGGCACTACACATGGCATCGCGTCGTGCGTCGCGTACACACTAAACAAGGCCTTAACGATCCCCAAACTAGGACTTGCGCCCTGTTCATAGTTCGCGGGGGGGGGGGGAGCGACAGAGGCGAGTGGTCGCATGGGCAAAGACTAGACATATAGACTATTGTCGGGCGGTCGCTCAGCATTAATCGATTCGTATGCTTTACACAAGCGCCGTAGTCGACTCTATCGCGAAGTATGACCAGGGCCATGGCCTCGCGCTTGATTGCCTAGAGATGAGCCACGTCTGGAATTGCGCCGATTTCAAAACTCATCGAGAAGTATGGACATGACCTAGAAATGCGTCTATAGGCCCTATAGGCTGCTTCTATAGGTCTATGGTCTCGACTAAGATCAGCTCATTAAGCAAAGTTCACCTCATAGCCACTGTTCGACATCGTTGTTGAAGCCAAGGACTGGTTTGAGGAAGCGCGCGAAAGATCGTACATCTCATCTGAATGTAGAGCTATCCAAAAGTAACAAATCTACGGTATCAGATGACAGATGACAATGGAAGCCGTACCTTTAGTATCGTCCGTTAGAACCACTCCTTTTCCTCCTTTTCGCTTCGACACGTACTGAAATTTAAAGAAACGGCGATAATAGAGCTTAGCCTTGGTTGACAATGTGAATTATTCCTCGGTGTTGTCCCAGTTCTCACTGACTAAACCGAAGGAAATCAACTAACCGCCGAGACGACCATATACTGTTCGTAGAACTTCAGCTCCTCGCGTGGCGCATTCCTCGCCTTTGCAGCGTCTTCGGCTTTCCTTGAAAAATGGCGATGATTGAAACTATGGAAGCTTTCGGCTTTTAAATCAGCTACAGTGCCGATGTACACAGGCGTACTTGAATGTGATCGTCGCCATTCCGCAGTTCTTTGTGTGCTTCGGCATTGTCCCAAACAACGAATGTCGTCTGTCTTCTCTCGGCAGGGAGCAGTGTGATACCTATAGGTGGAGGGATTTTTCTGCGAGTATAAGCTGCCTTTTTTCGGTCCACAATGCCCTAACACATCCTAGAACGTGGTTGATACTATTCTCACGCCAATTGAACACTTTCAAATCGAATCGGAAACTTTTCGAATCAAATTTGACACTTCTCAAATCAACTTGGACACTCTTCTGAGCAAGCTTAGCGCCTTTAAAAGCAAGTTGGACATCTTCCAAATCAAAACGAGCGTCTTTCAAATTAAACTAGAGACTCTCCGTGAAGGTAAGAACCAATTTTTGTCCAAGCAGAACATAGTACGATTTTCTTAAAACTTTTCTTATTCACCTGCCCCAATGAGCTGACCTTTGGTTTCACATGGGTAGCCCATGTAATAAACATGCATAAATGAGCAAATTGTTTGTCATTTTCTATTTTTTTTTCAAGGAAAAATGGTGGTTTATGACTTATTTTATAGTGCAGGAAGGCGGCATTTTTAATGTTAAAAAGGGATTGTGCCATGGAGCTGTTCAAGCGTCGCGATTTTCCTTTGACTGATAGCAAAGATTCTGATTGCGTGGACTTGTCAACTGTATAACGAAAATCTTTGTAGAAAACACATACATATCTTCACTTTGCCGTTTCATGTAACCTACGTCTACACTATCAATCAGACGGAAATCGTGAAGAGCTAGACGCTGTGCATGGCGCGATCTCTTCATCCGGTGACTGAAAATTGCTGCCCTCCATTATTTAGAGTAAGCTCAAAACCATTATTTTTCTATGAAAAATGAAAATTTTATATATTTCAAGCAAAATCTGTTCAATTAGTGGGGCAGGTAAATGCAAATTTTGGAACTATCCTAGTCCGGGGGGCCACATAAGTAAAAAGTATTATATGTAACAAATCTACTTGAGACTTACCGAGCGGCCTCTACGGAACAACATGGAGCCTAAACAAGAAAAGTCACAAAGAAAAAAAACCGAAAAATTACATTTGTTGCGGTTGTAAGCAGGCAAAGTTGTGTGCCCTCCTCACCATGTTAGATCCTGGTTATAACATGTCAGGTGGCGGTCAGCACGCGGCATGCCCCTATTCCGTCGCTCTTTGCCCGCCGAAGCGGTTGTAAACCGCGGCGATTTTTTATTTTTGTTCGTTCGTTTTTGGATTCTTTTAAGGCCCCCACAGAGTTCTGCGGCAACGCCGCTCGCCGCAATGGTTAAGGATAGGGCAAGGACGCCGCCGGCGGCGAGCTCTGCGTCTCTGCCCTATGGTTAAGCATAGGGCCGCGGCGCTGCCGCAGAACTCTGTGGGGGCCTTTAGGTTGCAACTCGTTCTCCAGGAGCCGCTCGGTAATTCTCAATTTATTTTGTTACCTACTTTTTAGTTATGTGGCCCCCTCGGACTAGGATAGATCCCAAATTTTTCAAGAAAAGTCATACTAATATAAATTTACCTTGTACAACAATTACATATGGTGGCCGTCTCGAGCAGTCTCTGATTTAATCCGAAAGACGCTTGTTTTGATTTTGAAGATGTTCAGTTTGTTCTCAGCGTCAGGTCTAGGCTTAGAAGAGTGTCCAATTTGTATTGAAAGGTGTCCGATTTGATTTGGAAACTGACCAGTTGGCGTTAAAATGATATATCCTTGAGCACTAAAACGGTACCGCGTTGTACGTACCGCCGATATCGATTTTCCATGCCGCCCAATCGATATCGACGGTTTCATAGCGCCGCGCCATTTGGCAGCTCAAGTATAAACTATGCGAAATATTAGGTTGTAACGAATTAAATGGCAGTGGCTCGCGCCATTTTTGGAGCGTCTTTACGCGTTTGATCAAGAACAAACCGTAACATGTGGCATATCATTTAGAAGCGCAAACTTTGCTCTACCGGTGAGTACCAAATTTTCTATGTAAAAGTGGGAAAACTTTAGAGTTTTATTGACTTTTTTGCAGATGGACAAAAGGGTGATCCGAGGCATTTACTTGTATGAATTCAAGCTGGGCACTACAGCTAAGGAGGCGGACGAGAAGATCAACGCCGCATTCGGTCAAGGATGTTCCGCAATTCGGACGGCGTATCGTTGGTATCAGAAGTTCCGGAATGGAGATGAGAGCTTGGAAGGACATAAAGGTCGTGGGAGGCATAGTGATGTTGATGAGGACAAGCTGAGTCATGTGGTAGAGGAAGATCCACACAAAGGTACCAGGGAGATAGCGAAGGTTCTTGGCGTCAGTCACAACACAGCTGGCCGGCATCTGAAGGAAATTGGAAAGACCAAAAAGCTGGAAAGATGGGTCCTCACGAGCTGTCTGAGGAGCAAAGAAACCGACGATATGAGATCTCGTCCGCACTGCTTCTACGGAACGAAACGGACCCATTCCTGGATCGCATCGTAACCTGTGACGAGAAATGAATAATGTACGACAACAGGCGACGATCGGCACAGTGGGTGGACAGCGATGAGAGCCCCAAGGTCTTTGCGAAGCCGGAATTGCACCAAAAGAAAGTAATGGTGACAGTATGGTGGTGTTCGCTGGGAATTATTCACCACAGCTTCCTCCCTCCCGGTGAATCCATCACGGCAGAGAAGCACTGCATTGAAATTGAAGAAATGATGAAAAAGTTGAGGGATATCCGGCCGGCCTTGGTAAACCGAAGGCGAGTTCTCCTTCTGCACGACAATGCTCGCCCCCATGTAGCACGAATGACGTTGCAGAAATTGAATGAGCTGAGCATTGAAACTCTACCACATCCCCCGTTTTCTCCCGACCTCTCCCCAACAGACTGCCATTTCTTCAAGCATCTTGGCGACTTCTTGGTAGGGAAAATATTCAAATACCAACAGGATGCGGAAGTGCCTTCGAAGATTTCGTCAATTCCAGAACTTCTGATTTTTACGCTACTGGGATAAAAAAGCTTGTGTCACGTTGGCAAAGATGTGTAGAATCAGAAGGTTTTTATTTCGATTAATAAACTTGCCTACAAGCCGAGATATTAACTGTTTAAATTTACAGTGGTTCAGTGCCATTTATTTCGTTACAACCTAATACAACACTCCCACATATAAAGCCAAATAATACCTTTCCAAACTTCGAGAAGAACGACTGCAGTTGTGATGAGGTCACTTTTGACGGCACGTTCGCCACGACAACCTTACGCTCTTCTTTTGATTTTGCGTGGAATGCCAGTGATGCGTCGAAATCTGAAAGACCCCAATCAAGTGTGGCAGAGGAACCACTAGCAGAGGGGAGCTAACCGTCAGTTTCAGCCGAGTTGAACTGTTGGCCATCTGCCAACAACATCGGCAGCAGCCGTCGATATTTGATGAACTCGGCCGCCGAGTGGGACCATGTTCGCCTGAAACCAAATATCTTTGAGACGTTTGAGGTCAGAGTTCACCCACATAGGCCCGGAAAAGACCAGGACAGAGAAATACAAGCCATTAATTAATGCTTTTTAGAAGGAATGCTGGTGGAAAAATATAGTTAACAAAATTTTGAAGTAATTTTGACGGCATCAAGCTAATGCTTTGCTTCGCCAAAGCTCTTCAAATATCACGCAGTTCATTAAAAATTGAAAAAAAAAACTATGGAAGCAGCGCTTCTTGCTTGAGCTCTCCTCTTCCCTTCCCATTGCATGCCGTGGAAAAGTACTGCAGGAAAATGAGACAAAGGCTAAACCTACCACAACATCAGCCAGTCCCTGAACCCAGCACGTTTATTTAGGAGCTTTATAAGGGAATCAGCTCACAGCGTTCACTCACCTCAACTTCCCGACGCTGAAAAACCTCGCTCTGGTGACGAACGACTGGAACGCTTCCGTCATATCGTTCAGACCTTTGCTCTCCAGATTTTGACCATGTAAGCGTCGTAACGCTTTGAACATCGTCTAAAAGCAGAGGAAATTACGTCGTACTTATATGGCACACTACGGCATAAATCTCCTTACCCGTGACTTCATTATCTACGTCATGGACCTTATAAGCAATCCGATGCTTAGTTTTGTTTTGTGTAAAAATTCGATTTCTACTAGAATTTAATACGAAACCCCTTGAGGGTGATGCTAGTGGGTTATGCGTAACTTGCTGCGTGGCGCTGTACCGTCAGCACAATCGATATCGATTGATTGGCTACTCAGAGAGCCAGGGGCAACAAGTGCTGGACAATCCGCCGTCGATTTTTGCGAAAAATCGCTGGGCAAGAAGCGCTGGACGACGCCTCGTGGGTTATTTCATATAAATACTAATCTAATATTGTGAATTATCACCTGTTGTTATTATTTATTGCTACTCATTATTGATTTTTATTATATAACGTTATCCAGAATTACTATTTGTTACTTAATCTTATCCTTATTTATCATCGCTCATTGTTACGATTTATTATTTAAAATTATTAATTTCATTATTATTCATTTTTACTTACTGTTGTTATTATTGTTAGGAAAGGAGGGGTTGGTCTGAACGTCGGCCTCTCCTTATTCCTTGTGCTGCCGTCATTTCCCCCATAACGTCAGGACAAGCGCAGCACAATAGGGGTCTTAGCCGAGCTAATGGCTTGTTCTTGAGGCCCCCGCACACTTCTGCGGCAACGCCGCGGCCCTATACTTAACAATAGGGCAAAGATAGCATGACATCGTTTTCGCCGCTCGCCGCAAATGTGTGGTGCTGCCTTTACACTTTGCGCTGCCATTGAATTCATCTCGACGGCAGGACAATCGCAGCACAAGAGGCCATGAAATCGCGCCAACGATCGCAGGTATCTCGGCCATGAAATTGCTCTAACGATCCTGTGTTCGTGGGCTCGTTTTCGTGACGTTGTTCGGTGTCCTAGGAACTGTGTTCGTACTGTGTTCGGTCAGGGAAACTCTCATAGTACATATTTTGCCATTCTGCCGACGTACTAAATTGAAACCCTCTTTAAGAGTTTAAAGTTAGAGCTTACTAGTGTCTAGACAGTATAAACTCCAACTCTAAAGACCCTCAAGAGTTTGAGTTGAAACTGTCTTAAATTCTAAACATCTAATCATAAAAAGTAGTACACGAAACCCAAACCAAAAGCGTCGACAAAGTGAGAAACATTTGAAGAAAGTATCGAACGAATTAGGCTGCAGCATAAAACAGGAAGCTTTAAGGGGTATTAAAATTATATTTTGAATATTTATTTATATATTGGCCTCGGAGCAGCCGCACCGTCAGCGCTTACTGCTCCTTCAGTTGCTACATATCAAACTTTTTCGGGCGTCTGTTGAAGCGTATCGGTCTCCCATTTTCAGAAAATTGTTTGTTTTATTAAGATTTTAAGATCTTTTCTAACAGAACTATTCGACTCTTCCTCCCCCTTCTAGAAGAGAACGCTCTTCAAATGTCGCTCAAAGGAGATCAATCACTTTTTCCATGAAATTCATCATTTAGTTTCACTTTCTGCAGGAGCGATTACATTACTGTCGTTTTCATTTGTTTCAACTTGTTTTAATCTGATTGCTCACACTTTTTACTTTTTTTTAAAATTGTGCGCTTTCAAGTTGTATTTGTATTTTGCTAGTCTTTAATGTACGGTTTACGTGACATTATCACGTCTCCAATAAATAAATAAATAAAGATTTATTCGTCCATTCACGATTGAATGCAAAAAGCTTTAGCTGACATGCCAGAAAATTTGGGAAAGCTCAAAGTAAAGGCGGAATATTGCCGACATCACCGCAACAAACTCGCCCGAGAAGGCAACAGGTTGCTGGTTCCTCAGGTCAGGTCTTGTCTTTTGCTTATACCTCAGTTTCATCCGTGTGTCAAGGCAGATCTATCCTAATGGAGGGGCGGGGGGAGGGCACTTCACTCAGTCCTTATGACAACGACAATAAAATTGGGAGCGAACTGTCTTACAAAGGCGACACACTGTGAACAAGCCTAGGAGAGGAACTTCCCTTTTTAATTTCCTACTTACAGCGGTGCCCCCCCCCCCCTCCGACTAGGACAGACTGGGTCAAGGCACATGGAAGGTTTAGTAGTTCATGGACGTATGCATACTGAGGGAGATGTTGGAGGCCAAATTAAACGTCAATCAATGGCCGTGAACGCCGCTGAGTACGAATACTATGAACTTTGACGAGACTGATGCAGAGAACCGCGATCTGTGCAGTGATTCATCTTCGGCTTTTCGTGTTGAACAGATCGATTTTTCCAAGCGGACTTAGCTACTCATATCTCTACGTAGCAGGCAAGAAGCGAACCCTGTACGAGTGTATTCTGAGCGCTGAGGTCAAATGGGTTGTTTTTCCTACATATCAAGGGGCAGTGCATTTCCAGTCAATTTCCATGAGAAAGAAAAGTCTTTGACGTGTCATCTAATAGTCTTCTCGCAGGCGAGTATCTTCCACTTTCTTCAGACCTATCAGTGAAATGGTGAGATCCATTCATAAAAACATTTATGTTTCACATCAGTAGGTGCTGAAAAAAACTGAACACGGTGTACAGTGCGTTTCAAAAGTATGTAGCCACCTTAAATTCAAAATTTTTACCCTTCGCCTTTGTTCCTACGAACCGGCGTTTGTCGCATTCAATTCCTCGTAGTAGGAAGTACCTATGTTGCTTTTAACAGGAAAAAGCCTGATCTCTAGCAAAAATAGATCGTTTTTGAAATTTTTTGTTTGTTTCAAAAGTATGTAGCCACTCTCAAAAAATACGATTTTTATTAAAAATTAATAGTCAATTGGACCACCATTATTTCTTATTACATCAAATACCCTGCTAAGCATGCTACGAACAAGCTTCTGGATCACTTCGTCACCGATGTTGTCCCAGGCAGTCAAAATAGAGGTTTTCAGCTCCCCAACATTGTTGAACTGCCTGTTATTCAAGTAGACCTGCCGCATCAAGATACCTCACATGTCCGCCATAGGGTTGCAGTCAGATGAGCAAGCTCGCCATTCCATTACTCGGAGTCGATTACGTTGGAGCCAGTCTGTGGTCGATTTGGACACATGAAGTGCAGCGCTTTCCTGCTGCAGAACATGTGTCTGCCGTTTTCTCCCCGTTAGGAAGGGCAGCAGGCTGGACTCCAGTACGGCTTGATACCCTAGACTGTCCATACGACATGATGGGAATCTGAGCTTCAGCTTCCCCCTACTGCAGAAGCCTGCCCATGTCATCAGAGACCCGCCTCCGAAGTTCCGTCGTGAGAAGGTGATGGGAGCCTGTCGTAGATCTCTCCAGTAATACCGGTAACCATCGGGACCATCCAGATTAAATTTTTTGTCGTCACCGAAGATGAGCTGTAGCAATAAGCGTGTGAAATTCATGACGTCGACGAAACCAGAAAGTTCCTACATTTTCCCATTGCGTGCCATGTTTTTGCGGGCAAACTTCAGTCGCGCCTGCTTGTGGAAGTTCGTGAGATGAGGTGCTTCCTGCATGGTCTGTCTGCAGATGTGTTCGTTCGATCGAATACAACGCCATGTCGTTGTTCTTGATGCAGATAGACCCGTCTCAGCGCGAACTTGGTTGACGCTCCTTGTGGAGTTCGACACCATGCGGCTGATTCGTCGACGATTCTGGCTCGAAATCGCACGCGGACGACCCGGTACAGGTGCAGACCGATAACCATTGGGATTTCGAAGGAAGGGGTCAACACATCTTGCGAACGTCCGAGCTGATGAGCAATGGCGCGGTTTGTCAAGCCAGCATCCTTGAGCGCTCGGATCTGAGCTTCTCCCTCGATAATCAGGACACTTCCACGGACTGGCATAGTGGTTATTTTTGAAGAACAGGTCAAGCTGGCTATTTATGACAAGAGCTTCCCGCCAAAAAGAGCGCAAAATTTGAATAGGAGTGTAAAAATGCCCGATATCCTGGAGTGGCTACATACTTTTGGATCAAACAAAAAAAAATCAAAAACGCCTAGTTTTTGCTGGAGATCAAGCTTTTTTCTGGAAAGAGCAATCTAGCTATTTCCGTCTACGGGGAATCCAATGCTGCTAACGCCAGTTCGTAGAAACGAGCGCGAAACGTGAAATTATCAATTTTAAGGTGGCTACATACTTTTGAAACGCACTGTATTACTTTAGAGGAACTTTTTTGTGATATTTTCTGTTTTACTGGATCAGTCCAAAAGCTTCCACAGTTTCGTCTTCTATTTTAAAATGAAGATAGCTTCGTTTATGACTAAAAATTTTACTTAAAACGTTGGCGACCAGGTGACTTTCGCGTATCTGGCGCGTCAGAGCAATCGGGTTTTTCTGCAACATCGAGTGTTGTTTGTTAATTGAAGCCACTACTTGTCAAAAGTATCAATAAAGCAGTAACCGAAAATTGTCCTCATGGGCCACGCGTTTTATCTAGAAATGAAGTACATATATCACAAAAAGATTCCTTGGGAAGATTTGAATCCAACTAGAAAAATCAATTAAACACGACGCCGTGTCACACGGTCCCACGCGGCCAAAAGAGTGTGACACGACATCGTGCCACACGGTCCCACGCGACCAGGAGATTTGACATGACATCGTGTGACACGGCCATAAACGTGTTAAGCAGCGCGAAAGTGCAAACAAAAAAATCTGCGTCAAGTGCCATGCATACCGAGGGTATTAAAGAAGCTCTGTAGGTTTTTTTACTGGTTTGACCCACCTAACTTGAACAGCTTCGATATATTTGTTACTAAAACAATCTATAAAGTAAGTAGTAGAAAGTAAAGAGCCTAACCTCTATACATTGGTTTCTTTAGCAACCCAAGACAAATGACCATCGGCATTTTAGAAAAATTCAGATTTTTTCGTTTTTGAGAAATCTTAGGATGGCTCAAGTACGGGTGATTTTCACTTGAGCGAATCCACTGATGGCTCAGTTAACTGATTTTTCGGAGCAAATGGGCTCGGGGGGGGGGGGGGGAGCACAATGTAGGACGGCCCTATACAACTTTTTGTGTTGTACGAAATTAAAACGTTTATGCAGCACTGGTGTGTTCAACCCTAGTGGTGAGCTGAGCTAGGCCATTTCTGATGTAGTTGAACATACATGTGTCTTCCTACCAAGAAGAATATCCACTGAGCACATGCTGACTCCTTCCTCGAGCCTATCTGCGCCGATTTTTCTTTGGATCGACTGCCGGATATCCGACTCGGACGGGATTCCCGATTGGTTTCGATGGATCTGAATCATCCAGAAACCCGATCTGGAGAAACTCACCCTTATCTAGATCACCCTATGATCCGAATTCTCCAAAAAACGTCGTTATCTGGATGGTCCATGTATGCGGGGTTTGTAAAAATGATCGGTCCGGATTATCCTAATCGCCGTCGGATCCAATTAGCTGCCCTTACAGCAGCCTTACGGTAACTTCCGCATGAAGATATAGCCTGAAGCCTTCTAAAAACCCTGCAAATCCGAACATGTAACGAACCGTCGTGTCGACTTCCTCCCATTTGCTAGTGCCGTTGGAACAGCCTTCCGTCCAAGACATTGTGAGGGAGTCCATCGTTGAGAAACTTCTTACTACAGACAGCTAGTAAACATAGGAAATAGAATATGTAAACCAACGACGCGTTAAATCGAAAGAATGCCAGATGTAGAGGATGAAGAGTACCAGACAGTTCGAAGACAGATGCCAAGTCAGTGCTGCCAGTGTTAGGAAGCGAAATGCACTCGAAAGAACGCGCTCTTACAACGCTTTGCCTGCCAGCAACTGGCAGCTACATTTTGAGGCTTATGATGTATTGATGGCGATATTCTGGCTGTCACGAAAAGAAGATGGCAGCTTACTTTCCTTTCAATGTTGGCTTGGAATCACCATTAGCTCGAATAGCTGCGCCTTTGGTGAAGCGAACGCCTACAAAAGGCTTCCACCAGAGTATTCCGGTGTAGAATTCTGACAGGTGAGGCTCAGCGATAGCAGATTCGAGTTAGAAATGAATGAGCACTACTGCAAATCTACTCAGACAGAAATCGGTTAGTAACCGAGCATGAAAGGGTTTGAAACAGGTTTACTCCTCGGTTTGAAACTCTGCTGTGTCTCAGACACTACGTTGCTTAGTAATTGTCCATGAAAGGGTTTGGAAACGAGCACGAAAGGCGACGACGCCCCCGCAGCACGTGTTGCTATTGCGCAGGTGCTCGATTCCAAGCCCTTTCATGGTCAGTTACTAACCAACATAGTATCTGAGACACAGCATGGTTTCAAACCGAACAGTAAATCTGTCTCAAACCCTTTCATGCTCGGTCACTAACCGACTTTTGTCTGAGTATGTGCGCTCTGCTATCGCTGGATCTCCACTGCTGGAATTCTACGCCGAAATACTCTGGTGAAAGCCCCTAGTAGGCGTTTGCTTCCTTGAATATGAGCTCTGGGAGCTAATGGTGATACCAAGCCAACATTTTAAAGGAGGGTAGTAGTCATCTTCTTTTCGTAACAGCCAGAATATCGCCATCAATTCGTTTTATCCGCAAACGGTTG
This sequence comes from Heligmosomoides polygyrus bakeri, assembly GCA_947359475.1. Taxonomy (NCBI): domain Eukaryota; kingdom Metazoa; phylum Nematoda; class Chromadorea; order Rhabditida; family Heligmosomidae; genus Heligmosomoides; species Heligmosomoides polygyrus. The sequence goes on from OX375866.1 coordinate 5,526,037, forward strand.
TAGGAACACAACGGGGTCTAGAGGTTTTTTAGGTGATTCTTCATTGTGGAAGTCCTGTCTGATGGAAGATCCTTCAATCGCTCAGAAACCACAGATAGCGTGATAAACTCGTAGGTGATGTCCTCCTCACAGAGCTGGTCACACGTCACCTGGTCGAAAATCACCATGCTGTTAAGCCTGTCCCTAACCAACGTCTCCATCCCTCAAACTTGGGTAATTAAGCCTAGTGCAGTCAGAAGAAGTATACGCTAAAAAATCGAATCAACGTTTTTGGCTGGGATTCCGCCCAGGTCAACCAGGCCTCCAATTCCTCCATGGTCGGTGAAATTCTACCAGACTTTTCCGGGAACGATGAAACACTGACTTCTCGCCACCGCAGGTCATTGTACAGGCCGAATCAAATCGCGTTCAAATTGCCTCCACGAAATTTCATAGAAAAATAGAATACGTTGCGTATCCCACAAAGGGATTGGTTAGCGCCGCTGATTTCCTGGTATGAACTGTGCTGGAGGTTCGACACCCAAGCCGAACATCTTAGCTCCTCTAACTCCTAGCTCCTCTAACGGCTCTACCACTAACTGCCGATTGTAACAGCAACCGCAAAGAGCCCATGCAGTAGTGAGAAACTCACGCATAAATTCCGTGCCGTTAGAGCGCAGTCGCCGAGAAGAAAGAATGAGATAGGCTGGTGCGGTCATCGTCCAAGCATGAAATTCTAGACATGCACGTTGACAACTGGTTCTTCTACGGTCCATAGCAGTGCGAAGGAAGGAAACGGACGTGAATCCATTTTTGGCCGTTTATTTCGTGTACACTCAACGCTTCTCATGCTTTCCTCAATTATATGTGCCATTTTCGCGTCGAACTGGATGTTTTCCTCGCATTTATCTCCTATCTAGTTTCGGTTGTGCGCCGTTCGTCGTAAATAAATACAACACAAATAAACAAATAATTGTATTCTCTGGAAATAGTACTGGTTCCCAAAGATTATCACTTTCAAGCGCAAAATCCGTTTACAAGCCCAGCTCTTTTTCCTTTCAAATCAAATTGAACACTCTTCTAACTAGCCTAAAGCTTTTGAAATCAAAGCAAGCTCTTCGAAATCAAAATGAGATTCTTTTACATTAAACCAGAGACTCTCCAAAAAGGTTTGAATAATTTTTTGTTAAAAAAATTCTCGTATAACTTTCTTCGAAGTTTTAACACACTTCTCAATAAGTGAACACAATGCTTGAAATTTTATAAAATTTTCATTTTCCGAGAAAAAATAATGACTTAACGATTCAACTCAGTCTCTTTAAGCCTCAAGTGGCTGGCATCGAGGTTGTAAGCTGTCATAACGATGTTTTGTTGCGATCAAAACTTCTAGCGCCGGGATTCGAACCCGCACCTCCCTCTAACCGGGCGAGAATGCACTATGGGTCGTTATGACAGCTTAGAACCTCGATGCCAGCCACTTGAGGCTTGTGGAAACTGATTTGAATCGTTTCTATCAAGACCACCAGCTTAACTGGTTCCATGCTGATATCAGCGGCCGGCTCCTCTCGATATACGGGTGAGTGCTGATCGGTCCCAGGAGGTGTGGATGTTGCGTTTGATCAACGCGCCGATGGTGTAATGGCGTAGAGCATTCCCGCCCGGTTAGAGTGAGGTGCGGGTTCGAGTCCCGCCTGGCGCTAGAAGTTTTGATCGCATCAAAACATCATTATGACAATGACTTAACGCTTGTTTTAAAGAGCAGGAAGGCGGTCATTTTTTTTGCGCCAAAAAAGAGATTGAGCCATACTCTCGTCCAAGACGCCGCAGCTTTCACTCGACTGATAGCAGAATTTCTGCTTGCGTAGAGTTCACCGATACAACAAAACAACTGTACAAAAACACACATATCCTCACTTTGATGGTTCATGTAAGTGGCACTTGCACTATCAATCAGATAAAATTGCGGGGAACTTTCTGAATCCTATGATGCGATATATACTTGCCTCTTTGCTATGCTTCAAAACAAATTTTAATTCAATATTTTTCTTTAAAAATAGGGATTTGGTACATGTCGCGAAAGTGAGCAGCACTGGTAGATGGGAGCGCGCCAGCCAATAATAACCAAGCAGGGCATAGACCGAACATACGCCACCCGATTAGGGTACCGACTGTACACGCCCTCTCTGAATGGCACGCCCGTCCAGTGCGGTCTGATTGGATGGCACGTTCCCACTTCCCAATGCTGTCCGTCTTCGCGACATGTGCCGATTTCAAAATTCCTAAAGCTAGCTTAGAAGAGTGTCCAATTTGATTTGAAAAGTGCCCAGTTCGACGTGAAAATGGCATGTTTACCATTTCCACGTCAAACTGGACGCTTTTGAAGCAGAACTGAAAGCCAAATTGTCAGAACGTAAAATCAAATCTTAAATTTAAACAATTCTTAAGGTTTCATGTGAAAATTTTCAAAATTCAAATTTAATTCAGTTCAAAAATCAATTGAAAATTCATACACCGTAAAAAGCTCTTTTAATCATTGAAATTTCTGCTCGTTCTTAAATTTATTTACAAATATTTTTGTTTTGTTGATTATTTTTTATTCAAATTTCTTTGTTTAGAAGAGTGGGAATGAGCTTATTTTAAAGCGCAAAGTATCAGCGATTTTTGAATGTATTGCAAGAAGAGATCGTGCCATGTATTCGGCATTCGTTCAGTATGTCACTGTTTACTTGATTCGGTGCATAAATGCTGCTTATTTGAAGCTGCGCAGTTGAGACATCCGTCTTTCTGCAATCGCTTCTGTTCTACCGTTGATTAGTATGTAAATCCAGACAAATAGAATGTTTGTTGTCAAGCAAATGGAGATTCTGGCATGATAGAACGTCTAGAAATCACCGCTTTTTGAGCCTTAAAATAAGCACAAACCCGTTTTTATAACTGAAAAATAAGAAGTTCTTGCTCCGGTGGTTCAGCCTCAGGAGCTTTCTTAACACACATAGCCCAGGCTATCGCCGTTATTCTAAGAGAGCTCAATGCTCGTTCACAGACACTGTACGAGCTTCTTCTCGAAGTCGAATAGCTGAGTATCAAAACATTGGTAAAAAGAACCTACAAAATCCATGTCTTAACTAGCAGCTGCAAGATATTTTGTCTTAAACACCTAAAGGTCTACCAGAAGCCCTTACCTTTCTAGCAAGCTTCTCTTGACACGACATAGCGAAACAGACCACTAGCCTCGGTGTGCTGCGGATCGAAATGTGAATGCGACGACTATGCAAATCAATCCGTTGCTCTCAAAAACGTTCTCAAACACAATTGATCAGTGTTACACAGCCCCCATTTTTCGAGACCTATTTCGAAATGCCGTTTCTTTCTAGTACAAGCTCACGTTTAGCCTATAGATGTCTTTCTTCTCAATCTAATGTGACCCCTTTATGGTATGCGGCTACAATCGCCTCCGCTCTGAGCGAAAAACGGCGAACTTCTGCTGAAACCAAACGCTTTAGAATGCGTAACGCTTCCAGAGCAGCTTCAGGATGGATGCGCACGCATTCTGAAGCTAACTTGGAAGCACTTTGAACACGCATTTGGCTTTTACAATTGATTTTCGAACACCCTTCACAAGTCAGTATTCTTCCTTCATCGCAACCAAACAAAGAGATGAATGGTCTGATCAACAATCAAGCAAATTCACCTTTATGTTTTATCACCACATGCCCTCAGTCCTTAATCGATCACAGTTCCGCAAGATTCTGCTCTCTATTTTTGATATTCTTCGTAGATTTGTCGCAGATTTAGTCCTACATTTTTGAACTAATGGCGAGAAGTGGTTAAAGACCGTCTAATTACTGGTAGGACTTCGTCCTAGTTATTAATATTAACCGATATTATTCGCTTATTGCGAAGTATGCCCACGAATTTCTTTGCAGTTTTAATTCGTCTACCCAATAAGTGATAGAACACTTGTTTTAAGAGCGGCAATAATGCGGCCAATTTCTGTGCCAAAAAAGACATTGAGCATGCACTCGTCCAAGACGTCGCGATTTTTATTCGATTAATAGCTGAATTTCTGTTCGCATGGAGTTTAGTACCTGATAACGATATAACGAAAACAACTGTAAACATCACACATATCCTCACTTTCATGGTTCATGTAAGTGGCATTTATAGTATCAATCAAATAAAAGTTGCGGCAAACTTATTGAGTGCATGGCGCGATCCGGTCTTTTAACTCGCTATATGCCTTCTTCTTTGTTTTGTTTCAAGACATTTTAATTTATTACTTTTCTCTAAAACTAAAAAATTTATAAAATTATTCTACTTATTCGGGCAGGTGAACTAAAAGAATTTCTAGGAAAGTTGTGCCAAGTTTTTCTTGAAGAAAAATTGTTCTAACCGTCTTGTTGAGTCTGCAGTTTAACCTGCTTGGAGGTCATTTTGATTTGGAAGAGTTCGCTTTGATTTCAGAAGTCTTAAAGCTATGTTAGAAGAGCGCCCAATTTGATTTGAAAAATCTCCAATTCGACGTGAAATGGTACATTTTTTACTATTTGAAGGGTAGAGGTTCCCATGGGTACTTATTTTCGTCGTCCGGACACACGCCTGATAGAGATCCTTCCCTGGTCAGTGGAGGTTTGCTTGGCGCTTCTCAAAGAGGAACTGATCTACGCCGACCGCAGTCCAGTTGAGTTGAGTTACTTACCCTTTGATCACGGCGTTACTATCTACACCTATTTTTTCCGTAAGCTTTTATCCAGTAGGCGTTAAGCGACCCATCTCGGTATACGCCGTGTATTCCACAAACACCAACGTCATACCGTCAATCAGAGTTGTTACAAAGAAAGCGCACGGTATTCGACAGATTCTGATCACGAGTGATGCAGAGGAGAACTGCTACAGATAGGTTAAGCTATAAGTGTCGGTCGGAAGTAGTAATGGATGATTTTGTTTTCCGGAGACGCGCGAGCAGAGTCTCCGATTTCAATAAACCAGCAATACACATAGAAAAAGCGGTTGTGTCAATACTGCCGCTTCACCAGAACGCCGTTTGAGTGTTTTTGAGTGATTGTTCACATAACAACATGATTTAGAACCGGTTACACCACATAAAATGGTTGCCAAAGCGACATACTCCACAGCCATTTGTGGCAATCAATATCTGGGGCACGTATGCCGTTTTCGCGTCGAATTAGACACTTTTCACGTCAAATCGGGCACTTTTCTAACCAAATTGGACACTCTGCTAAGCTTGCCTAAGACTTTTGAAATCAAAGCGAACTCTTCAAAATCTAAATGAGCTTCTACACTAAACTACAGGCTCCTCAAAAAGTTAGAATATTTTTTTGTTCAATGGAATTTTACTATAACTTTCCTTGAACTTTTAGTTTACTTCCCCATAAGAGAACACATGGTTTGAATTTTATAAAAAATTTATTTTTCGAGGAAAAATAATGGTTTAAAGCTTGTTTAAAAAAGTAGGAAAAGAAGGCGACCATTCAAGTGGCAAAAAAAGATATTGTGCCATGCCCTCGTCGAAGACGTTGCGATTTTTATTCGATTCATAGCAGAATTTCTGTTTGTATAGAGTTTGACACCTGTTAATGACACAACAAAAACAGTTGTAAAGAACATTTATATCCTCATTTAGATGCTTCATGTCTGCAGCATTTACACTATCAATCAAGTGAAAATCGCGACGAGCATTTCGAATGCATGGCGAGATCTCTTGTTTTAACGCGCTATATGATTGCTTCTTTGCTGTGCTTTCCTTTTCTTAAATAATAAAAATTTCATAAAATTATTAATTTCTTAAAGAAAATAAAAAATTTTATGAAATTATTGCACTTATCGGGACAGGTGAACTGAAAAATTTCAAATAAAGTTATACCAAATTTTTCTTGAACAAAAAATCATTTCTACTATCTTATTAAGTCTGTAGTTATACCTTCCTGAAGGTTTGCTTTAGAATTTTGGATTTGGACGATTGCTGCCTTGTTGCGCTTTAAAACAAAGTTTAAATTGTTATTTTTCCTGAAAACGAAAAAATATTTGAAAATAGTGAAGTTATTACACTTACTGGCGCACCTGAACTAAAAAATCTCAAACAAAGTTACACCAAATTTTCGATGAACAATAAAAGTATCCTAACCATCCTGGAGAGTCTGCAGTTTAACGTGCCTGAAGATCGTTTCGATTTGGATGAGTTCTCATTAATTTCAAAATTCGTAAGGCTACCGTCGTTGCAGAGTGTCCAATTTGATTTAAAAAGTGTCCAATTCGACGTGAAAATGATATAAGCGAGGTCCATGACGATTATTTTGATGGTTTTTATTGTAAGGATTCTACAGTAAATGTCGACAGAACAATATGAAGCAAAGGGAAGCGCAGAACTAGAAATGATTATGAAGCTCTTTCATAGACCTTCTTCCATAATGAAGTACCTTTAGACAAAGAAAACAGCGCCTTATGTGTACGTCGAAAGTGCAGATTATTTTTAAAAAACGCCGCTGAGGAGCTTTTACGCCATGTAAGCTGCTAATGTGTCCCTCAGATGATCATCTGAAGAGCATCAGACCGTGTTGTGTTGTAACGTGGTTCATCAGTGGTAGCGAGAGATCAACAATGGTTCTAAGGGAGAACACTAACATTTGTAAGCCTAGCCCTTTCGCCATAAACGGAAAGGTCAGAAAGAGCTGTCCACTTAAGAGCCTGTTCATGGATAGCGAGCGGAGCGATGATTGCGCTTGACTGTGCAAAGCATAAGGGATAAAGAACGGCGTTACTCAATCCCTGTTGGGATGCGCCACGCATTCTGCTTCTACGGGATGTCGTGGAGGCGACATGAATGCGTATTTGGCCATAAGGCGCGTGTAGCGCAGTCGGAGGAGGCGCCGTCTGTCGTGTGCACCCGATACCAGGTTCCTGGTTCGGATTTCCCGCCCAGGCCAACCAAGCCTTCCATCCCTCCGGGGTCAGTGAATTGGTACCAGACGTGTCTGGGAAGGATAAAGCGCTGACTTGTTCATCTGCTGGCCACCGCAAGTCATTGTATTTCCAAATACGCATTCAACTAGCCTCCACAACATCCCGTAGAAGTAGAATGCGTGGCGCATCCTAAAGGGGATTGAATAACGCCAACTTTTATCCTTTATTTGGCCATACGATGACTTGCGGTGGAGAGGCGATGAACAAGTCAGCGCTCTATCCTTCCCAGACAAGTCTGGTACCAATTCACCGACACCGGAGGTATGGTAGGCATGGTTGGCCTGGGCGGGAAATCCGAACCAGGAATCTCATATCGGGTGCACGCGACAGTCGTCACCTCCTCCGACTGTGCTACACTCACCCTCGAAAAAATTGATGAGCGAATGATTTCGTTCGTTCATTTGCGCGAAGTTTTCGACATCGAATTTATTCGTTTCATTTAGTCGTTCCGTGTGTCGAGCCCAGCAAGATGCGATGTGCATCGTATGCCTGGGCGATTTAGTCGCTTATGCCTTCGCTGTCGTCGCTGACTATGAACAGACCCTCAGCTGCCGTTGCACCAGTACGAAGATCACCAATGAGCTTCTTCTGCATTAAATTAGAGACTCTTCAAGAAGGTTAGAATAATTTTTTTTGTTCAAGGAAAATTTTAGTATAATTTTCTTTGAAGTTAATTCACTTACCCGTTAAGTGAACACATTGCTTGAAATTTTATGAAGTTCTATATTTCTTGAGAAAAAATAACGGTTTAAAGCTTGTTTTAAAGAGCAGGAAGGCGGGTGTTTTTTAGTGCCAAAAGAAAAAGTTGCGCCGTGCCGTCGTATAAGACGTTGTTGTAGAGTTTCACACCTGTAAACGACAAAATAATTGTGAAGAACACACATATCCACACTTTGATAATTCATGTAAGCAGCTTTCACAATATGAAAAAAGATACATTGCATGAACACAGCCAAACAAAAATCGCGGCGAGTTTTTCGAGTGCATGGACCGATCTCGTCTTTTAATGCACTAAATGATTGCTGCCTTGTTGCGCTTTGAAACAAGTTTTAATTATGTTATACTTATTTTCCTTGAACCAAAATTGTTCTGACCATCTTGGAGAGCCCGTAGTTTAACCTGTATGGAGGTCATTTCGATTTGGAAGAGTTCCTTTTGATGTCAAAAGATTTAAGCTAGTTTAGAAGAGCATCAAAACGTCGAATTGTAAAATGCCATATATCTTTTTCACATCTTTTATTTAACCAGAATTATTCGAATAAAAGTGTGCGCCTTTTAAAATCCCTACACGCAAAAATGTTAAATGATTTTTGATTTAAGAATTTATTATATCAAAGTAAATCATTATTAAGCCCGAACATCGCCCAAAATTGATGCCACAGAATGTTCCCAGACTTATTAGGTTGGTGCATAAGTTCTCGGACATTTGGGGCATGAAATATTTGTTATCACAACATACGAACAACAATATCAAATCATTTGAAGTAACCACCCTTTATATCAATTGTCTTTCGCCAACGTGCTGGTGAGTCATGGAGTAAATGTTAGGAACAGTTTTGTAGCCCTTTCCTTTCTCTATCGATCGATCATTTACGCGTTGATACACGTGAGTAATTTGGCGGGAAATGCGCTTTCAATTCAGGAGGGATCAAATGTCCGAGAACTTATGCACCAACCTAATGTTTTAAAGTGTGAAAAAGTGAATATACAGGATCTCTCATGCATACACTGTTTGAAAGGTGATAACTTTACTCACAATAGAGGTACTGAGAAAGTTAAGGGTTCGTATGAAACCTTAAGAAAGTGGAAATTTTCCGACGCATAAGTGGTATGGAATGCGCCATGCACTCGACTGAAATTGTGTATTTACAACGATTGATTGTATTTCGGTTGAATACTTGTTGTAATTTCTCCACAAAGTGGCCGTATCGATTGATTTGTGCTTCTTATAAGGTTTAAAACTTAAAACCACACTACTGCTTGCGAAAAAAAATCCAAAAAGGTAGGTACTGTTTGGAAGGCTCTAATATTGTTGCTAATGAAGCATTCTAAGTTGTTTGAGACTCATATAAAAGGACAGGATAGCGAGAAATCCCTGAAGTGTAGAAGGCCAAGATTGTGCCATGTTCCCGCCCGAAACCTGGCATATCAGACTCGATTGATGCTGAATGCTTGTTACAATCTTGTTACTACTCGACCAGATTAACTTGTGCTGTGCTTCTTTTAGCGTTTAGAACTTGAAAATCACGTGAGAGACGCGTAACACGCAAATTTATTGATTACACGATTTAAGTGTGAGCAGGAGCCCTATTTTCCAAGACGGATTCTGTGGACTGATGAAGCAACATTCAAGCTGAATGGTGAGGGTAATCGGCATAACTACAGCTACTGGGCAAAGGAAAACGTTAAATTTACACCTTTACACTTGTGGCACGTCCCTGAGACGTATTTAAATAAATAAATAAGTAAATGACGCACAACACAGGTTAATGTGTCCAAGTGGTAACAAGATTGCAACAAGCATTCAGCCCATGCACAATCAGTCGAGTCTGAAATGCAAGGTTTCTGGCTGTAACATGGCGCAATCTTGATTATTTACACGTGTCGATAACCTCTGCCTTCATATTAATCTCAAACATCTTCAAATGCTTAACCAGCTGCAATGTTAGAACGTTTCAAATAGTACCTGCATTTTTTAGGATACCCCTCAGTTTTCGCAAGCCCGAGTGTGTTTTCATGTTTTAGACCTTAAAGAAGCACAAATAAATCAATACGGTCACTTTATGGAGAAATTATAACAAGTATTCCAGCGAGACACAATCAATCGAGTGTAAAACGCAAAACTTCAGACGAGTGCATGGCGCAATCAACAGCGCTCATACATGGGAAAATTTTCATTTTTTAAGCTTTCATGTGAGCCCTTAACTTCTTGAGTACCTTTAGTGTGAGCAAAGTTATCACCTTTCAAACAGTGTATGCTTTTTTTGAGACACCCTGTATATTACGTCGAAGGTCAGACGAAAGGATTGCGCCTTGCACCATTCAATAAGTCGTGGTGATTAATTATTTAATTGATAGTGTAAATGTCGTTTACATCGGTGTGCAGTGGATAATTGTGCTTTTCGTAGGACTGTTCGTGCTGGGCAGTAGATAACCAAACCTTATTGGAATACCATTTAATCGAATTATCATCACTAAGTACGCCCATAAACGCAACGCGCAATTTATAAGTGGGAAAAATCGAGAAATTTCCTGTTAAGTAAATGATGTAGTGAGTTTTATGATCACTATGGGCGCGTGGAGCGCAGTCGGAGAAGGCGCCGGCTGCCGTCTGCACCCGATACCAGGTTCCTGGTTCGGATTTCCCGCCCAGGCCAACCAAGCCTTCCATCCCTCCAAGGTCGGTGAATTGGTACCAGACTTGTCTGCGAAGGATAAAGCGCTGACTTCTTCATCGGCTGGCCACCGCAAGTCATTGTATGGGCAAATACGCATTCAACTCGCCTCCATGGATCCCGTGGAAGTAGAATGCGTGGCGCATCCCAAAGGGGATTGAATAACGCGGTCCTTTATCCTTTATCCTTTATGATCACTATAGCAAAGTGATCACTTTCTGAAGCACTCTATATAAGTGGAGAATTTATTTTTGCCACTAGTCGTTAATGTGGCCTACCAGCCTACATGGGGGAAATGGAACAATGCTGGCCATTCGGGACGAACGGGCGTTTCACCCCGAGCGAATGTATAAGGCAGTTGCTCTAATTGGCTGGCGCTTTCCCGGTTGCTCATGTAGGCCAGATTTACGACTAGCACAAATTTCTAATTAGGGACTCATTTTGATCCTTCTACTTGTAAGTCTTTATTTCGAAAATCGTTTTTCGTTTTTTCTAGAAAATGCCTAGTTTAAATTTAAGTGCACATTTTTGGTAAAAGATGGTATAGATTCTCCATACTACCCAGTGATACGAGTGGATGCCATATAGCAGCGCCGTGCCCGCAACGATTAAGGCATGCGGCGCATTTCACCAGTACGTGGCATCGTGGAGTCCCTTTGAAGTTGGAAGCAGTCGAGTGACAAGTCAATGCCTCTGTTTTCTCAACCCTGGCACGAATTCACCAACCTTGAGCGTGGAATGGGACCGATGATTGATCTGAGCGCAAACCCGAACTGAAAACGACCGATCCGCAATTAGGAACTTCTCCCGCTGACTGCAGTACACGTACTCAACACTGCCATTCTGTACATGTACCTATTTCGCCCTATCCTGGAAAGCACGAAACCTCCTACACACCGCGGCGATCCAGTTTTTCAAGACTTTCAGATTAATGTGACGATAAGGTATTTATTCATGGAGTAGAAAACACAAGTCAACAAGGAAATGTAAACACAACAAGTGCACCACGAATAAGGGGTAGTAAAACAAGCGCTTCTCTAATGGGATCCAGGCGCGGAACGGGATTGTGGCCGCGTTGAAAACGGGTTTTATGTCTTCGCGTGGGACGCCGCATGAAACAAAAGACAAGAGGGTAAAGATCGGACTTAGACCCAGGATTACGCCTCACGTTGTGCTTCTGCCCCGATGCAGTGGAGGAATCTGAATCTGTTCTTGCACCCTATAATGTCTTGTGGTAGAGAGCCAGCCTACAGACACAGGCACTACAGGGGCCAGATTCATCATACCATATTCGTCTTACCGGCCGGTAACGGTATATCGGTTACCATATCTGTATCGCTGTAGTATCAGTATCTCTGTACCACTTAAGCCCATGGACCGATATGGTGAATCCGCCGTGAGATGATACCGGTGGTATCGCTGATGAATTCTATGAATACCCGGTGTTCTATCCACCCTTAATAATTTCGCTGTCCTCTCTGGGCGCGTGTAGCGCAGTCGGAGGAGGCGTGACTGTCGCGTGCACCCGATACCAGGTTCCTGGTTCGGATTTCCCGCCCAGGCCAACCAAGCCTTCCATCCCTCCGGGGTCGGTGAATTGGTTCCAGACTTGTCTGAGAAGGATAAAGCCCTGACTTGTTCATCGGCTGGCCACCGCAAGTCATTGTATGGCCAAATACGCATTCATGTCGCCTCCACGACATCCCGTAGAAGTAGAATGCGCTGGCGCATCCCAGAAGGGATTGAATAACGCCGTCCTTTATCCTTTTTATCCTTTTAGTGTAGTAGCACAGTCAGAAGAGGCGCTGGCTGTCCTTTGCACTCCGATACAAGGTTTTTAGTTCGAATCCCTCCCAGGCCTTTCCCGGTGTCGGTGAGCTGGAACAGGACCTATGTGGGAGGATGAAATACTGAACTGTCTATTGTCTGACCATATTGGGTCAAATAAAATGCTGCAATAATGGGTGTGCAGGTTCGTTTCGCCACTACCCTCATACGAACCTAGGTCAACAGGGCATCGTGGAGGTGATTTGGATCAAATCACCTCCACAATGCCCTGTTGTCCTAGGACCAATATATTTTAGCCTTCATCCATTGCCCTAAGGCGCCTTTTATACTCCCGCCGCGGCGCGGCGCGGCACGATGGTCGGGATAGATATCGACCGGGCGGCGCGAAAAATCGATATCTATGGCGATCGTGGTGCCGCGCCGCGTGGCGGCGCAAGTATAAACTAGGGCTAACACTGCCGGCAGTGCGGGAAGGCGACCGGAGTATAAACTGCGGGTGACCAAACTACTGGAGCTTTCACACATTTCCCTTTTTTCTCCATATGCCACGCATTCTACTTTTACGGGGTACCACGGAGGCAGTTTGAAAGCGCATTTGTATTGTTGTTATTGATATGGGACAAATGCGCTTTCAAATTGCCTCCGTGACAGAAGTAGAATGCGTGGCGCATCCCATATGGAGAAAAAGGGAAAAGGTGTGAAAAGCTTCATGAGCATGCTCAGGCGCAGTTTATACTCCAGTCGTCTTGTCGCGTGGCTGTGTTAAGGCCCATGCACACTTCTGAGGCAGCGCGGCACGGCCATGATGAAGGATAGGGCCGCGACGGATGCGGCGCGACATAGCTAAGCTACACGTGCCGCAGAGAGGGGCATGCACACTTTTGCGGCTATCGCGGCGACTATCGCCGGCGATGCCGCGCTGAGTGCCGCAGGCTGGAATGGTTCAAATCATTCCTAGCGGCGCGACAAGCACGGAACGTCGGTCCCGTTGCCTATAACGATGCTCTAACGTGACCGCGCTGCGACCGCCGGATTTCGCCGAGGTGACCGTCGCTCCTCTTGTCGCGCCGCGGTGTCGCAGAAGTGTGCATGGGCCTTTAGCCCCAGTTTATACTTGCGCCGCCACGCGGCGCGGCACCACGGTCGCTATACATATCGATTTTTCGCGTCGCTCCGTCGATACCTATTCCGACGATGGTGCCGCGCCGCACAGCGGCGGAAGTATAAACTGGGGCTTCGAACCGTGGGTAAAAGCTGAAAGGATAAAAATGGTGTTAATTTATTTGGGATGCGCCATGTATTTTACTTCCATAAGGAAGCGATTTGAATGTGTATTTCGGCTATAAGGTGGCTTGCGGTGGTCAGGCGATAAGAAAAGGCAGTGTTTTACTTCCTCAGACAAACCTGGTACCTTTTCATCGACCTCATACAGAGGTTAGACTAAGTTCGCTTGGGCGGGACAGAAACCAAGAATGCAAATGCACGCGCCGCCGCCTCCAACTGCACTATTACGGCAGCGCGACAGGAGGCACATCCCCCTGCTGGGGGCGTGGCGTCAGGAGGTACAGCCGCTGCTCTGTGAACCAGAAACTTTTGTTCTGCGTGTCAAAGGTTTCGTAAGGTAGCCGTTAGAGTCTCGGTGAACCCTAGGGGATTGGATCTTTCAGTGTTTCGAACAGATAGCAGACATTCAAAGCTACTACATAGCTGAGCACGCATTGAAAAAGTAGGCAAGGCTTGAAGAGCCTGAGGAAAACCATTGCAGTGGAAATTAGATGACAATGGCGTCTAAATTGAAGGAAAAGGGAATACAGAATAAAGCCACGATAGTGCTAACAAGCACGAAATATTGAGGAGTGAGTGACAACCCTCCGTCGGAACAGTGTGCAAAAAGGTCGAAAAGATGAAGGTGTACGAAACGTCACGCAAACAACTGTTTGACACCTATCTTGTTGAAAAATGGGGGGGGGGGGGGGCGAACCCGTGTTTAACAGTAGAGGACGGTGTAGAGTGATGTGGAGCAGCGAAATACCCTTTGGTAGGAGATTCACTCACCCTACATTATTTCTGCCAAGGAAAGGTGTTTTCCTCCATCAGCTCTTGTCCTTCCCTAGCTGCTGCATAATATTTTACCATAGATCTGGTGTGATGACCTAAGACGACGAAAGAAAGTATAGAACGGCTCTAGGCTGTACACGAGCCTTAAACACTGTACTACGGAGCTATAACGGCAAAAATGGTAGGAGTATCAGCAAATCAACACTTTATAACAGTTCGTTACTAGAGATACTTCCATTGGAAGCGTAATCGTCTACCCTTTTCGAATTTTTTGGTCTCGAGGGAAAAATCATCGGCCCGAGAGAAGAGTCCCTATTTCTGAAAAGACGAGTTGAAAGAGTACGAAGATATCGCTTAGTACTAGTCTCTGACAAGCCGAATCGGACGTGTGCGGCTAATGCGATGTGGCTCCGTACCAGCTTTGACTAAGTTCGTCGCGTACGCCGCAACATTCGACTACAACGACAAGGGTCTTTAGATCCTACAAGTGGCTGCCTACTTGTCCAAGATTGTGATGAAGAGGTTGCTGAATCAAGCCTTGCGCAAAGAAAAGCACAAAAGTTGGCAGAATGTGGTAACCCACCCACTAAAACTACAAGTTGACTCCGCCTTGGCTCCCAAAAGAACCTATCACATAATCCAGAAAGCGATGTGGAAGGTCATGCACGATTTTTACCTCAATCTCTTTGGATCCCCGCTACCTATTATGGGTTGGGTATACCGGCAACAGGATCCGACACGCCCACTCGTCGATGAAGGTTCGTAGAAGCATTGGTTCTAACAAGTTCCACGGTAAGATAGGCTCTTTGGGCCGAATTCATCAACGACCTACGTAACTTTAACGGAGAATTGTAAGCCTATCAAGCGATATGATGAGCGATAAGCCGCGTTATCTGAGCTTCTAACGCGGCTTATCGCTCACCATATCGCTTGATAGGCTAACAATTCTCCGTTAAAGTTACGTAAGTCGTTGATGAATCCGGCCCTCTATCAAAAGTTACTACACAAGCCATGTGACTCTACACTGTAACGAACTACATCCGCATTTAAAAGATGACAATAAAGTCAGTTTTAGGATCACGATCGGGGGGGGGGGGGGGCGATAAGTAGTAAAACTGCGGTTACCAACCCTTTACCCCTTCCTCTCCTTCAGTAGTGCCTACGGATTCGCATATGGTACAGCTTAATGTTATACTCGGTTGATTGTTCGCCTTCGCTGGGCAATTAACGTGGGCGAACCAGCCCTTACGGTGGATCAAATTGGGCTAAAGACAAGAGGTCGAAACGTCAGGCCTATTTAATAAAGACACATTCGATGACCTCGTGTGGCACGGTAGACATTGATTAACACTAATATTCTGCTCCACGGATCTCCCTCGATAGAGAGCCTTCGGGCTCTCTTGTTAAGAGGGATCTCGGGCCGCTTGTCGCAGGGCCACGTGGCGCGTCCCCGGGTGGTGGATAGGGGAATTAAACGCGAACCAAATGCGACCGTGTACTGCCCAGAGACGCAGGTGGGATGCAGGGGATGGACTCCTTGCTCCTGCTGTGTCGGGTCGATGCGTTCCTTGTGCGTGGGAGCGGCATGTTCGTGCACAGTGTGCGTGGATGTGTCCGTGACTGTGCGGATTGTAACTGTGTCGGCTCGGCCAAAAGCTTGCACTCGGTAGACTGGGAGTACATGTAAGGCGATTCGAGGCCGCCTTAAGTCTCGCCCCGTCCCTTCGGGCAGTCTGGCTGGCTGCCCGGAGTACCCCGCCCGCACGACAGAGCCTGACTAGCTACCCGTGTTGTATTCCAGTCAAACACAGCAGCACTAAAGGGCCTCATTCCCCTGACCCCGAAAGAGCCCCCATTTCTGCAGCGATGGGAAGGACGAGTACGGAGAGGCTGCTAAAATCTCAGGGCCTAACCAGGCTGCGCAAACTGAGAAGGACTAGGATGACGATCTGTACTTACAACGCCCGCACGCTTGCGTCGGAAGCATCCGTCGAGGACCTGATGATGCAAGCCAGGAAGATCAAGTACGACGTCATCGGACTGACCGAGACGAGAAGACACCACCCCCTACACGCCGCCTACGACTCCGGAGAAGAACTGTTCCTCGGAACATGCGACAGCAGGGGAGTAGGCGGCGTTGGTGTCCTCGTCAACACGCACTTGGCCATGAACATCGATTCGTACGAGTCTCTGACAAGCCGAATCGGACGTCTGCGACTGAAGCGATGTGGCTCCGTGCCAGCCTTGACTGTGTTCGTCGCGTATGCCCCAACATCCGACTACGACGACGAAGACGTCGAGGCCTTCTACGTGGAGCTGGAGAAGTTCTATAAGGAAGATCACACCTTCTACAAGGTGATCGTCGGCGACTTCAATGCCAAGATCGGGCCACGAAGGTCGCTGGAAGAACTTCACATCGGAACCCACGGTTTGGAGTGGAACGAGCAAGGTGAAAGGCTGTCTGAGTTTATCATGTCGACCAAGACCATCCATGGAAACTCGCAGTTCCAGAAGCCTCCCTCCCTACGATGGACCTGGGAATCCCCCGGTGGCCAGTTCCACAACGAGATCGACCACATCATCTTCAATCGCAAGTATTGCCTGACCGATGTCTCCGTTGTCCCCAAGTTCTACACGGGATCGGACCACCGCCTCCTTCGCGCGAGGTTCCGCTTTTCGCGTCAAGGAGAGAAGGCCGCGAAGTTCAAGAAGAGGAGTCCCAGAACGACCATCAACTGGGATCTCTACACCTCTCTTGTCGGCCTTTGGGAAGATGCCGTCATGGACAACGTCGACGAGGAATACGATCGCTTCGTGCACCATCTCCACGATAGTGCTAAGGGAGCCGAGAGCTTGAAGACCACCAAGAGACGCCTGTCTCCGGAAACTCTCGAGCTGATACGCCAACGTGGAGCAGCACGAGCGTCAGGCAACTATCAACTGACGTCCGAGCTTGCAAAGCTATGCAGAGCGGCGATAAAGGAAGATCTGAAGGAGAGAAGGGCGGAAGTGTTGGCTGAAGCAGCAGAGGCAGGGCTGAGCATCCGCAATGCCCGCCGGAACTTCGCCAACTTCAAGACCAAGATGACCGCTCTCCGACGTCCTGACGGAACCGTCACCTCTTCCAGAAGGACCATGGAGAAGGTCATCCACGACTTCTACTCCGATCTCTTCGATAGCCACGTCCACCTGCCCCTACGCCATCTTCCGCAGGATGGATACGTCATCCCCTCTGTTCTCCCTTCCGAGATCCGACACGCCATCTCGTCGGTGAAGAAACGTACAGCACCCGGTCCTGACAGGATCAGAGCTGAACACCTGAAGAACCTCCCGCCAGCGCTCATCAACACCTTGGCGCGGCTCTTCACACGCTACCTGTCCGAATGCAAGGTTCCATCTCAGTGGAAGACCAGCAAGACCGTCTTGCTGTACAAGAAGGGAGACGTGCACGACATTGGCAACTATCGCCCGATCTGCCTGCTGTCGGTAGTCTACAAGCTGTTCACTCGAGTCATCCTGAATAGGATTAGTAGAACGCTGGACGAAGGACAGCCATGCGAACAAGCAGGATTTCGGAGAGGATTCAGCACGATCGACCACATACACACCATTACGAAGCTCATCGAAGTGTCGCGAGAGTACAAGCTGCCGCTTTGCCTTACGTTCATTGACCTGAAGAAGGCATTCGACTCCGTCGAGACTGAAGCGGTTATGGAAGCCCTGCTCACCCAGGGCGTTCCTACTCAGTACATCAGAGTCCTTCGAGAGCTGTACAGTGGATTCACGACCAAGATCTCACCATTCTACAACGACGTCGTCATTGACGTGAAGAGAGGGGTTCGACAAGGGGATACCATATCCCCGAAGCTCTTCAGCGCCACCCTCGAAAACGTCATGCGCGAACTAGAATGGGATGACATGGGAGTGAAGGTCGACGGCCGGCAACTGCACCATCTTCGCTTCGCTGACGACATCGTGCTCATAACACCGAGCATCACTCAGGCGGAGCGAATGCTGGCCGACTTCGATCGTGTATGTGGAAGCGTTGGACTGCAGCTGAATCTTACGAAGACGATGTTCATGAAGAACGGATGGGTTTCTGATGCCCCATTCTCGCTCAACGGAACGAACATCTCCGAATGCTCCAGCTATGTGTATCTGGGTCGCGAAGTCAACATGGCCAACGACCTAGCACCAGAGCTGAGCAGGAGGAAACGAGCGGCTTGGGGAGCTTTCAAGAGCGTCGAAGAAGTCGTGAAGAAAACGAAGAACGTCCGACTCCGTGCCCACCTATTCGACTCCACTGTTCTTCCTGCCCTAACATACGCCTCAGAGACCTGGGCTATACGAAAGCAGGATGAACACGCGATCAGCGTCGCGCAGCGTGGAATCGAGAGGACGATGCTCGGAGTGACACGACTCACGCAAGTGAGAGAAGGCCTCCGGAGTTCCGAGCTTCGCCGACGTTCGAAGATCAGAGACGCTGTCGCATGGGCCAAGTCGTCGAAAATTAGGTGGGCCGGCCACGTAATGCGATTCGCAGACACCCGCTGGACGAGAGCCGTCACAGACTGGATTCCGCGGGATGTCAAAAGAACACCAGGACGCCCACCAACGCGTTGGTCGGACTTCTTCGTGAAAGCCCTGAACGACCGATATGACGCTCTTCGTGTTCCTCGAGCGAGGAGGATCCATTGGACCACTCTGGCACGCGACAGGGACGAATGGAGACGCTGCTGGCGCCCGCTCGAGCAAGTCGATGATCAACGGGACGACAGGTGATACAGGTGAATATTCTGCTGATTTAACTCAGACAAACCCCGAACTGATCCCGGAGTGAGATATGGTGCTTTTGAAATATCAGTAAAGCAACAGGGTAATGGCTAGATCATGCTCTTCTGGGCCCGGATTCACCAACGCGCATACCGATGGGTATGCTGGGTATAGGGGTGGACATACCCACGATGTGGACATATCCACGATTCATGATAAACCTTACCCGCAAAATCATGGGTATATCAGTGGGTAGAGAAAACCCTCCGATCGTCGTGGGTACATCCGTATACCCGCAACTTGTTCGCGCCTCGCTGACAAAACGGTGCTCCAGTGCGATCAGCTGTTATTGCGAGAGGCCTAGTTGTACCTTACCATTGATTCCTTTCATGAATACGAATCGTACCCACTACCCACTGCTGGTAGTGGGTACGATTTCCTTGCGGTATCTCTACCTATACCCATTGCTTGATGAATCCGGGCCCTGGATTATGCAAGCCTAGGTCAGACATGGACGGTCACTAGCCGATCATGACGTCACTTCCGAGGCATGTCGTGGCTATCCTGCGGTAGGTCATATGAATGGTGGACTGTGACCTATTATTTGGCCTGGGGTGAGGTCCAATGATAGGTCACATATCCATCGTCAACGTTCTGGGATGAAAATCAGCAATGAAGCGCGAATTCCTATAGAATAAGCGACTGTAGTCGACACTATGGTTGGGTAGTACCCAGCAGTACCCAAACGGTTGGCTAGAGTGACTGAATAATGGTCCATCCTGGGTAAAGTTGTCTCTCCAACCGTTTGGTCAGAGAAAATTCGTTGACGCTCCCGGCCTGTGATGGCCGAACATCAGGATTACAAACACTGCTTCATGGTTTCCTTGGATGGGAGCTGAATCCATGGTCTAAGGAGAACCCACAGAAACAGTGTGTAAGATAAAGGATAAGGATAAAGGACGACGTTACTCAATCCCTTTTTGGATGCGACAGCGCATTCTACTTCTACGGGATTCTACGGGATGTCGTGGAGGCGATACGAATGCGTATTTGGCCATAGAATGACTTGCGGAACAAGTCAGCGCTTTATCCTTCCCAGACACGTCTGGTACCAATTCACCGACCCCGGAGGGATGGAAGGCTTGGTTGGCCTGGGCGGTAAATGCGAACCAGGAACCTGGTATCGGGTGCACGCGACAGTCGGCGCCTCCTCCGACTGCGCTACACGCGCCCGAGGCGTGTAAGATAGCCACGAGAATTGTCGACTATCCTCCACCTAGCAGTATACCAGCAAATGGGTTGGTAAGGTATACGATGAATGCCACAGCGTGGGCGTGTTTCCCTGGTCCATGTCACGAAAATGGGCAGCACTGGAAAGAGGAAGCGCGCCAGCCAATCGTATTCAAGCAGAGCAACGACTGAACACATGCCAGAGTACCTGCCATATACGCCCTGCCCGAGCGGTACGCACATTCTATGCGGCCGGATTGGCTGGCGCGTTCCCACCTCGAATGCTGCTCGCCTTCGCGACATGGACCGTCTCGCCTTCTACCCAACATATCCCCGGGCTTAATCGTTGACGAATTCGGCCGCTGGGGTCTCCTTCCTTGCTCAGACCAGCAACCCAACAATTACCGTCGACTTTGTCATCTTCAAGCCGAGGTTTACACGTATTTGGTTCGTATGATGACCACAACCTTCTTCCCTTTTTGAACCTTGATCCCTTTTTGAATGAAAAACCCCTTCAAGCAGCTTGATAGTGGGCTAAAACGACGTAGAAAGTGAACGAAGTGCTCAAAATTTAGGATCACCTGTGGAGTCGGATGCGCCGCGAAGGCATTCTGACCGGGCGATCGGAAGGTGGAGGCGAAGTCCATGGCCACTTAAGAGTTGGAATTAATCAGTTCTAGAGGAATAAACCGAGTAAAAGTGCTGTCTTCTGAAATTTGAAGATTTTAACGCTATAAGCTGAGTTCGAAGGCTAATTCTGATCCTTCATGTGGCACTGAGGCACGAAGACGTACCAGAACAAGAGGCCAAAAGCCGTGGCTGAGTAGAAGACGGTTTCCCTGTTGAAAATTCAGGCGGCTACCAGTCAGTGCAGTTTCCCTTCGGCATGATGCAAGTCGTAGTAATTGCGCCCGAAAGCCGACGGCGATCAATGTCCACGCCGCTCCGCCCATTTTCCGCAGAACGCGCACGCTTTTCGGCGACGCGGCGCGATCTGACCGGCTTTGAAAAATGCGCACCGCTGCGGTTAGACGCTCGTGATTGCGGTTCATTTTTCGGGTTATTGCGTTGTTCTCTTCTGTTTTTTGTGTTTATTCAACGGTTCGCTGCGTTCTCTTCCATTCTTAGAACTGTGGAGTGACCCAGCTGTGTTTTACCCCAATCTTTTCCCACTTTTAGTGCGCAGGCGAGTTTCTGTAGTTTTTGTCGAATTTGGCTCGTATAGAGGCCGTAGAAGCCTTATATATGATGGAAATTTCATAACGATGCGGTTAGTACGAAGAAAACGCACGTTTTATTAGAATTTTCTGGGGAAGGAAAGATTTTCGATAATTGGGGATTATTGGAAGGTTTTCTTTATCCTTAGAGAGATTTCGGCCCTAATGGTTAGTGAAACAAAAGGTTTAACTAGTGGTCGCATGTAGTGCAGTCGGAGGAGTGCCAGCTCTCACATGAAGCCCGAATCGATTCGATGTTCGAAGGATCTATCCTAGTCCGGGGGGGGATGCCACATAACTAAAAACTAGGCAACAAAATGAATTAATACTTACCGAGCCGCTCCTAAATAACGAAACCTAACCTAAAAGAAACCAAACACGGACGAACAAACAAAAAATAATAATAAATCGCCGCGGTTTACAACCGTCTCGGCGGGCAAAGGGCGACGGAATAGAGTCATGCCGCGTGCTTACGGCCATTTGACATGTTAGAACCAGGATCTAACATGGTGGGGAGGGCGCATGAAGCCGCATGCCGCGTGCTGAGCGTCGCTTGACATGTTATAACAAGGATCTAACATGGTGAGGAGGGCACACAACTTCGCCTTTTTACAAAACAAATGCAATTTTTTCGTTTTTTCTTTGTGACTTTTCTTGTTTAGGTCCTGTATTGTTCTGAAGGAGCTGCTCTGTAAGTCTTGAGTGAATTTGTCGTATATAATACTTTTTAGTTACGTGGCCTCCCGGACTAGGATGGATCCCGTTCGAAACCCGCCTGTACAAACCAAGCCGTCCACCCTCTCTGGCCTGTGAATTGGTATCGAACTCGTCTGGGAAGGATAAAACAATAGTTTGTCGATGGGTTAAACAACCCAAGCCATTCTGTTGGCCAAATATTCGGTACAAATAGAATGCATGGCGCATACACAAAGTTCTGACCAACGGCGACCTTCACTCTTTCTATCCCTTAAGCGATCGCGTCTGTGTCTGCAGGATATATTCGCTGATTTGTGTGGATTTATTTGCTCTACGCATGTATGTGTAACAGGCGAAAAGTGTCATGAAAATAATGCTGGACGAGCAGTTTGTCCTTAGTTTCTGATTCAATTTGGGGGTGAACATTCAACGATCTGAACGAAGTAGCAGTATTTTCCGTTTAAACCTGACTTAACGGATTTTCATCGGATTTTTTATCTGTCCTAGTCGGGGGGGGGGGGTGGGGCACATAACAAAAAGTGACGTAATGACGTAATCAATTTACTTCAAACAAACAAAGCGGCTTCAAGAGTACAACATAGGATTCAAAAAACAAACAGACGAACAAGCAAACAAGCAAAAGACAAACAAATCGCCGCGGTGGCTAAGGCATCTCGGCGGTCAAAGCACATTCCACCGCCTGACATGTTATAACCCGGATCCATTGTAGTAGGAGGAGCACATTACTTTGTCTGTTTACAACCGTGGCCATATCGAATGTATTTATCTTCGTTTTTTCTTATAAAAGTTGTCATTTTAGACCCTATTTGTCATCCAGAAGCCGCTCTGTGAGTCTCTAGTAAATTTGTTACATAGTTTTTAGATATTTCTCCACACCCCCCCCCCCCTCCGAGTAGAATAGATCCGATTTTTTGGGGTTCGCGTAGTCGAAGATCTCTCGATAAATTACCTGTTTTCAGTCCATTAATATATGAAAGGAGGTTTTGGAAAGGATCATAGTGGAAGTCTAGAAAGGGTGTACACCCATTTTCCTCTCTAAAGAAATGGGAACTTGTTCCAAAGCTTCTAAAAATGAGACACTGTGCACCCTTCAGCTGCTGAAGGTCACCTAATCGTAAGTCTGCTTCGATTAGAGTAAACCTGTCAGGTGTGGAAGAGATACGAGGTGGACGCCATGCTCTAGACTTGCACCAAGATGATTATAAAGTTTCAAAGGTTTCCGAAAGTAACTGGCCTTAGGGCCAAATGCACTTCTAAACGAGCTGAAAACCATTTTACAGCTAAAATCACAAAATGTGAGAAATCAGATGCTCTATTCATTGGTTAGGACAGACGAATTTCAAAGAGAGTTACAATTAATCATTTGGATCGAAAATTTCCGAGGCGGGTGTCTAAACGGGTTTAGTCGGAGGAACGCATGATGAGTTGGGATAATCATCGGTCGTTTTGTCCTTCGTTCGCGTCGGCATGAGGTTTTTCGCCACCAGCTTATTCTTCTGTGCTTATCTTTTTGTTTTCAGCAGCTTAGAGGTGCCTCGTTGGTGAGTCGCTTTGTGTCGAGAAACGACCTGATGCCTAGCGTAAATAAGGATATGGTGAGTTTCTAAGTCTTTTTTATTGGTTTTTGAACATTTTTGACACCAAAGGTGATCCATAGCTAGTAATTACACAGTAATTACTTATGTTGGTGGTAAAAAAGAATAAGGCAAAATAGTAAGTAAATATTAGTGCCAGCTGGGGCCCGTGGCACTCCAGTGTTGGGGTTAGAAAGCAATATGGCGCTGCGCAACTTTTTGAGAGGCGTTATAGTTACTACCCGGCCAGGTTTCGTATGTTTATTAACAGTTGTTCGACCAATTTGCCTTCCTTTCGTGAATCTACTACTGTATATACTCCATTCAGTGTTCTAAAGGACGTTCCTCTTATGTCTAGAATGTTCTGTACATCAGAGCCTGTTCCCTGCCTCTTCATGATTGGCCTATGCTTCTAAAAGAACGCCTGGCTGTACAAGTTGCAGTGCCTAATGGTGGGAACCGTGTGCAGTTGCTGCTGTTCAAATTTGGGCTCAACTTTTACGATGGTGGCCGAGCATTCTCGGTTTCAATTTGCTCCGTTTTACAGCTTATGTGATTTATTTATTTATTCAGTTTGTTGCCAAAACACTCACAAGGAGTCGAGTTCATTTTTCAAAAAAAGGAAACGATAGAGCCTGTTCGACATGAAAAGTGCTAGATCTAGGCTGTGTGATATTGGAGATTTTCTCAAACTTCCCTCTCGTTGTTGAGAGCATTTTGGGCTCGGGTTTATTCATTTAAAATGCACTGAAATTTGTCTCGATATACTTTGCCGTTCCCTTGTTCGTTGTAGGCACATGGGCATCCCCTTAGTGTTTAGTGGCCAGTTCAACAGAAATTCGGTAATCGTATAGAAGACCTTAAGCTGGTCTCGTCAGGGAGGTACAGACGCGGTAGACGGTGCTGACGCTCGCCACAGTGAGATCATTCTTGCCTTAGGGCCTCTACAGAGTCTCGCGGCAGCACCCTGAGAACTCGTCCATATCGCTCCCGCCGCAGTGGGACCCACGCTGCCACTGTGGTGGAAGCCGCGGCGCGGACGAGTTATCGCGGAGCCGCCGCACGCAAAGGTCCCCGAGGGCTGCCGCAGTTCACGGCGGCTCTCACCCGCAGCGCCAGGAGCTGCGGGTGAGACCCGCCGGAGGGCGTGATAGATGGGTGTCCATTATGGTTCATTTATTCTAAACATTTTTTTAAACGAATCTGCATGCTAGGGATATAGTAGGTTGTGCATAATCTCTGTCCATAAAGAAGCTTGACAACCAACAATATAATCACCGGTATTGTCGACAAATGGAGGTGTATGGAATCCTGCACTCAAAACGTAAGACAAAAAAACCTTAGTACGATGTTAGGTAACCTTAATTGTTTGGAAAATCTCCGTGACCTTCCAGTCACAAGTTAGTCGTCTGAGGTTTAAGGAGAACCCTTGCACAGAAATGCAACAAGAAAGCAGACCGTTCTTTTTAGTACGAGGTATAACTACATCGATCAGACCTCCCGGACTCAACAGAGCATCGGACGGAACGCCGTCATCACAAGGGCTAGCACATTATCTTCGAGCTGCTTGAAAAGCGAGGAAATTTTAGTGGAGGCAGATCGACAAAAAAGAGAGCAAGCGCAAAATGGCACAGAACTGTTGAGTTATAAGAAGTGTTCTATTAGATTTCGGGGCTTAGATTCAAGGACTCCTAACTTGACTTAGAAAACGCTTCTTTACAAAAGAAAAAGCGTTCTGCTTACTTCATCTCTGACATTCTTAGAGGTCGTAACTGCTGGCAAAAGTACGCAGTGTTGCGTACAGCAGCCCTTGCGGCGCCGCACCACCCGCCGTTGTCATGGCGGGTCCGCGGCACCCGCAAGACTCTGCTGCCGGCCTTAGGGATATTTTGTCCCACCACCACCTTCACCGTCCTTTTCAGAAGGATCCTTTGTCTGTTCCATGACATTTTCCCACCCACCATTCTTTATCCGGAGGTGCTGTGGTAGTCTGAAGTTTATTTATTTATTCAAGGCTTAGGCAATTGTCTAACCAGGAAACTATCTCAACGGTAGGTCGGAAAGGCCCAAGTTTTGTATATTGGCAGATTCGGCTCTCTCTGGGAAACAAGAAAATGCAAATACCTCGACCCCAATACAACTCTGCGCAGAGTTAGGGACCACAGAAGTTGGGCCGTTGGCGGTGTTAGCCATATGCCTGCACGCGGAGGGCGAGCTCAAGTTGGGGGGATTACGCCGCCCCTCTACGCACTGCGCCATCATCGCTCGCTCGTCATCGCTGTTTCCTGCCAACTTGATCCCGCCCTCCGACTCCAGGCCTAGTTCTAACGCCGCCAACGGCCCAACTTCCGTCGTCCCTAGCTCTGTGCAGAGTTGTATTGGGGTCGAGATATTTGCGTTTTGTTGTTTCCCAGAGAGAGGCGATTCTGCCCATATACAACACTTAGGCCGTTCCGACCTACCGTTGAGATAGCTTCCTGGTAAGAAAGTAGTACAAGGAACAGCATAAACTGGGGAGAATGTAACCATCAGCCATGGAAGCAGCATAGCACAAACGACCAATTTGGCAGCACTCTTCTGTTATACTTGTGCATCCAATAAATCTACAGGGTCTCCAAAAATTACGTTCGCAGTATTCACCGTTATAAAAACGGACGAAAAAGAGATTAAAACATGAAATTTTGGCATACCTACCATATTTACAAACAAAATTACATGATTAGATCCCAAAACGATTTCCTCTGGCACGGACACAGGGCTTCACACGACGTGGAAGACATCCAGCGTGGCGCGCACGTATTCCATTCACATTTCTCCCCACGCTTTCAGAGGGTTTTCTTTCCGCGAGTCGACTGAGTGATGTTTTTTTTAGGGCAGGCCACGACCTCCAAGTAGGACCAAATGGAAAAGTTCATAAAGTTGAGGTAGGGACTATACTGAGGCCGCCCTTCTGGGCTGATAGAGTCAGGAAGTTTGTCTCGACACCACTTCTGTGCGATCTTCCTTTTATGAGCCGAGTCTTGCTGTAAAATGAACGGCTTATCCGTGAAGGTCGTGCTGCTCCAGGGGACCGAAGTCTTTTTTAAAAGTATCATCTTCCAATTAGAGTTTGGAGGCCACTTTCTCTCCCTTTTTGACGAGGAACAGTGGCGACTTTTCTGCAGAGGTGTGTCAGCGGCCGAAACCATGACTGATTCCGAATGTCCGCAGCGTCCGTGCATCTTTTTCGCTTCATTGGCTTCGGCTACTGATTTGAGAAGACACGGTGGTTTTGGCAGTTGAGCGCTGCTTTGACAGTAAAAATTTTGTGGATGTTGCTCACCGATGCTCTGTTGATGTGCGCTGTGATGATGGGAACCCTCAGAGGATGAGAAGATGCCATTTTGTGGCTAGTCAATATTGCAGCTGCATATTTAGCATTTGAGATCTGGGCGAGCGAAACAAATACAGTACACGCTTGAGGCGTAGGTCAAGACGACGGTCAAACATGTGAGAACGTAATTTCCGGACACTATATAGGCGTAAGTAGGGAACCTTCCTTTCCCATCAGCAAATTGAATTCCTTGGGGGATGACTCGTCATTTAGCTTCTGGGACTCGAATTTTCAACTTTCCTGGATCTTGGCGACCTCACATCAAAGAACTTTGTTGGATCGGTGTAAAAATTTATTTGCAAGAATGTTGTACGCATGACAAAACCGACAATTTTTCTTGTATTCTTCAGTAAAGAAAGAGTCAAGGGAAGTGTCAAACGTACGGGTATGATTTTCCCTGCAACAGTCTTTTAAACCAAACTGTAAGGTCGAAATGAGTAAAATCCTTGAAAAGTCCGCATAGATTTACCCAGAAATGAATCCACAGTTTTATTGCTCAGGTCTTTTATAAGAGGGAAAGTTTTTAGGTCCTTCAGCGTGCAGAAAAGAGGAGAATTTTCCATGTGTTAAGCGTTAGGTGCCAGTCGTGTACAGCGTAATGTTTGTTTGATTGGCTGTGGAAATGTTGTTTGCGGGAAATTGCGGAAGAATCTACGCTTCGAGAGAAGCACACGCGGAACAGACTCTAGGCGGTGAGGGCATATGTGCACTTTCATTTAAGCAATTATCGCGTCGTTCAGAGCGTGTGCATGTGGTCCAGTCTCTTTGCGTCGTTCATAGGGAAGTCCTCTTCTTTGAAGCAGCTGAAAACACCTCTGTATCTAAAAGAGTTGAAATCCTATGACCAGACAGGTAGTGTGATCATTTTTGGAGCCCTTTGCAGTGAGGCGAGTTTTTGAGATCATTTTTAAAAATAAGACCTTTATTTTTTCCTTTCCTCGCATCACATTTGTTTGATGTGAAGGCCATCACATGTGTGTTTGTTTATATTTATTGTGTTTGCGTGAGGCAGCTCCTAAAAAATAAACATAATAGCAATTGCGTGATTACCACGTAATGG
This sequence comes from Heligmosomoides polygyrus bakeri, assembly GCA_947359475.1. Taxonomy (NCBI): domain Eukaryota; kingdom Metazoa; phylum Nematoda; class Chromadorea; order Rhabditida; family Heligmosomidae; genus Heligmosomoides; species Heligmosomoides polygyrus. Next base: position 5,554,182 of record OX375866.1, read on the forward strand.
AAGGAGAACATGAAAATATTCGACGCAACAAAGGAGTAGTTCATGCTGAACAGTTTGCTCTTCAACAAATTTCAAATCTAAGGAAAGGAAATAAAGTTAAAATGAAAAATAAATTAATAAGAACTAGTAAATATACAGGGTGGCTGAAAAGTTCAGGCAACTTTTCCAAGCATTTCAGCAGTACGAATAAACTACATAAACGAAACAGATTTAGCAAAAATAACAGCAACTTCATAAGATCAATAACAACAGAAAAATTCACAGCAAGTGCTCAAAATCGCCTCCTCTGGCTTCAATACATTTTCGCAGTCGCTTTGGGAAGTCGCTGACGATGGTCGCGCACTGATCCGTTGCTGCAATCTCGTCAGAGGATCGTATCAACGCCGCTTTCAGCTGCTCCACAATGGCGTATATTCTAGTAGAGATCTTCTGCTCCATGATTGACCACACCTAATAATCCATCGGGATTGGATCAGGCGGCCAGATGTCCTTGTTTCTAAAGCCTGAAAAGAGCTCCTCGCAAATGGCAATTGTAGATTTGATTATTGATATTGATATTTATTACATGTTACCAGCACATGTGTGACTAATAAGGAGAAAACTTGCGTAACACAGAACCATGGAAGAAAACTGAACAGCAGCAGCATTAACTACGGCATTATAATTAAAATAAAACAGTGTTAGGATGAAAACAAGTGCTAGATATGCGGAATCTCGTGAACAGACGAAATGCGAAAAGAACCCCGCATGCACAGCTTTTGGTATTCTGCTCCTGCCCTGTGAATAAAGAAAGCCTTTCTCACTGAGGTCTTAGCCAGGGGAAGGAAGATCTTTTTGATCTCGCCTCTAGTAGAAGAATTACGCATGATGAAGAAGGAGCCACTGAGACGAATATGACCAGTCACAATTTTTCGTGCCATTGCAACATCAAAGATTTTCCTTCTGCATTCCAGAGTTGGTAGTCCTAGAACAACATTACGTTAAGCACCACCGGGTAAGCTTCTGTAGTCAAAATTGCCGGTTCTTAATAGAGCTTTCCTATTGAAACTTTGGCGAAATGCGCAGGTGCCCAATCCTGCTGAAGAGAAAATCCAGTTTCGTCAAAATGGCACGTCGCCCACGGCTGCAGGACATCACGGAGGACATATTGCTGGTAGCAGGCTGGGTTGATTTTGACGTTGTGCTCCATGAAGACCAATGGCGTCTTTCCGGTAGCGCTACCCTTGCCGACACTGTCACCGAGGCTGGAAAATGACTGCGGCTGATGGTCCTTGCGGCCGTCGTCTACTGCTGACCCTTCTTGAGCAGTTGTTGGCAATTCTGACGGTTGTGAAACGGCTGGTCCGTGAAGGTCTCGTCGGTGAACAGCAGATCAGTGTGTTGCCCATCGTCAGCGATTTTCCAAAGCGACAGCGAAAATGTATTGAAGCCAAAGAAGGCGATTTTGAGCACTTGTTGTGAATTTTTCTGTTGTTATTGATCTAATGAACTTGCTGTTATTTTTGTTCGTAATTCTGTGTCGTTCATGTAGTTTTTGCGTACTGCTGAAATGCTCAGAAAAAATTCAGTTGTATTGCCCCCGTTTCTCACGGGCCCTTAGACGAAGGCCTAACAGTATTCCACCCCCCCCCCCCCCCTTCCTCCCACTGTGCACATCAGTAAGGGAGGGAGAGGAATTAGTTATGATGGCTAACAAGCTGGGGTAGAATTCATCAATGACTTACATAACTTTAACGGAGAATTCACAGCGGAAAACTCGGATAACGCGGCTTATCGCTCACCATATCGCTTGATAAGATGCGCTATCAGGGATTTCGGCTGTAATTTTCTCTGTTAAATTGCTGTAAGTCGTTGATGAATCCGGTCACTGGACTAACCTGTAGCGCTAGTGTATTTGAATCGTCTCCGTGGTCGCAGTACTTCAAATATGAGCTCAGACTTGGCTAATTAAACCTAAATAACGCGGATTTCCGAATTTTTCTGTTGTTATCGGGATTTTCTTTTGGTTTTATTATAAAACTGTCCAGTTCAAGTGAGAATGGTGTATCGTGACAGAATGATGTATCTTCTTGCCGTGTAGTGTGCTTCTTTCGTCGATAAAGGTCTAAGAGACGGCGCAGTTATTGTGTTTCATTGATTGTAAATTTCCCACTGCGTCTAGCTAACTAGGTAATTGACGTGTGACGCTGACGAAGCTAATTTCCGTGGTCTGTTTCATGTATCGATTTTTAATACTGTCATGGCTCTATAAAGGAAAGATGTCTTCGTAACACTTCAGGAAATGAAACTAAACTCGACAGGGTTTTATCTACCTCCTCAACACTTATGTACACTTCAGCTTCCCGGGTGCGAGTCGCCGAGCAACACCGAATCGGACAGGGATCCTAACACCGATGAACTGCCATCAAAGCCAGCAGACGGTGAAGAAAGCGGTCAGTATTAATGCGACCATTGCATGTTGCTCGTTTATCGATCTCTGGGCGTATGGGACACGTACGGCCTCGTGCGCAGCTAAGGACTGATGTACTGAGCCGTTTTCCTATCGTTTGATTAGAAGCACTCTTCTTCATAGATTTGTAGACCTAGCATTCGATATAGAATTGTAGTGAAGTGTTTTCGAGGTATTCCTGTTGCTTTTTGAAGCAGTTATGAATGCGATTCAGACTTCCAGGAGTCACATTTGAATGTATTTCTATGGCAATCGTCAAGTAATCTTTGATTTATTTAGCAAGACGCTCTAAGCGCCGTTTTGTAGAGTCCAGTGAAGGAGAGCAACCGGAGGGTGGTGAAGGACTATCCGAGGAAGTGTTCGAGGTGGAAAGAATTCTCGACCATGACGAGGCAAAGGACGGATTATACTACCTAGTTAGTATTCCTCTGTGTCTATAATATGTATTTATTCAACGTTTTTCTATTTTCGCTAATTCCCTACTGAATTCTACTATTTAGGTGCGTTGGAAAGGGTACACCGAGGAGGAAGATTCGTGGGAACCCGCGAAGAATCTTGTGTTCGCCACCAAAGCTATAGCTCTTTATGAAGCCAATAAAAAAACGAAGCCGAAGAGGGTAAGAATCATATTTTTGTGCTATTCAGTTCGTTATTTCTATTGTTCTTTCTATTAGATTGATCCAAGAACGATTCATACCAGTTTCTTTAAGCAACAAGTAGCTGGTATCGAAGTTGTAAGCTGTTACAACGATATTTTATTGCGATCAAAACTCTAGCGCCAGGCGGAAGTCCAACCCGCACCTCCTGCTAACCGGGCGCGAATGCTTTACGCCATTACGTCACGGGCGCTGTTTGATCGAACTCAACTTCCACATCTCGTGGGACCCATCAGCACTTGACCGTGTATCAGGATGAGCCGACCGCTGGTATCAGCCTGGAACCGGTAATGCTGAAGGTCTTGATAGAAGATATAGAACAGCTCATTTCAAATCAGCTTCTTTGAGAGTCAAGTGGATGGTATCGAGGTTGTAAGCTGTTCTGTCATTTCTGCGAAGACCAGAAGCCGGATTCGTCAACTACTTACAGCAATTTAACTAACTACTTACAGCAATTTAACTGAGAAAAAACAGCCAAAATCCCTGATAGCACAGCTTATCAAGCGATATGGTGAAACATTTCGCCGCGCTATCAGCGATTTCGGCTGTATTTTCTCTGTTAAATTGCTGTAAGTCGTTGATGCATCCGGCCCCAGCTTAACTGGTTCCATGCTGATTTCAGCGGCCGGCTCACCCCATATACTGGTGAGTGCTGACGGATCCCACGAGGTGTGGGTCTTGCGTGCGATCAAACAGCGCGAGTGCTGTAATGGCATAGATCATTCCCGCCCGGTCAGCAGGAGATGCGGATTCGACTCCAGCCTGGCGCAAGAATTTTGATCGCAAAAAAAAATCGTTGATCCCAAAACCTTCGAATCAGAACAGCTGAGCTCAAGCTCAGCCCAAGTGCAAATTATCTATATTAAGCTTAAGATCCCATTATCTCGACAAACAATTAACGCCATCAACCATGTGATGTGACATGGGATCTCCATAGGCCGGCCTGTCACAAGGGCCTGTCGCCTGCAATCGAGTATCTGTGCTTAGTTTAGCTCGCATAGCGAACAGTTTCCAGTGGCACCACTTGGAGGAACGGATATCGCCACAGCGCAGCGTGGTCCAAATGGCGCTCAATGACAGGCGCTATTTGCGACAGAAAGATACCGGAGCGCTTGAAATCAAAGATCTACAGAACCGTCGTCCGACCAGTAGCGATATACGGTGCTGAGCGCTGGCCTGCAACGAAGGAAGTTGGAGCCGCCTCAGCGTAATGGAGACGAAAATGCTGCACTGGCCGGCTGGTGTCACGCGTTTGGATCATGTTCGCAATGTCTCCATACGCCAAAGGTTTGGCGTCGCTCCAATTGCTGACAAGCTACGTGAGGCTTGCCTACGGTGGTATGGCCATGTTCTTCATGCGGACGGCGACACCGTTCGGAAGATTGGCCTCAACATAGATGTGCCCGGAAAACGGCCTAAAGGACGGCCTCGGCAACGCTGGCTTGATACGTTGCACATGGACTTAAAGGAAGCTGGTATCCACCCCGATCAAGCGTTTGATCTTGCGAAGTGGCGTCATCATACCAGGAGAGCGGACCCCGCTGCTAAGCGGGACAAACGCTGAAGAATAATAATAATAAGAAGCCTCAGATCCCATTGTGCAGCCCACGTAGACATCCTCTCAACAGCGCTATGCACAAAAGACTGAATTTCAGTCAATTTAGTAGACTCCAAGTTCGACGTTCTTGAAACCTGGACATTTTCTTATCATTTGTTTCTCCTGTGCCAACAAGGTTTGTTATAAAATTATTTATTATTATGCCCGACGTTTCGACTAGCGCGTCTTCTTCAAGGATGGTATTCCTCCAGCGCAGGAAGACCGGTTCAACAGGCCACCAGATGGATTTGCTCATCCGGGCATTCCATCTTCTCCTCCCGTAAACGGTGCCGTTCAGAATATCACCGTAGAGGAGATAGAAGCGGCTCTGAAGAAGATGAAGCCGTGGCGGCCATGGACATAGTGGCCAGTTGAACCGGTCTTCCTGCGCGGGAGGAATATCGGCCTTGAAGAAGACGAAACGTCTGCCGTAGTAATAAAGAATTTCATAAGAAACCTGGTTGGCACAGGAAAATGCAAATGCATTCCAGTCATATTTCATTGTCATGCGCAACAAATATTTTACAATTTTCGCTAGCAGAAACCTGTATAGGTTACTATTCCATCTTATTTCTTTAAGCTGCTCGTCAAGGTCGTTAAACAAGTCTTACTTCGGCTGAGGTTTGGCATCTTCGAATGGTTCAAAGCCTGAAAATTCGAGAATATTTGTGAAACTGCTTACCCGTACGCCGTTTCGTCATACAGAATAGCAAGGGAGCTAATGAGCTGACGGCGTAGATGCAACGTAGGGGTCGGATTCATCAACGACTTACATAACTCTAACAGAGAATTCACAGCGGAAAACTCAGATAGCGCGGCTTATCAAGCGATATGGTGATGAATCCGGTCCCAGTTGGATGCCGACGAAGACCTACAGTCACTCGTAGATGGTGATAAACCTGGGTGAGTGGGTTTAGTCCCGGATGCCACCCAATTTATGTGCCGTGGACATTAGGGGCTGTATTTATCAGTTGTTAAACCCATGGGAGATATATGAGATGATTGCTTCATCGTGGGTATCTCTCCGGTATATACGCACAGGTGAGTCGTTGATAAATCTGGCTCTTGCGGTTGACCTGTGGATTCCTGGCCGCGATTCATAGCGCCTTAAGTGTCCAATGTGCTTCGATGTCGCATTCGATAGGATGGTGACTAACACTTGGGATATCGCTCCATGGTAGTCGCTCCATAGTAGCGTCGAACACTGTGCTCTCTCCAAGGAGTTGACAGATTGAGTTTTTTGAGGCCGTCCAAAAGTTCCTTGACCCTAATACACAGGCATCTGCCTGTTCCCCTAGGACTCCTTTCCGCACATTTTACATGACAGGTACCCCACTCCAGATACTATGCAATATCTACACCGTTAAAGCAAACTATCGCGGGATAGAGTGGAGCTCAACCGCAACTCAAGCTTCCAGGGCAACTGTCCCTTCAAGTTCTTGGGAGATACATCAACCTCTTTCACTACTTCTATAAAGTCCGCTTTACGAACGCACGTGCCAGTCTCTGCGTTCACTTTTTTCTGAGATAAGAGGGACGCAAAAGGGTGTCGTACTTGGGCGCTTCTGTATGGCTGACCAATTTTCAAAAAAAAAGAGAATATTGAACGTGCAGGTATTAAATTGGCACAGAGAGAGCAGGCCATTGATTGAGACCCGAGGCGCATGAATGAATCTGACAATACTATCGTTGCGGTGTATTACAGAGCAACGGTTGGGGCGATACGATATGAATCATAACAAATTTCCTCTAGTTCCCATCGGCTGGCGCTTGTGGATAGGACTATTCTGGTTAAATCGATCAGATGCCTTACTCAGGCCAATATGGACAACGTTAAAGTTTTGTGAATCGTTAACCACGTTGACCTAATACTAATCGCCTTCAGGAAGCTGCAGGCAGGTTAGGGAGAGTTTTAGGGCCTGAAATTGCTACTTATTTATTTACAAGTGCTCCACTTGCGCGCTTCGCGCGACTTTGCAACATCACTGGCCTAGGGATTTTTTTGTAAAACTTGAAATACGCTAACATCTAGGATTTGCTGCGTACTTTGTTGGCATCAAGCCGTTCACCACTTCCGTACGTTCATCATAGGCACCCTCTCCGGAGCGTCCAGTATACATTGGATCCGAATGAATCATTTTCGGATATCCGATTCGAGTAATTCAAAAATCCAAGGTCCGCGAAATTGCCCGTATCCGAATAATTCAAAAAACCGGAGTCCCCGAAATTGTCATTATCCAAATCGTGCAAAAATCCGGGGTCCATCAAAATAGCGTTATCCGAATCATTCATTAATCCGGAGATTTGGTCGAATTCAATGTATTTGATGAAAATCATTTTCGGATATCCGATTCGGATAACCCGATCCGATTCATCCAAAAATCCGGGTACGCAAAGTCGCCGTTAGCCGAATCATCCAAAAACCTGGGGTCCGCCAAAATAGCGTTATCCGAATCATCCAATTATCCGAAGATTTTCGATCGGATCCAATGTATACCGTCCAGTAACGCCACTGGTTTGTGCTGCGCAGTACTTCTGCCCTCAGGTTGCTCTTCCGCAACCGTTCTCATTCTAAACAGCTTGGGTCACCTTATGTCGTTGACACCCTTCCAAATCCGGGCACCAGGTTCCCCTAACTCGTTTCTTCTTACTGGATCTAATTGCTGGCCCGCCTTTACTGGTCTTCCCCTGCCCCCTAGTCCCATCTCCGGCCCACTTCCTTGTTTTCCGAATTGCCGCTCGTCACACGACGTCGGTATCACCTCTTCTGACTTCAGACGGTTGTTGTGTGACGTAGGTGAACTGCCTTCTGGGTCCAGGCGCTCAGAAAGGCTCGCGCCAGGTACGCCTCTGCGAGGTACGCAGAGGCGTACCTGGCGCGGGTAAAGTTTTCCGTTCAACATGGGATAATGCTGAGTTCTGCATGCGGCCGGTCGTCGTACGACGACGATGTGACTTCTGCTTCCTTCCTTTTTCGATCTTCTGACTCCAGACGGTTGTGGTGCGACGAAGGGGACCTGTCTTCTGGGTCCATGCGCTCAGAAAGGCTCGCAGCTGCCGCTGTGTAGAGCAGGAGGAGGCTGCGCTTCCTCTGCTGCAGCAGCATCTCATGCTCAATTCTGAATGCGATCCATCGTCGTAGGACGGCGGTGTCTCCTCTTCTGACTCCAGAAGGTTGTGGTGCGACGAAGGGAACCGGTCTTCTGGATTTAGGGACTCAGAAACGCGCGCAGACGCCGTTGAGTCAAGCAGGAGGAGGTTGCGCTTCCTCTGCTCCAACAGCATATCATGTTCAATTCTAAATGGGATCCCTCGTCGTAGGAAGACGGTGTCTCCTCTTCTGACTCCAGAAGGTTGTGGTGCAACGAAGGGAATTCGTCTTCTGGATTCAGGCACTCAGAAAGGCGCGCAGATGCCGTTGTATCAAGTAGGAGGAGGCTACGCGTCCTCTGCTGTAAAAACATCCTATGTTGAACGGCAGACGTTGCCCGCGCGAGGTACGCGGAGGCGTCGCAAGGGGTTCCATGAGATTGCGCGTGGTACAACGAGGCGTACCTCAGCCAGGTTTCAAACCTGAGTGAGATACGCCTCATCATCTACAGGGCGGGGAGCTAACTCAATTATATAGTGGTAGATTGTACGCATGTAGCGCAGTCGGAGGAGGTGCCGGCGTCGTATGCACCCGATACGAGGTGCTTGATTCGGATTTGCCGCACAGGCCAAGCAAGAATTCCATCCCTTCGGGGTTTTATAATTGGTTCCAGACTTTTCTCTGAAGGATACAGCGCTGACTTGTTCATCGACTGCCCACCTCAAGTCATTGTATTGCCGAATACGCATTCACATCGTCTCCATGATGTCTTGTAGAAGTAGAATGCGTGACGCATCCCTTAAAGGATTGAACAGCACCGTCCTTTATTCTTTTGTTTTGCGCTGTTATCCATGCAGACGGTACTAATTGCAATTAACTGTCGGAAAAATAACGAAACTAAATGTACATATCGAGAAAAAACAACCGTTAAATACGATCATTCTTCACTCAGAAATCGAGCTGGCAACGAATTTCTGAATTTCTAAAATAAACATATTTGACCAAATTCCTTAAGGTCGGTTGCTAAACAGCTTCATTAGCTGAGATTCCGGCTGGATCGCATTCTTCAGAGCCTGAAAGGATTAAGTCAATTAGGAGTTGTCTTTCCAAATATCTCATCAACCTTACAAAGCTCAATGTCGACTTTTTCGAAGCCTGAACAACGGAGAGAATCCAAATACCGCACCTCACCGTAGTCCACTGAAGGGCCAGCGGAGGTCGCACCTGGTAGAACAGGAGTACCAGACAGCACCTACCCCAGGTTAGAATGCGAGGCTGAGGTAGGGCTTGAGCTCGAGCGTTATATACAGGCATACTCTCCTCCGGTTGACTTTGGGATCCCTGGAATAGTGTAATGGCTCGGATGAGCCTAGTTGTCGTCCCTGCCTTGTCAGTGGCAGTCCAGGCGGGAGTCAGGAGGACGGGCGCGGAGTCGGACGCGGTGTCGTTGACGGGAGGCGACAGGAGACGTTCGACCGCTCTCGGTCGAAGCAACGGCAGACTGTCCTGGGGCCGGATTCATCAAACTTACTGCAGTAACTTTAACGGAGAACCGTAAACGAAAGCTCAGATAAGGTGGCTTATCGCTCACCATATCGCTTGATAAGCCGCGTTATCTGAGCTATTTGCTTACAATTCTCCGTTAAAGTTACTGCAGTAACTTTGATGAATCCGGCCCCTGGTGGGCTCCCGGCTGCCGGGCGGAGTCCACCCGCCACAAGCGACCAATCGCCAGGCCGCAGATCATCGTGGCGCGGGCTTGGTATCGATGGATCGATCTACCGATCGGATCCGGACCGCCATGGGTGGAAGCAATTTGACAGGACTTGTAGTGGTAGTGAGTAACCGAACACAGAACACAAACACAACATATGTACTTTCTTACAATAGAAATTAGGCTTTCAACGTCTCGACGAATGATACTTAAAGAGGCCCGGGGATAGTTCAACACTACTCTGTTTTTATGAGATTCTGATTATATTCTCTTATTTCGTTCACTACTTGTGCCAAGTTGTTTGTAACTGTGCAAGTATAAAACTGCTTCAACAAGTATTAAAATGCACTATCTCTGTGTGTAATTCAGCACTTCTTTGTTTCAGGGAAGGAAGCCGTCGTCAAAAACTCCTAAAGCAACTCCTAAACCGAAGAACGAAGCAAAAAAGACATCGTCTACAAAGTCAGCTACCACAAAGGCGTCGACCCCAAAGTCATCCTCGTGAGTCTCGTTTTCATGTTGCGAATTCACAATTGTTTTCACTCCGTTTGATTGACGAATGTAAGATTTTGAAGCAGGAATTGTGTTGGACACCCAAGTCAACCTATTAAGAGATCTTACACAAAGATCTCTGTTTATTTTAAGAGTCACGCCTTCATTCAGCAAGAAACGTGGCCGTGGAAAATCGGCAGAGAAGTCGGACTCGGAGCCTGAACCTGAAATCCCATCGGAAGACGACGATGATGATGATGATCAGGAAGAAGAATTTGTACCAAAATCGAAGTCATCGAAGAAGTGGGTTGTCACGTTTTAATCGCTGTCACTCTGTCACTGTGACATTGAATGCTCTTCCATCCTAGAAGTGCACAGCCGCCGCCAAAGGGCTCAGGAACGATCACAAAAGCGGCTCTGAAGTCGTATTCACCCACCACTCCGAAGCCTACGCGTGGTTCCACGTCGTCAACTGTACCGACAGCAGCGGAAACCATGTCCGCCGCTAAAAAGGTCAATTTCTGAGACTTGTTCTGGGGCGCATCTAGGGTCTGTTCGTAGTTGGAGAGGGGCGTAGTGGCTGAGTTTGCAGGTAAGTCCTGGAAATCGATTAGCTCTACGATCTACGACGTGCATTTTAGGACTTGTGAATTTGCCTGCTTTTCTAGGGCGCTTGGTGACCTCGTTCACAAAGTTTGAACGGGATTGTTTCTAGGGTAGTATAATACCGATCTATTTGTTCCCTGCTAGCACACATAACTGGTCAGCTGCCTAGATCTTATATTAGGTTGATTGATTGTTCCTTGTAGCGAGTAGCTGTCATCGTTTCGCCGGGTTGGAGGAGCTCGTAATACAGAATTCGTTTTTGATCCCACCAAGTACAGGGGAAGCCCCTTTTCCGTCGATTTGGGGCTTCGGGTTGACTTTGGTGCCTGTCGGTGGTGATACGGTGCAGAAACGACTTCCTTCGTTACTGTTCAGTCAAAGGAGCTTGAACTCGTAATAGTTTTGTCCTTAAATGGATTCTGGATGCCATTTGAATAAGTGGCTTGAATAGCTCCATTTTTTGCTTAATATTGTGACCAAGCTCTGGGTGAGGCATGGAGTGACCGAGTGTAGATGCGAAAAGGTTATAGATGTCTTCTGGAAGCTGCTCCGTTCTCTCAAAGAATACCATTCGTTGGGTCATTGTTACAGTTCTAGTTGTCCAAGTTTTTTTTTTTTTTGAACCTAAAACGAAACAGTTTCGTTACAGGCATTGCTGATGCGCCAGTCCTGGCTGTACGATAGTGACTCGGAGGACGACTCTGGACCGGAGAAGGAGAACGAGAAGAACAGAAAGGTCGAAGAAGAACAGGAGAAGAGACGGGAAGAGGAAGCGGAGAAGGAATGCACGCCGCCAAGCAATCAGCGTAAGCGTAAGGCTGAGGAAGGTAGCCAGGATAAGAAGAAGAAGGTAAAAGTAAGTTGTCTTTGACATTTTTCAGGGGCATTTATTCTTTTTTTTTGCTTTAAATACGCGTCTCATTGCGCGTATTTAGAGAATTTTCTAAAGCCAATTACTGCAATATCAACTCGTATTTACAAGGACGGGCGCGTGTAGCGCAGTCGGAGGAGGAGCCGGCTGTCGTCTGCACCTGATACCAGGTTTCTGGTTCAGATTTTCCGCCCAGGCCAACCAAGCCCTCCATCCCTCCAGGGTCGTTTGGTACCAGACTTGTCTGGGATTGATAAAACGCTGACTTGTTCATCGGCTGGCCACCGCAAGTCATTGTAGGAGGGGGGGGGGGCAAATACGCATTCAAATTGCTTCCAAGTCATCCCGTAGAAGTAGAATGCGTGGCGCACTCTAAAAGGGATTGAGTAACGCCGTCCTTTATTCTTATTTACAAGTAAATGATAGTATGGGATCTCCAGCAACGCTTAATACAGTGGATGATATGTATGAAATGCTGTTATCAGTTCTTAAATACTGCATCGAGACGTTTGTTCCCTGCTCCAGAAAGCCAGTAGTCGCTCAATGCAGGTGGCCACGTTATCTAGTTTGCTAAACCAAACGACGGGAATCGAAATACCCTCTCCTCGTCCAGTAGGGCCGAGGATTACTTCAAGGTTTTGTCCAGAAAGTTTGAAGAAGTTCTCGGCCTCTTCATAAAAGAAAATTACGACTTCAAGTAACTCGAGTGCCTCTTCTTGAATGATGAACTCAAGGCTCAATGTAAAGTAAACAATTCCTGTGCTCGTGGATGATATGGGTAGGAGGTTCCGCACTGACCAAGACAAAGTAGAGTTGTTTGCTAAAACATTTGAGGTCGTATTCCAACAGCCTCTGGTTGAGGATAATAGAACTGAATCGGCTTATGTGTGTGCCCTCGCTGCTTTCCCCTTGCTTTGAGCGATTCCTTTTGGTTTCAGAAGGAAGCTATTCTGAAACACCTCCTCGCCTGGCCTAAGTCCTTCGAAGAAATTCTCATGGTATTTAAAATCATGCACGGTCTGGTGCACCTTAGTGGAGGCAGTTCCTTCACAGCCAAGAGCACGATTACAAGGGGCGCTATTGTCAAGCTACGTTACCCTCCACTTAAGCCTCAAGTGGCTGGTATCGAGGTTGTAAGCTGTTACAACGGCGTCTTGTTGTGATCTAAACTCTAGCGTAGGCAGGACTCGAATCGGCACCTTCTCCTTTCCGGGCAGAATGCTATGCTATTGAACCAGCGACGCTGTTGGCAGGCAGTCAGTCGTACATCTGTGATGAATTCACCACAATGACCTATTGATCTGATATCACAGAAGAAGGCTGATAGGTCTTTGCTGCGAGAGTGTGGATGTTGGATGATGTCGGTCATTTCAACACTGGGGGGCAGTGACGTAGCGTATTACCCGGAGAGCAGATGGCGCATGTTCGAATCCCGTCAGGTGCAAGAGTCGCAATAAGACTTCCTTGGAGGAGATCAGAGCTTTTACTCCGGCCAAACGGTTTTGTTGCGACCAGACTTAACCCATTGACGACCACGCGGGCCGATTTCGGCCCGCGGTTATAAAGCGGTTCGCTACGGCCCATTTTTCGCTTTTTTATACTTTATGAGTAACCGTTAAATATGTTGGATCATAGCAATGCTACTGCACTGTGGTCCGGCAGACATTTACCTCCAAGTACCGATAAAAACAAATAATCAACAGTACACACTATTCCAGCTTCACAAAGATCGACACTGTTCACAAACTGCTATAACATCTTGCAAAAATGTTCATACAGAAAAGCAACTGGTCACATTTCTTGTAACAAACTTTAACTTTGAACAATAAAACAAACAAACAATAAAATAAAACAATAAAACAATACAATACAATAAAACATTGTTGTATAATAAGACGAATAGTTTCAATTTTAAGGTTATTAGATTTCCCCATGCTTCGTCAGCTATTTCTAATAAAGTTAAATCAGCTGTTATCTTAACGGAAACTCTCAGCATCGCACATGCTTGTTCAAAATTACATTATTTCATTGATAAAATTGTTGAATTAAAAAATATACTTTTAAGTAATGGGTATAGCGAGGACTTAGTCATAGCTGGTATCATTAAGTGCATTTATAGGCATAAATTAATTTACTACAACTACAACACACTACACTTTGGGTTTAATTACTACAAGGATAACCTAATAAAGTTCCTAAAAGAAGTACTTAGAGAATAATAAACTCCCTTTTGTATTAACGACTTCGTTTTTATGTGGAAGAAAGTGCGCGCCACTGCAGTTTGCAATGGCGCGCCACTTCCCTGACTATCAAACGTCAGTTTTTCACACTTTTTTACCTAAAAATCGTTTTCCGTAGGTTTACTTCCCCTTTTCCTACTCTTTTGCATCATCATTCTTTACTTTCCTAGTAGCCTTACGCCACCCCTAGCTTAGCACTCCTCCTCTTCACTGAAGAGCCACGGGAGGAGTGCTAAACAAAGGTTCGTCTGAGGATAGTGGCGAAACGAATCTGCACACCCATTTTCACATTGTTTATTTAACAACTGGTATATCATGTGGTCTCCTTATTTGCACGATTCTTGGCGAACGTGCGCCATTTTCCTTTGCAGACCTTCTTACAGCAGCAAATACATCTTCTATGTTTTGCTTCGAACCTGTTTCGGCCTTCTTCAATATGTGGGTAACCCTTGGAGAGGGAGCTTCATTTGGACTATCATGAAGTAGTGTTTCCACGAAATTCGAGCGTCCCCGCGGTTCCACGCGCTACACACGCGATTTGCCGCGCAGTCGTCAATGGGTTAAACAAGGCTGCAAAAAATATGTTTTTGGTTTCAATTCGGTTCCGCGTGGGTTTGTTAAAATGTAAGTTCATGAAGCCTGACGTTTCGACGATGGCACTGTTACCAAAGGCCTTAAAGAAGTTCGAGTTTTTGTAGACTGTGCTTTCATGCCGCCTATTGATTTTTTCCCCAATCCTGCTAGCACCAGTGGCATCCCAAGGGTGTCCAGAGTGAACGACTGTGCTACGAGCGCAACTTGCGGCTGCTTCAGTAGTGCTTAAAGGCCTCTCAACTACTACAGCCGTTGAGAAAGTGAAATACACGCGATACAGAAGAGTATACGGGCCTAGAAGAGCATGGCGTTTCACGCTCACACAGTGGAATAATGGACAAAAGTTACTAGTGGCGGAAACTGTTGCTCATCCGTGGATTACGTTCATGGAAGGCCTGAAAGGTGTTCCTGGCGCCGATTTTATTTGTATAGATTTGGTGCTAGAATCGTGTACATTATGGGCCTCCTCCCGGTGTCTTCCCAGTCGGTTTACCATTAGTAAGCTTCGCCTTCGTTTGTCAGCTAGATGCTCTCTGATGCGGTCACTTGCCTACCAGTTTCCTCGATGTATAGTAAATTGCAGGTTAAATACTGATTCTTGACATTCTTGATATCCCACTGTTGCTAGAACTGTTAGCAAAACTAAGCCAGTTGACGATATGAGTTCGCAGTCTTCAAAAATTGGAATTCCTTTTATGTAATTGGTAACGACGATATCTTTGAAACATATGGCTTAAAAAAGCTGCATTTTAACGAACATGCACGGCGCAGAAGAACTGAAACAATTCCACTGAAATTACTAGCTTGCGGTAGTCGATCATGGAGAAGTGTTTCTTGTTGTTATTTTCTTTATGGCTATTTGGGGTGCGATTAGTGAAGAGGTCGCGTGTAGAGCAGTCGGAAGAGGTGCCGGCTGTCGCTTGCACCCGTGCTGGTTCGGATTTCCCGCCCAGGCCAACCAAGCGTTCCATCCCTCAGGGGTCGGTGAATTGTACCAGACTAGTCTGTGAAGGATAAAGCGCCGAATTATTCATCAGATGAGCACAGTGAGTCATTGTATGGCCAAATACGCATTCAAATCGCCTCCACATTAACCCGTAAAGGTAGAATGCATGGCGCATCCCAAAAGGAATTGAGTAACGCAGCTTCAATTCTTTATCTGTTATTAGGGCTAGGAACACTTCTGATGCCTTAGGAAACAGTGTACTGTTTAGCTGCCTAGTAGAATTGCTGAGTGTACGGGTTTTGGATGGCAGTGAACTGTGTTCTAAAGCTCGGTCACCCTTGTAATAAGGTAGTCTCCAGGACGCTCAGCCAAGTTGGATGTTTATGTGATACCCTTGCGCTGTTTCAAACAATCTAGCCAGTAAAGGTAAAGGTGTTTGGAGTCGAATACGTTTTCGAATCTCTGTTTCTTTGCAATTACAGTAAAGGTAATCTGGAGCTAGCGTCGTGATCGTGAAGTAGATAAGAAACACATCAGTCGGGGTAGGATTTCAATTTACTTATCTTTGTAGGTGGACAAACACGCAATTACAACATTGCTAAATTTACAAATTCAAAATTACAAAACGCAAAAATCATGGAGCAAAATTAGACTAGGTGCAATTCGAACACACAACACTAATCTAAAAAAGTGATTCTTAGTTTACACAACGGCGCAAAACTTCAAAAACAAGAGCAAACTATAAACGTTCCAGTAGATACCTGTCAGCTAGTTTTCCGAATTGCCTTAGAATGTTTGGCTGTGAAACCTTTAAAAATTCAAACCCCGCTTGTATATTTGATTGACACCTCGTGTGTTATAAAAATAGGCCGGATAGAAGTTTTAATTTCATTAGGTTTGCTTTCCCAAGGTTCCAGAGCATTCCAAGGGAAGCTTTTATGGTGATTCTATCCTGCTGATATGTAGTGCTGCGGATCTTGACATAAAATAGACAACTCGGGGAGCTTAACAGTTATCGCTATGCTATGTTCTTTCGCCGGTAATGTCCTAGGAGCCTTATCAGGGGAGGGCACCACCAATCACTTATCCATGGGTGTAGGTTGTCAGCCTTTGAATGTCTCTCATCGTCAATCTTTCGTGACTAAAAAAATGCATATGCTAATTATGTTGTTATCTTTAGTCATTGATCGTGACCAGTCCCAGCATGTCGCTACTGCACTGGCGCCTCTTGTCTGTAAAATTAACGTTGCAAGCGAGCGCTCAGAATGCGTATACCCCTGTCCTTCAGTTTTATATTAGCTTCTTCTCCAGTTTTGGTCATTTCTGAGTTCCAATCAGTTGGATGTCTTTCAGTTCTTTGCTTCTATCGTGTCTATATCTACTTTAGTATATTTAGTTTTCTTTGATTTTGATTTTTTTCTCTTCTACCTGCGGTGGATTGGCTGATCAGGTGCCTACTGTTTCTTAATGTATTAGCGCAGCCTTTGACACATAGATAAATAAATAAATAGCCCTTAGTGTGCCTAGTGTGCTAGTCTATTGTTTAACTCCATGTCTGTGGTGATTTTACCTCAAAACAAATGCCGACTGGAGGTCCTTTTTCTCTTTTTCTGTTCAGAAATACATGCAGATTCCACCATATTTCAGGCTTCAAAGAACGACGACGAACCCGAGGCACCTGCGATTTCACCGGAAACTGTGGCGAAGCCTGCGGAGAATCTGCAGAATGGTGAGCAGAGCTCCACGATTCCTTCCACTCCTCCGCTATCCATTCGTGAGCAGAGCGTCACGATTCCTACTCCTCCGCTATCTACTCCTTCACTATCTACTTCACTAGTTGTCGGTTGGTGATTTTGGCTGAAGATTTTGTGCTTTTTATTTGTTAAATTTCGTGTTGGGAAGTACGAGTGGTAGATCCCCAGGGATGTTAGTCATAGTTATGTCAAATGAGTAGCACTCTTTAGATAGTTCTTTCTTTAATAGCTGGTCCTCCACTCCTTTAATGCTGAATATGATGCAATACAGAGCGAAGAGTCCCAGTATTGCGGTTTGGTGTGTCTGCTCGTAGATGGACGCTCCTGTTTTGCTCGTCCACGTATGCTCGTAACTATTCAGCACTGTAGATTGGCTACAAACATCTCTATCGAATCAAGCAACACATTCCGTCAGAATAAACTAGTGAAGCCGCGTAGCGCAGAAATAGGTAATGGATATGTACCAAAGAGCTGATTAGCTGAGAACCTTATTCTAGGCCTGAATTTTCAACCATGGTGTCGTCCTGATAGGCTCAAACATGGCTTGGTCTATTCAAATTCGTAGATTACCCAGCCAAAGGCGCTATCTTCGCCTCCCTTTTTTGACCCAAGGTCAAGAAACCCAGTTCAAAATTTCGTAATATTGAAAGTAAACTCTCTCGACGATTCATAACAGAGAGAAGCGATGTAGCAAACGGGTTAATGGCACAAGATCGAGTGAGCTTCACTCGGATATAGCTACTTTTGGTGGCGGAAGGTCGTAATAGACTTTATTTTCATTATTTTGGAAATTAGCGCTTTGTTCTAGAGTTAATGTCGAAAATGTCTGGCGGCAAAGCGATTGCTCGGGGAGTGTGCGATTTCGTGAACGTGTTTATGCATCCGAAGTCTACCAACGGGTCGAAAAGTCAGGCTTTGAATAAAAGTTCCCACCTATCTGCTAAGCGACGTCGATACCAAGGTTTCATAATGGCAGAACGTCGCCTGTCTTGACTTTATCTTTTCGTATTAAAGACACGATCGCTGACGAAGTAATGAAAGTAAAGTAGTGTGTTCTAGGAGCCACACCGGGCACATCCGACGATACTAAAGCGAAGGAAGAAGTGCAAATCTTTGCGATAGGTAAAGTGAACGATGGACGTATCAGAGTGGTGATTGGAAGCGATACCTCGAAAAAGGTGGTCTCGTTACGCGGTGAGTTTTCAGTGACCTCTTGGAGAATGAATATTACAATTACGAACAAGATTCTACGATGATTTCCTGGTGGAAACGAACACTACGGCTTTTGCAGTGTTCTCATCCTGAAACTATGAGAGCACCTATTCTATTCCAAGCCGAAAACCCTGTCATTATTTGCCACTGGGAAGAGAACAGTGGGCCCTGCGAGTGTCACGCAGAATCATTACAGCTGCTAGTTTGTCGTAAAGCGTGTATTTTCTAAGCACATTTTAGTGTTGTCACTGCTTGGGTGGGCACAATGCGAAAATCCTTATCCCTGAAACTCCTGCAGAGCGCTAATGCCTTGGTCAAGGAGGAAAAAGCAAAAATCATGCGGTGTGCTAGCGTTCGATGTTAGGATTGCGCCATGCTCTTGTCCGAGGTGTCTGAGCATCTATTTGATAAAGGATAATAAAAGGACGGCACTACTCAATCTCTTTTGGGACGCCTTCTATGGGATGTTGTTGAGGCGATTCGAATGCGTATTTGGTCATACATCGACTCGCGATGACCAGCCGATGAACAAGTCAGCGCTTTAACCTTCCAGACAATTCTGCGCTACACGCGCCCTCATAGAAGGGTAGGTCTGATTAAAAGTAACACCTTCTTGCTCCTCTTCAGTTTCCGCTTGGGACCGGCCTTCGTTGCGTTGTGTCGGAAGGCGCTTTGGACGCATAGTTCCGCGTCTTAAGCGGAGTCAGTTCCTAAAAAGCTACTTTGGACCGGGAGTCGCGTCTTATTCGGAGCCGTTATGACGGGAAGATACTGTAAATTCTTTGGTTGCAGTACTCCGTATAGCTAGCACTTACACTTGTATATTCAAATGAACAACGGGCAGATGCATGGCGCAATTTTTACATCAAATCGACAGTTAATTTTAGGGTTTTCTGGTCTTTAAACATGTTCTGCTACAACTGGAGCACTAAGAACTTTATGATCATCCAAGAGTGATTTTGGGATACAAAAATAGTTTAGTGAATGCATCGTGTTTGGGCCTGTTCATAGTTCGCGACAAGGGTGACTCGTCGCCCGTGCAAAACATGCATATCGATTAAAGCCGAGCGCTCGCCGCCGAAAAGTGTTTATACTCGAGTGCCGGCGCTGTTGCTCCAGTCGCTGTTGTCGCCTGTTCATACTTCCGCGAGCTGCGCTCTCGTCGGTCTTGTCGCTGCTGCCGCGAAGTATGAACCGGGCCCTTTGTTGCTCATTGAATTAAATTAAATTAGGCTTAATTGTTCTGCTCTGCAAGTTGGAAAGGCGCTTGATTTCAGATGCGCACGATGCGAACTCGTGGGGATTGCTGCAGCATCTTCTGCAATATGCCGTATTCGACGATTTCGACGGTTAAACAGTCTACTTCATTGTCAGTGTGCGCAGATAATCGTTTTCAGTACTCTCTTTTGTTTCTGAAAATCTCGTAGAGTTAGATATTACACATTGTTATGTATCGCTACATTTATTCATTCGTACTTGTGAAGCTGTGAATGCTTACGTTTGGTCAGAACTCCGTTTCGTTGACTCTTCAAAATCGGCAGAATCGGCTTGAAGTCGTGTTTTTTGTTTCCTCCAAACAGTATAAGGTAGATATGTTGGCTTGCCTATGTTATCCCGTATTTCTATGTACCAGCAGATGCGTCTCGGGTGGCGGCTGATCCTCACAAGCGAAGGCTAGTGGACCTATGTGTGGCTACGGGGAGAAGTGGTGTGTATCAGTTCAGAAAAAAAGTCGGTTAGTGACCGAGTATGAAAGGGTTTGGAACAGATTTGCTGCTCGGTTTGATTTTTGTCGTATTTCTGACACTGATTTGGTTAGTAAAAGGCTATGAAAGGGTTTGGAACCGGACACGAAAGCCGGCCACGCCCTCGCTGCTCAGCGGTAACACTTATTGCGGAGGCGTGGCCGCCTTTCCTGCTCGGTTCCAAACCCTTTCATGGCCTCTTACTAACCAAAGTAGTGTCAGAAACACGACAAGGTTCAAACCGAGCAGTAAATTTGTTCCAAACCCTTTCATGCTCGGTCACTAACCGACGTTTTGTCTGAGAGTAGTAGTAGCTTGGTGTGACGACTCTGGAGCGCCGCCTTTTTTCCGTTCTCCAATCTAGCTCTTTATGGCCGATATCGATTAGGAAATGACTTCATTCCCCGTTCACGGGATTCTCTGGCGGATTTTATGGGCAGATTAGAATTATGAACACCTTGGACTGATTCTGGTGATAGGTGCCACACTCTACCTAACGGCCACCTGGGCTCACAGTATCCTTCTCTTATCAGCGACACGACAACGAACCATCTATTCTTTTCAACGTGATCTCTCCATGCAAGCTCCGTGCTATTCCAAGCGGCTGAGCGGCTGAGGATTAGCTCCCACACGAGTATTTTTGTTCTACTTCTCGTTTTGAGCATTCTCTCTGTGAATTCGCCTGTAGAGACGTTCAACCAACAATTGTGCTGTTATCTTAGCATTCATTACCTTTCCATGTTGTTTTCAGATTGATGTTTCATCTCATTTATTGAAGTGTTTTTTTTTTACTCTGGGGACTGTTATGAGAACTACTTTCACAGCGGATCTGGTCGTCATGGGCCGATGCGAGTCGATTGTCTAGAATCGGCACGTCAAAAGGAACACTGTCCGAAGTAAACTAAACGTCTTTTGAACTAAACTGTATATGTATATCGTGCAACCCAGCTCCATATCCCTTTTGAATCCTTCACAAGGTGCTGTGACCGGCGGATATGGAGCCGGCTGACCCAGAGCCGTAAACTGGTATCCGGGGGAGATACCGTAGCAGCGCATGTATGCGTGCCACCATCGACTCTCCTAGAGAGCCACCTCATCCAGACACTACTCACTTGAGACCCACTTGGTTGGTCTTTGTCTAATTGTTCTCCTCGTTTCCCCTTTAAAATTACATCTCGTTTGTGATGAATATTGCTCCCAGTCCTAATCTTTTGTGATCGTCGTTGAGATCTATAAGACAGCGGGATTGGTTGTGGAGATACAACGCCGGACTAGACCGACTTTCTGTACGCTATCTAGCGTATTTTCACAACCAAATCCGGCTGTCTTATAGATCTCAACGACGATCACAAAAGATTAGGACTGGGAGCAATATTTATCACAAATGAGATGTAATTTTAAAGGGGAAACGAGGAGAACAATTAGAGGAAGACCACACCAAATGGGTCTTAAGTGAGTAGCGTCTGGATGAGATGGCTCTCTAATAGAGTCGATGGTGGTACGCATACATGCGCTGCTACGGTATCTCCCCCGGATACCAGTTTACGGCTCTGGGTCAGCCGGCTCCGTATCCGCCGGTCACAGCTCCTTGTGAAGGATTGAAAAGGGATATGGAGCTGGGTTGCACGATATACATATATACTACAACTGGGCACTGGTCGCTAATGTGGCCTACATGGGGAGCCGGAGGCGAGCCGGTTAACCGCAATCAATCCACGGATTAGGTTGGTGGCATAGTAGTTCGCTCAATGTAGGCATCATTAGCGACTAGTACGTTGAACTGGTCACGTTTTAAGTAGGTCTAAATTTTATGCACCAAAAAATTATTCTGATTTTTATTGGAAGTTTATCGATCGGCTACACAGGGTGTCCAAAGAAGATCACCGTTCGAGTGCTCATAAAACTCTTATCCTTTCAGCTCCATGAACGTTTTTTATCCCATTTCAAATTGCGCTCTTGTCGCGTACGTCGTTGTGTTTACTTAATTGATACTGAAAGTTCTGTTTACGTAGAAATTCATTAATCAATGACGAAGAAAAAATGCCGTGAAGCTCACACAGCTCTTCATTGCACTGATTCACGCTAAGAGCCCTGACAGTATGTCAGACAAGCACACGACGAGATGGACGAATACATGGCGCAGCCTCTTCGTGTAAGAAACCGGAAATGTTTTGCTTTTGTGCTGTTGAAAACAAGGCTAAAGGGATTCATCTAGCTGAACGATCGGGTGTTATATGAGCATTCAAATGGTGTGGTCATTTTTTGACTTCCTGTTCAATAAACTTTTTGAATTTTTTTTCAAAAGAAATTTTTTCGGTACTTGTCGAGTTCTTGCCCGATCTACGCCACAATTCACAATTTCAGCAAGGACAGGCGCAGTCAATGCCCTGATTGGCTACGGCCTTATGTGTAGCTCCTTGCAATGAATTTGGCAAAAACCCGATAAGTACCGAAATTTTTGAGTCGAAAGAAAATAGGTGCCTAAGTCTAGGCACATCCTCCCTAGCCAGACGGAATGAGGTTCCCTCTTGTGGTTACAGAATTTTACCCTGTTTAACATGTTTTTTTAGAACAATTTTTTTAGATCCCTTAAAAAACCCAGGGGACCTCCTTTCAAGACGGATTTACTGTAAATTCTAGGAAGGAGTGTCCAACTAACTTCGGAAGGCGTTCCTTTGGTTGAGAATGGTTTAGGTTTTGCTCCAAAGTTGTACGCATAGGCGGAACGTTAAGATTCTAGTAAACGTTTGTGGTGTAGAGCGGACCAAGGAACTCAGACCTTAGGCGCTTGGTGACCAGATCACAGCTGGAGAAGGCGTACCACCCCGACTTGACGTCATCCCATTCTCGTTCATAGTTCGCCAGCGTTGTGACGAAGCTTGTCGCCATTATCTCAACAATCGTGAAGTATGAATGAGCACCTATGTGGTCGTGGTGTCTGTAAGCAGTCCGAGTTCTTGCATGGTTTTTTATTCCCTTGGTGTTCATGTTCTTCGCTGTACTGATGGTGAGGCTAAACAATAGCATTTGTTTGGAGTCATCGCCATTTCGTGAAGTTTTGATGTTGTTTGGAGTAAATATGTAGAATAATATCTTGGAGTTTGACAGCGCAGAAAGGGATGATGCCCTGAGGTGTGTATTTTGGTGAAATAATAGGCCCCGGGCCAGTATGGTGAAGTTTCAGCTGCTCGCTTTAAGGTTAAGTCGGGCTGTGTCCAAGTCTTCACATCTACCGTCCTGAGTTCACCTTCATCCGAACGGTGAACCTTCCTTACGCAGTGCTCGCCCGCCGTCCAGCTCCCCATAGGCGCTCCAATCTATCAAGTGCCCGCCCCGAGCGGTGACGAATGCGCGCCCGAATATTCTCGCGTTCGCTGGAAGGCCTATAAAGGTGTGCCATGGCTGAGAGGTCGGTGTTTTCCGATTTCAAAATTGCCTCCCGTACTATTAGGCAGGTACTTCAATTGTTCTCGGCTTTATCGATTGATTTTTTCCACTAAAAGGTGGTGGTCAGCTGGGAGTTCGGGGAAGTGCTCTTCATTTTCTTTCATGTTTATTTCAATCATTTACGATTGGGTGTGCGGATTATGTCTCACTTGGTTGAATTGCCTGTAGTCAATAGAATGACTTGCAATGGCTAGTCGATGAAGAAATGATTGTATTCTCCCGTGGAGAGATGTCTGGTACCAATTCAGATGCAATCCCAATCGGAGGATCCACCTTATGCACATATTTAAATAATTTCAACTCTTGAAAGACAACTCGCAGATACACTTACAACCGGAAAAAACCCGTCCGAGTTGTCCGGTGTGCAACGCCCACAGCCGCACGATTCAAACACGGTTTTTATTAACCATGGAACCTCCTTACTACAGGCTCTATACGCTGGAGCCAGGGATAAAGGACATTAACGACGCTACGGCGCTCTATGGGATTTTCTGCCCATCAGAAGCCCCCCCCCCCCCCGACCCTATTCCGGCCGGAGGAGCATGCAGACAAATACCACTGGCTGCAGCGACTGATTAGCAGAAGTATAGGCAACTCGGTCCCGTAACGATTTCCCTGAATTTTACTCCGAAACTACGGTGGGCAACTCAGACGGGTTTTTTCCGGTTGTAAGTTTATCAAACACTTGAGAGACACCCCCTCACCTTCCCGCTAGAAAGGACGCTGTGAATGAGTTCAGTGTTATATAAAAGGTTAGTGTGTTTATATCACGAAATGTTTTATAAACATATATCGAATTTGTGGCAGGTTTTGTGTCACAGTGCAATCCCGAAAGGGGGGGGGGGGCACTTTATAACTGGACTTGGACGTCTTACCGCTCGTCCGCGGACGCAAGTTCAGTTATAAGGTTCCTCGCAGAGTCCCCTGGGAAGGCCTAACAGTATCAGAAACATTGAAATAAAAACGAAACAACAAAATATACGCCGAGGCGTCCCCGGATCACCTCTACGTATCGCCCTACGGTGAATAAGTCGACGCGCACGCATTCGGTAGCGCGGGAATTTAAACGGGGATTACGAGCGCAGCCGCTGAAGACTCTTCATGGTTTTATAACTGATTTTTTTAATATTCCAGCGACAGGACCCACTATTTCCTGTGGAGGGCATCAGGTAAGCTCGTTTGTATGTTACGTTGTATGTGTTTATCCCCAAATAGAAGTTTTTTAGAAGTGATTATGGAGCGTCCTCCCCGCCCCCCCCCCCCTCTTTGGGATTGCACCTGTTTCATTTCACCGTGTTTTTCCACCACCCTTCTCCCTAACTAGGAATGCAGGTTAGGGTACATGGTCCATGGACCAGAAAATATGAGATAGGCATCGATGTACGTTATGTTGCATGTGTTTCCATTTTAAGTATTATTTAAATGTGTGTATAAGGTGGACCCCCGCTCTCGATTGGCATTGCCCCCCCCCCCCCCCCTCCCCGATCCGGTGACGCCGCGAAGGATGGAAGGCTTAGTTGAACTGGGCTGGACTCGTACCTGGTGTCAATGGGGAATGCTAGCGAGAACCAACGCACCCTGCGATTACACCAAGGGTGCGCAAATACAGAAAGCATTATTTCCTCTCGGAAATGCTCCACACATTCTTATTCTACGATCATTCCATTCTATACTTGCACTGTACGCGTTAGGTTGGTTTTTTTCGCATTGGATTTTTTTTCAGAAATAATAGTAGATTATGCCATACTATTATATTTCAGCTTGCCTATAGCATCAAGATTGTAAACCTTTTCAGGATTGCGTCGTTTACCTTTTGGAAGCACATTCTAATAATATGTTAAACGACGTTCAAAAAAAAATTTCTTAGCAGTCTCTGTGTCCTCTTCTTTTGGAACGTTGACGTTACTATGGAATCATTTTCAAGCTCCTCTACACAACGGGCTATTAGGTGGAATATTTCGACCGTCTCATCACCTTAAGAGGTGGAAAAGCTGTTCGAGGTTATGTAAAAAGCCTACCTAACTTGGTTGGCCACTTACCAAGGAAATGCCTGAACCACGGTAGCATTACTGTCATAAAGCCTAAAAACAGTGCGAAAAGTCAATAGCTCTATCGGTCTTATCCGCTAATACGATTTCGGCCAACGCACTACTGAATGATTACCGTATCTTTTAGGCGTCAGAAAAGCGCATTCGTGCAATTACACACATCCGCTACCAATCCTTCATAGACGAACACGTCGCCCAGCGTGCCTAGGAGTTTAGTAGACGTGCGGAACACGTCGCCCAACGTGCCTAGCAGTTCGGCGCGTCTACTGGAGTCCGCTGGGCAACGTGTTCGGCACGTTTACTGAACTCCTAGGCACGCTGGGCGACGTAGACCTTACCAGCAAGAGCATGTAGATTCCGATGGATTTCATTAAGATTAAGCCTGAGCGGAGATACTTCAAATTGAGTGTAACGGCTTAATTCCGACAGCCTGGGACCAAACTAATAGAGCAACAACGTCGAGGTGGATGCGATTCCTTAAGAAAATGTGGATTTTAGGAGGGCTGCATGAACAAAACTGACTGTGTGGCACATACACTCATTATGAAACTGAATTTCACAACCTCTGTTCGTAAGAGCAGTTCCAAAGTGCATTTCCTTCGTTTTCACTGTCCTGGTTTCGTAACAGCTGTTATAAAGTGCTTTTCCTTAGCATTCACCGTGAACAACGTGTTCGTCTATGAAGCACTGGTAGCGGATGTGTGTAATTGTACGAACGCGCTTTTCTGACGCCTAAAGGATACGGTAACCATTCGCTAGTGTGTTCGCCGAAATCGTATTAGTGTGTTATCCGGTATCTGGTATCAACTTATTGACCCGGAACGATGAAATAATTAACCTGGGCAGGACCCGAACCCGAAGCCTTGGTTCTGGGTGCGGTTAGACAAAAAGACTCAGTCAGCAATTATGTGAGTTATCGTCATTGTTATGGTTGAATATTAACCTTTCTATGTGGGTATTTGTCTCTAACAGATTCTATTTCCTCTGGTGCGCTGCTCCTTGCGTACTCTTCTGTTTGACAATGGCAAACAAAACGTCCAACTGGTTCGCTTGTTGTTATCCATCTCGTGTCGTCACGCGGTTATATCCTTGCTCACCTGCCCACTTCGATGTCGTTTCATCTGTGGTTTTAAGACTAGCTGACGTCGTAGAAGTGATACTGAAGCAGGCCACGTTGGTGTTTCTGTGCCGGAAGCAAAGTAAGAGGAACCACCCGTCGACATGGCCGATGGAGATGTGCCGGACTACTACTGGAAGAACCTGTTGGCGATCACCACCAAGGTTACAGCCGATTCGAACGCGAAGAATGTCACACCAAGGCCGATGAGTGATGAGGTATTTGTTTACATATTTATTTATTTAGTCATTTGTAGGTGGATAACCGTGCAGGTATGGAGAATTAAAAACAATTACAAATGTATGTGTGGAACACTAGCAAAGTGTAAAGTGTTTTGCTTTTGTGAATAGAGTGCTTCTAGTGCGTCCCTTTAAGTTTGAAAAGTGGGCGTTCTCCTTGTCCTACTCTTCAGCCCGTTGCATTCCTAATCGATGCGCCTAGTTTAGTGCTCGCCGTAAACAGCCAGAAGCGCAGTGTTGTCAACACCTCATCGAAGCTGTGCAGCTGCTTAAACACCTCATGGTGGCCTTCTGTGAAAATGTTGCCATTTTTTACTCGCGTTCATGTCGCTCGCCTAGTTGGCTTCTTGTTTCAGATATTTCAGGAGAATTTTGGGCGAGCTTTTGTGATCTTACTATGTACAGGGTGTCTCAAAAATGTATACACTGTTTGAAAGGTGATAACTTTGCTCGCACTAAAGGCACTGAAGAATAGGGCTCATATGAAAGAATGGGACAATAGAACTTTTCTGACAGATGAACGGCATGGGATGCGCCATGTACTCTCCTGAAAGTTTCCATTTTACACTCGATTGTTTGTGTTTCGCCTAATTACTTGTTCTAATTTCTTCACAAGCTGGCTGATCTATTGATTTGTGCTTCTTTTAAGGTTTAAAACTTTAAAAAACACACTGCGGCCTGCGAAAAATGTGGGGTGTTCTAAAAAATTCAGGTACTGTTTGAAAGGTTCTAACATTGCTGCTACTGAAGCTTTTAAAGACGTTTGAGACTCATATGAAAGCACGAAGTGACAAAATTTCTGTGGCATACTATTAGTGAAGATTGCGCTATGCCCCCGCCTGAAAGCTTGCACTTCAGATTCGATTGATTGTGCATGGGCCGAATGCTTGTAACAGTCTTATTACCACCTAGCAGCATTAACCCGTGCTGTGCTTCCTTTAATGTTTTCCGTCGCGCTGCAGCTAAAATTATGCCGATTAACCTCTCCATTCGGCTTGATTGTTGCAGCATCATTCCAGCGAATTCGTCTTGGAAAATGGGGCTCCTGCTCAAATTTAAATCGTGCAATCAATTAACTCAAATATCACGTGTCTTTCACGTGATTGTGAAGTTCTAAACGTTCATTGTTACAGCGTTGCTACAATCAACGTTTAGAATGTGACAGTCACGTGAAAGATGCGTGACATGGGAGTTTGAGATGTGAGCGGGAGCCCCATTTTCCAAAGCGGATTCCGTGGAGTGATGAAGCAACATCCAAGCTGAAAGGAGGGGTAAATCGGCATAAGCTACTGGGCGACGGAAAACGTTAAAAAAGCACAGCACACGTTAATGTGGCCACGTAGTAAGAAGACGTAGCAACAAGCATTTGCCCATGTACAATCAGTCGAGTTTGAAATGCAAGGTTTTAGGCGGGGGCATGGCGCAATCTCGACTATTTGCACGCCACACAAATCTCGTTACCCTGTGCTTTTACATGAGTCTCAAACATCTTTAGAAACTTCACTAGCAGCATTGCTAGAACCTTTCAAACAGTACCTGCATTTTTGGGATATCCTGCATTTTTTGTTGCAAAAGCGCTCAATCGAGTGTAAAATGCAAAATTTCATACGATTGCATGGCGCACTCCACACCGCTTATACGTCGGAAAATTTCTATTTTCTTAAGCTTTCATGTGAAGCCTTAACTTCTTCAGTACCCCTTACTGTGAGCAAAGTTATCACCTTTCAGACAGTGCATACATTTTTGAGACACCCTGTATATTATTTTCCCTTCAAATTAGACACTTCTATAGAAACGTAGAGCTTTTGGCATCAAAGTGTACGTCTTGCAGGTCGAAACGAGCCTATTACAGCAGTTACAATAGTAAGAACAGAGACCTATAATACGCGGTGTTCATCCACTGTGAATCTGAAAAACGTCATCTTGATAACTTGGATTAGGCTGTTGTGGCCTGCCGATGTAATTTGGTCAGTAACTTCTATCAAGTGGAGCTGAATTCTGCTGCAGGTGTTGAGAAGAAGATGTATAAATTTCCCTAAAATATGCGTTGTAGGTTTTTCTGAACGGTAAGCATGATGGTTGCTTGCAAAATTTATAAGTAGTAATCTCGAACTTCTCTCTTCTTCAAACCTCGGCGTTGTATGTTGTTAGTCAGTCAAGTTTTTTGTGCCAGCACGAGGTCTTTAAGTTGATCTTTTAGCAGGACCTGACGTTTCGACTTCTCGTCGTCTTCAGAGGCCTGAACGTGGTGCATTAGTTTTACTTGCGCTCTACTGCATCAGGCGCCTGAACTACCCTAGCATTTGGGACCTACTCTACGAGCACTTGGACCCTTCATTTGTGCTCGTGAAATAGGCCCGTAATGTTAGGGCAGTTAAGGCGCTTGATGGAATAGAGCTCCTAAAAAGCTAATGCATCACGTTCAGGCCTCTAAAGACGACGAGAAGTCGAAACGTCAAGCCATGCTAAATAAAGATCCACTTGAAGACCTCGCGTTTTCACAAAAAAACTTGACTGTTTAAAAGTAGTTTTCTACTGCGAAATTTTAATACGGAGTGTTGTACACACTGTTCGTCTTTTTTAATGTGTCCAATAGAAAGTCAAGCGATTCGCTTCAGAATCGCAAATGGCTTGAAGCGGTGATGAAGGACCTGGTGAAAGAAAGCGATCCGGGACGACAAATGGATGCTATCCTGACGAGCCTGCACTCTTATGCGTCCAGTCCAGCGGACCTCAACGAAAATGACATTGGAAAAGTTGAAGTGAGTTGACTGAACTCAGTGACACTCTTGTGACCTGTAGCGAAATTAGCTGCCGTGTTTAGGAGCTTACAGACCATCTAGAGGATATCCTTGGCTATGCCGAAATCACGAACAGCTTTGTGAAGAAGGGAGGGTTGTTGGTCATCCTGGCATTTTTGGTGAGTTCGCAGTCTTTAGCTGCTAGATAGGACAGGGTCAGTGATTTCAGGGCAAGATTTTGCTTGATTTTCTATTGATATTGATACAAACTATTGATTACTCGTTTTTTCAAATCAGTTTCTTTAAGCCTCAAGTGGCTCATATCGAGGTAGTAAGCTGTCACAAAGATGTTTTGTTGCGATCAAAACTTCTAGCGCCGGGCGAACTCGCACCCGCAGCTCCCTCTGACCGGGCGGAATGCTCTACGCTTTTACACCATCGGCGCCGTTTGATCGAACGCAACATCCACACCTCGTGGGACCGATCAGCACTCACCCGTACCAGGGATGACCTGGCCGCTGATATCAGCATGGAACCAGTTAAGCTGTTTCTATCAAGACCATCAGCTTAACTGGTTCCATGCTGATATCAGCGGCCAGGTCATCCCGGATACGGGTGAGTGCTGCTCGGTCCCACGAGGTGTGGATGTTGCGTTCGATCAAACGGCGCCGGTGGTGTAATGGTGTAGAGCATTATCGCCCGGTCAGAGGGAGGTGCGGGTGCGAGTCCCGACTGGCGCTAGAAGTTTTGATCGCAACAAAACATCGTTGTGACAGCTTACTCGTTTTTTGTTTGTTGTTGATTTTTTATCTGTCTTTAAGGGTTTGTTTCCAATTTTTCTTTAACCCATCTGAGCTGTAGGTTGTGGCCTTCGCCTCAGAAGTGCCATTTATTGTGTGTCAGCGCTAGTTCGGCGTTTTTAGAATAATACAGAACCATGTTGTAAAGGAGATATCAAGTTTAGGAGGTTCGAATCGAGTCGAGGTTGTTGACCAAAAGTCCTCGTTTTGACTCCATAGTGAAATATGGTCCCCATTTGAGCATAACAGCTCTTCAGTGCATTCAGAAATGATGCAGTTTAACGTGATAGTAGGGTGAGATAGAAGTTGTCCCATAATAGCAAGGGATGTCTTCATGAATCGACCTGGGATCATGGAATGTTTCCACTCCTCAAGTTCTCTTCTGTCCAACAGCCCGAAATGCAGCTTTAACTACAAGAAAGCTCCAGGATACCATCTAGAAGTAGAGTACATGGCCTTTTAGATTGACTAACACTGAAGAGTGTCCTCTATTTTTGTCGCTTCATAGTCTGCTGCTTGATGCCTTTGTGTCTTTCAGACTCAACGGCAACACTTATCGCTGCAGTGCCGGTTTGCTGAGTTTGTGCTCAGCCTCACCGAGAACAACCCGTCGACACAGTCCCTGTTCGCCAGGGAGGGTCTCCTGACAATGATGATGAAGCTTCTAGAGGACGAGACGTATAGCGAGGTGTGTGAAGGCGTCATTGCACCGAGTCGAGATGAACCTATAGGGGCAATATTTATTTTATTTAATTTATTCAAGGCATAAACAATAATCTAGTCACTCAGTCATGAAAGAAACATCAATAGTATTAAGTCCATTACTCGTCATAAACTATTTTTTTATTTATGTATTCTACAATCATTATACTATATAGTAATCCGCTAAGCGATGAGTCATAAAATAGGGCGGAAATTAGTCATAAAATCGGGAGGAAAATAGGGGGAAATTACAGAAAATACCTAGACGTCTTCTACGTGCCTGGAAACTTCAGCCGTGGGGGTGATCGAGGTCGTTGAACACGAATCAGAAGTTCGTTTTCGAGGTATCGATCGCCATCAATCGATCACCTGTATCACCTGTCGTCCCGTTGATCATCGACTTGCTCGAGCGGGCGCCAGCAGCGTCTCCATTCGTCCCTGTCGCGTGCCAGAGTGGTCCAATGGATCCTCCTCGCTCGAGGGACACGAAGAGCGTCATATCGGTCGTTCAGGGCTTTCACGAAGAAGTCCGACCAACGCGTTGGTGGGCGTCCTGGTGTTCTTTTGACATCCCGCGGAATCCAGTCTGTGACGGCTCTCGTCCAGCGGGTGTCTGCGAATCGCATTACGTGGCCGGCCCACCTAATTTTCGACGACTTGGCCCATGCGACAGCGTCTCTGATCTTCGAACGTCGGCGAAGCTCGGAACTCCGGAGGCCTTCTCTCACTTGCGTGAGTCGTGTCACTCCGAGCATCGTCCTCTCGATTCCACGCTGCGCGACGCTGATCGCGTGTTCATCCTGCTTTCGTATAGCCCAGGTCTCTGAGGCGTATGTTAGGGCAGGAAGAACAGTGGAGTCGAATAAGTGGGCACGGAGTCGGACGTTCTTCGTTTTCTTCACGACTTCTTCGACGCTCTTGAAAGCTCCCCAAGCCGCTCGTTTCCTCCTGCTCAGCTCTGGTGCTAGGTCGTTGGCCATGTTGACTTCGCGACCCAGATACACATAGCTGGAGCATTCGGAGATGTTCGTTCCGTTGAGCGAGAATGGGGCATCAGAAACCCATCCGTTCTTCATGAACATCGTCTTCGTAAGATTCAGCTGCAGTCCAACGCTTCCACATACACGATCGAAGTCGGCCAGCATTCGCTCCGCCTGGCTGATGCTCGGTGTTATGAGCACGATGTCGTCAGCGAAGCGAAGATGGTGCAGTTGCCGGCCGTCGACCTTCACTCCCATGTCATCCCATTCTAGTTCGCGCATGACGTTTTCGAGGGTGGCGCTGAAGAGCTTCGGGGATATGGTATCCCCTTGTCGAACCCCTCTCTTCACGTCAATGACGACGTCGTTGTAGAATGGTGAGATCTTGGTCGTGAATCCACTGTACAGCTCTCGAAGGACTCTGATGTACTGAGTAGGAACGCCCTGGGTGAGCAGGGCTTCCATGACCGCTTCAGTCTCGACGGAGTCGAATGCCTGAACGGAACCCATAAAAGATAGATATTTTGATCAATCGATATTGATCAAAATATCGATCTTTTGTGGGTTTCGTTCAGGCGGTCTGAAACTTCAGCCCTGGGGGTAATCGAGGTCGCTGAACACGAAGCTGAAGTTCGTCTTCGAGGTCTCGATTGCCATCAATCGATACTGATCAAAATATCGATCTTTTGTGGATTTCGTTCAGGCGGTCCGAAACTTCAGCCCTGGGGGTAATCGAGGTCGCTGAACACGAAGCTGAAGTTTGTTTTTAAAGTTTAGATCGCCGTCAATTGATACTGATCAAATTACGGGGAGCAAAAATAGCGGAAAATACCCAGACGTCTTCTACGTGCAAGGGGATTCAGAAGACGTGCGGAATACGTCGCATGACGTGCCTGGGACTCAGAAGACGAGTCAAAGACGTCGCTCAACGTGTTTGGGGATTCAGGTGGACGTGCCGAAGACGTCGTTCGCTAAGGGAGATCATTGAGGGGGGCCAGTACTGGAAATGAGGGACCGTTTCACTATGGAAGATCAGTAATGAAGGACTAATAAATCGCCCTATCATACTACATACTGTACGTACTGCGAGCCCGGTACGATAGGCGTGATGGAGCACTTGTAAATGAATAACGTGCCAAAAACACACACGGTTAACACAACACAATAGCGCCATGCAAAAATTGTGATGTAGCTAAAAGAAGCACATAAAATATTTGCCTAAACTCCTATAGCAATTGGATTGTTTAGTCAGTGAGTAAGTATCAGCAGATGTTTTTTCTATTAGGTTGTCTGGAAATTAATGCAGGTTTTTGACCTCAAACTTTGAAATTACATATCTCAGCTCAAACATGGGCGCGTGCAGCGCAGTCGGAGGAGGCGCGACTGTCGCGTGCACCCGATACCAGGTTCCTGGTTCGGATTTCTCGCCCAGGCCAACCAAGCCTTCCATCCCTCCGGGGTCGGTGAATTGGTACCAGACTTGTCTGGGAAGGATAAAGCGCTGACTTGCTCATCGGCTGGCCACCGCAAGTCATTGTATGGCCAAATTCGCATTCATGTCGCCTCCACGACATCGCGTAGAAGTAGAATGCGCTGGCGCATCCCAGAAGGGATTGAATAACGCCGTCCTTTATCCTTTATCCTTTATCCAGCTCAAACACAACTTTATTAATCGAAACAAGAACCATTCGAGTCTACAGTTCTTTGCCAATAAGATAATTGCTTACCTATTCCTGTTGCATAGAAGACCGGAATTCTGGAGCGGATGAATTCGTCGAAGGCGGTTTCCACCTGGGCTCGGTTATTGAAGCATTTCTCAATCAAGAACTAATCCTGATGCTTGAAGAAGTGGTAGTTGTTTGGCGAAAGGTGAATATGGTAGGTGTTGTAGAGTTTCTTATCCCAACTCGTTCAACTTCTGCAGCGTCGGATGCGCAACATGTGGTCACGCGTTGTCGTGGAGAAGGACCGGTCTTTTTCTATTGACCACTGCCGGATGCATAAGTCGGAATTTTTCATTAATTTCGTCGATCTGTTGAACACGCTTCTCTGCCGTCATTGTTTCGCCCGAATTCAAGAAACTTTGGTGAACGAATCCAGAAGCAGACACCAAACAGTTATCATGATCTTCTTGTGGTGCAATTTCGGTTTCGGGAACTGCTGCGGAGCTTCATCGCGGTCCAACCACTGAACAGATCGTCGTCGGTCATCGTAGAGGATCCATTTCTCGTCACAAGTTACGGTGCGGTCGAGAAATGGATCGTTCGTGTTGCGAAGAAGCAGCGCTGAGGACACTTCGAAACGATGATTTTTTTTTTGATGGCCGTTCAACTCGTGTGGTATCCACTTATCCAACTTCTTCGTCTTCCCAACTTTCCACAGATGCTCCCAAACGCTTGATTTGCTTACGCAGAGTTCATTGGCAAGTTCTCGAACGGTCACACATGTATTTGCCAGAGCGACGTCCACGACCTGCCTCATCTTCAAGATCGATTTCACCTCGACGAAATTTTTGAAACCAGCGCATCACCGTGGATTCGTGAACATTTCCTTGGCCCCATACCTCTGGTTGAGTTCCGAGTTGTTTCCACCGAGCTTGAACGCATAGGAGTAAATCTGCCGAAATTGCTGCTTTACACGTCCATTTATAGCATAAAAAATGCCGTGAAGTAATCTATACTAAAAACGAATAGCACAGTGAGAAAGCGCACAAAACCAGCTTTGTAACAGTGTACAATTATGCACTATTCCAAGGTAGAGTATTGCCAAAAAATTCCGCTTTAAAGTTGAAGGTCGAAAACCTGCATTAGTTTTCGGACAACCTAATATTTCTTTCTCCCTTTTGCATTTGCAAAATTGCAAAATTGCGCGAATAAAATAGAGTATTTGTTGAGACACAAGTGATATAAAATCAGTTTTGCATAAAAGATCACAGGGAAAGTTGGCTTTTTGAATACTAGCAAAAGTGATTTCTTCCACGTTTTAGATAAAGAGGAAAGTGCTTTCTCGCACGATTTAGTATGAATATCATCTGCTTAAAAAAACAGTTTTGTACTTCATTTCCTAAATGTCCTTGCTGTCTAAGAAAATTTTTCAACTTGTAGTTGAAGGTTTTTGGTGAAGAATTGGGGATTAATGCAGGAAGCTCATTCTAAGTTTCCCTAGTGCGAGTCGAAAAAGATTCTTGAAATTTTTCAACTTCTATCAAGCCTTCCGACTTTTTAGGTAGCAAATTAAAATTCTTCAGAAACCTGTAGGTTAGTAAGTCACACCTTACCGGCGATTTAGCAGCCGAAACCTGGAGTTTAAGCTTTTCCCTTATGGATGTTAATGATGTTCCAATCAAAGAAATCTGTTCGATTGATATTGATATTGATATTTATTACATGTTGCAAGCACATGTGTGACTAATAAGGAGAAAACTTGCGTAACACAGAACCATGGAAGAAAACTGAACAGCAACAGCATTAACTACGGCATTATAATTAAAATAAAACAGTGTTAGGATGAAAACAAGTGCTAGATATGCGGAATCTCGTGAACAGACGAAATGCGAAGAGAACCCCGCTTGCACAGCTTTTGGTATTCTGCTCCTGCCCTGTGAATAAAGAAAGCCTTTCTCACTGAGGTCTTAGCCAGGGGTAGGAAGATCTTTTTGATCTCGCCTCTAGTAGAAGAATTACGCATGATGAAGAAGGAGCCACAGAGACGAATATGACCAGTCACAATTTTTCGTGCCATTGCAACATCAAAGATTTTCCTTCTGCATTCCAGAGTTGGTAGTCCTAGAACAACATTACGTTGAGCACCACCGGGTAAGCTTCTGTAGTCAAAATTGCCGGTTCTTAATAGAGCTTTCCTTGTGAAACTAAATTGTACTCCTTCCAACTGATTAATCAGGCCCTTCTTCATTGGATTAAATATGGTGGTACCATATTCCAGGATAGGTCTAATATACGTTGTGTACGCCTTGAGCAGGACTTTGGTATTTTTGGTATATAAGCAGCGAAATTGTACAATTGTGCGCAGGCCTTGTTAACAATGTTATTACAGTGGATATCAAACTCTAGCCTTGTATTGTATGAGAATCCTAAATCAGCTACCTCAGCAACAACCGATAGTTCATGCCCATCAAGATAGTACGCTGGCCGGTCAGGATAGGGCCCCAGGTGCATAACCTTGGTTTTGGTTTGAGAGATGGGAAGTTCCCAAGTATTGGACCAAGTTAAGAGGGCATCAAGAGCTTTCTGCATCTGCTCACGAGAAGAGGGCCTTGAGATACTGGTAAAAATCTTTACATCGTCTGCAAACATTCTACACGATACCCCAAAAGGTTTGATCACTGCCGGGATATCATAGGTGTATATGCTGAAAAGAATGGGTGCCAGTACACTGCCTTGAGGTACTCCACTGGGAGCAGGATACACTTTGGAATAAATCCCGTTAACAACTACTTGAAAGGACCTATCTTTAAGATACGCTTGAATCCAGCTAATGATTGTAGGGTGTATACCTGCCATTTGGAGTTTGACGAGTAACTTGCTGTGGGACACCCTGTCAAACGCTTTTGCATAATCTAGATATATAATATCTACTCCCTCTTTCCTTTCAAGGGACGTGGTCCATTCATTTAAACATTCCAACATTTGAGTTTCCGTGGACTTACCCCTGGTGAACCCGTGTTGCTCCTCCGGAATGATTGAATGAAGAGTTAGATGGGAAATAATTGTTTCCTTAAGAATTTTTTCAAATACCCGAGCGAACAGAGATGTCAGACTTATTGGTCTAAAGTTAGAGGGAAGATGTGAAGCTGGGGATTTGGGAATAGGAATGATGTAAGCATGCCTCCACCTAGCCGGGACATCAGCATGCATGAAACTGTAATTGAAAATCAGCTCTAAAGGAAAAGCAATAAACGGGGCCACTTTTTTGATGAAAGCAAAGCTTAAGTGATCCGGGTTGGTGCAGGAGGTTGATGTAGAATTGGACAGAATCTTAAGTATTTGGGAACTGGTAAACCAAACAGAATCATGCATAACCGGAAAAGCAGGAGAATTTGCAAACGAACCGTCCGGCATGGGTTGATCTGTGCGAGAATAGACTTAATAGAAGTTGTCTGCGAGGAGGTCCGCCATGTCTTGTTTATTTAGTACTCTATCACCGTTATCGGAGACCAGGGAGGTGATCCCACTGTTTGATGGATACAAATCAGTTTCTTTAAGTCTCAAATGGCTGGCATCGAGGTTGTAAGCTGTTACAACGATGCGTGATTGCGATCAAAACTCCAGCGCCAGGTGGGACTCGAACTTACGCCTCCTGCTGAGGGCGGGAATGCTCTACGCCTTTACACCATCTAGGCTGTTTGATCGAACGCAACATCCAGGAGAAGGAGGTGCTGGTTCGAGTCTCGTCTGGCGCTAGAGTTGACCGCAACACAACATCGTTGTAACAGACTGATGCATAGTTTATTAGCGAGAATTCTGTACAACATGATGAAATCCGCAACTGTTTCTTCATTCTATAGCGAAGAGAGGTGAAATGTTTAATGCTCTTCGAGGTCCACGTGGGATTGTACAATAATAAGCCGAAAATTGCTAGCCATAAGCTTCCTGGTGAAGCTGTTTTGGACACTTTTTAGAAGATCGATGTCTCTGTTCTTAGTCAGGTTGTACATACAAATTCTACCTGTTTGCACAGTGGGGTGCTCAGTATGGCTTGAAGGCACGAATGAAGACGGCCAGATATTTAGATTTCAAAGTCCTGAAGAGGTTGTACACATATGCGGTAATTGGCTTTATTTCAGGACTTCCAGTTCAAGTTGCTCGGTGCGATATCCGGTTCAGTGCGATCTCATATTGAGTCTTTCGAGTAAGCTGCTTGCATAATGCCTTACGTATTTACGATTTTGTATCACTTTTTTGATAGCGAAGTAGTAGGATGTGGCCGCTATCGCAGCTATGCATCACGAGTCGAGGTTCTTGGTTCGAATCCCAACCAGCCTAATCAATTCTTCCATTCTTCTGGAATCGGTGAATTAATATCAGACTTCTCTGGGAACGATAAGGCATGGACGTCTCTATCGCCTGGCCTGCGCATATCATTCTTTAGGATAGGATTAAGAACGGCTCTAGGTAATCGGATCTATCCTAGTCGGGAGGAGGGAGGGTACACAGAATTAAAAATTATGTAACAAATTGACTTGAGACTTACCGAGCGGCTCCTGCAGAACAAGATAGGACCGAAACTAGAAACATTTACGAAGAAAAACTCGAAAACATTACATTTGTTTTCGCGGCGGCTGTAAGCAGACAAAGCTGTGCCATCCTCACCATGTTAGGTTCTGGTTATAACATGTCAGGTGGTGGTCAGCATGCGGCATGCCTCCATTGCGTCGCTCCTTGCCCGGCGAGACACTTGTAAAACCGCGGCGATTTTTCGTTTTTGTTTGACCGTTCGTTTTTGGTTTCTTTTAGGGCCTATCGTGTTCTCTAGGAACCGCTTGGTAAGTCTCAAGTTAGTCTCAAGTCTCAGTTTGTTACATAATTTTTGATTCTGTGGACTCTCCCCGCCCCTCCTCCCGACTAGGATAGATGCAGGGAATCCATCCGGGATGCGCCACGCACTCTACTTCTATGGAGTAAATGTTTTGAACGATAATATTTGGCCTGTATGCTTCTGATGGTTAGCCAATAAAGAAGTAAACGTGTGATCCTTCTCATAGAAGCCTGGTAACAATTCACCGATCCCGGAAGGACGGAAAGCATGAGTGGTCGAACGAAGAATCTCGATTTGGGGTGCAAAAACATGGGTCTCCTCCTACTCTCCATTAGGCCAAATGCGCATTCGAATTCCATTCGTGACATCTGAGAGAAGTAGAATGCGTAGCCGATATCAGACGAGCTCTGCTTCACGCCTTTAATTTATTGCAATGAGCGCCAAGCAGAATGCGGAAGCACATCCGTGGGCGAGAACTATGGGAAACTTTTTGAGTGAACGAATAAAATTCAATCGATTCGACCTAATTCTGAGATGTTTCAGAATTTTCTGCGCAAATGGCGGACCGAAGGTGTTCTCCGACGTTGTTCGAAGAGCAAAAGGAGGAAAATTAGCTGGTAAAGCTGCTCGTGTATTAACGACAATCGCGTACACTTTAGATGATTCACGTAAGTTCTGATCTATTCCGTATTGTGCTTAGTTGTTCCGAGCGGGGAAGAACAGATATTTGCTTTAATATGGTTAGCATTCCATAAATTTTCTGACGTCTTAAGCTTTGCTGGCAAATAACAACTATGTGTCTAACTATTTGTCTCAACAGCTCAGAACACTTTTGTCTATTAATAATTCTTACTTAAGAATCCACTGAAGAAGAAGGTAGATCCGTCGTATATGGTGAGTACTCCATATGGATTCGTTTATCTCGACTAGAACATACCTAAAAGCCTTCTACAGTGTGTGAGCATCAGGAGGGGCGTCGACGATAGGAGTTTGAAAGTGTGAATCACTGTTTCTGCAAACATCGCAATATTTCCATTTGTCTAGATCACCTGTATAACCCGTGTTCCCGTTGATCATGGAGTTGCTCGAGCGGGCGCCAGCAGCGTCTCCATTCGTTCCTGTCGCGTGCCAGAGTGCTCCAGTGGGTCCTCCTTGCTCGAGCGACACGAAGAGCGTCATATCGTTCGTTCAGGGCTTTCACGAGGAAGTCCGACCAACGCGTTGGTGGGCGTCCCGGTGTATCTTCTGACGTCCCTTGGAATCCAGTCGGTGACGGCTTTCGTCCGGAGGGCGGTCCACCTAATTCTCGCCGGCTTGGCCCATGCGACAGCATCTCTGATCTTCGAACGTCGACGTAGCTAGGAACTCCAGAGGCCTTCACTTGCGTGAGTCGTGTCACTCCGAGCATCGTCTTCTTGATTCCTGCTATACGACGCTGATCGCGTGTTCATCCTGCTTTCTTATAGCCCAGGTCTCTGAGGCGTATGTTAGTGCAGGCAGAACAGTGGAGTCAAATAGGTGAGCACGGAGTCGAACGTTTTTTGGAGACACCCCGTATAATGGCGTTCAACCGAGCAGTTGAGCACGGGATGACAGGCGATAGGTTGGTGCGTGAAAGAAGGGTGTAGCCCGAAGAGATTGACACGGAGTCGGACGTTCTTCGTCTTCTTCGCGACTTCTTCGACGCTGTTAAAAGCTCCCGAAGCCGCTCATTTCCTCCTGCTCAGCTCCGGCGCTAGGTCGTTTTCCATGTTGACTTCGCGACACAGATACACGTAGCTGGAGCATTCGGAGGTGTTCGTTCCGTTGAGCGAGAATGGGGCATCAGAAACTTGTCCGTTCCTCATGAACATCGTCTCCGTAAGGTTCAGCTGCAGTCCAACGTTCCCACATACACGATCGAAGTCGGCCAGCATTCGCTCCGCCTGGCTGATGCTCGGTGTTATGAGCATGATGTCGTCAGCGAAGCGAAGATGATGTAGTTGCCGGCCGTCGACCTTCACTTCCATGTCTTCCCATTCTAGTTCGCGCATGACGTTTTCGAGGGTGGCGCTGAGAAGCTTCGGGGATATGGTATCCCCTCGCCGCACTCCTCCATTCACGTCGATGCCGACGTCGTTGTAGAATGGAGGGATCTTGGTCGTGAATCCACTGTACAGCTCTCGAAGAACTCTGATGTGGTAACGTGTGTATGTGGTCGATCGTGCTGAATCTTCTCTGAGATCCTACTTGTTAGAATCTTCTAAATAGCTAATACATATTTTTCGTAGCGCTACTCAGACTTTGATGCCAGCTTACAGACGCTTAATTCCCTCATATGATTCCAAGACTGGCTTAAAGGAGCAGTGTCTGCATTACGTCGGCTATCGTGCTTCCTAGCAATTTATGAAGGAGGAAGTCGGAAATTATCTTCGTCATATGCTTATTTTCCCTTCCGACGTCAAGACTTTTGTATGGTCTGATTGAACGCATGTGGTTTGAAGTTGTTTAGTTTTTGTTTCATAAAATATGGTTAAATTTTAAACTTTCAAGTGAAGAGTACAGCACTTGAGAAGTTATTCCTGAAATTTCAATACGAATAGCAAGGGCTGTTATGAGTTGGGGTCTATTTTCCCCATGCTGAATTTGTCATGTTTCAGCCTCTCATGTAAAGATGCTGATTAGTGATATACTTTCGAATTTCCTCTTCGTCTATCAGCACTTTCCTTCCGAATGCTGCGGTGAGCTGGAGTACATTGGGTGAGTTGGGACGTGTATTTTGGTTTCAGGTTGTACTTGTTTTAGAAAGCTGGGGGTTCATCTACTAGCCTACGAGGGGACATTTCTTTGGGATTTCCTAGTCGAAGAGGCCGTCCTATCTGTGTTTGTCTCGCTTCAATGCCCCCCCTCCCGACTAGCATAGATACGAAAGCTGTGTTAACGAATTGCAACAGTTTGTTGGCTAGATTGGTTTATAAGGGAATCATTCATTATATCGGGGGAATTCAGTGAGAACGGTTGTCATAGCTATGTAAAAGAGTGTTCCGTGGAACTCAAGAGGTCATGTGGAACGGTGAGCCGTATCGGGCGATGTAGAATGCAAACTCTTGCAGTTCCTTAACACAGCTTTCTCAAACAGAGATGTACGTACTTGATGCTTCTTCCGAGGAAGAATCTGCGAAAAGGCGTTGGAAAGAAATATTCTCACAAGGGAAGGGTCCGAAGCGTATGTCTGAACGGGGAGAGCGAGTATATAGAGAGAATCCCCACACCTCAGTTAGTATAAAACTGTGTTTTTTTTACCAAGTCGGTAAATCCAAGGAGGAGGGGCCCTTGAAGTCACAATGGAATACGGCGCATCACGAGTCTGGGGGTCTTGTATGCCCGCGATGCCTCTGCCGGCAAGCGGCTCGAAGCGCGGTGGAAGTGACGGTGCTTCATGCGAGGAAGGCCGGGGGTTCGGTTCTTCTGAGCTGCTGTATTTTTGCATTTCAACGGACTGGTTCAGATTTGGGGATTGTAACGTCTATACCATTTTCAGACGTTTTTAAGCCTAATTTTCCAGCTTAATGCTGGGGTATTTAACATAATGATGTAGAAATGTTCAACATCAGTGATACATGCATCAAGCAACACTGGGCACAATACGGGCAGGTTGTAAAGGCTACAGACTCCTCAGTCTGTTTGCATACATGGACCAATGACTCGGGGAAAGCCATTCTGCTCGGATTTTCAAGAGACCAGGATGTGACGTCGGAGGTGGTTAAAATGAAAAACGAGGTGTGCGAATCCCGCAAATTAAGCGAAAATCCAATTGAAGACGTACCCTTTCCTCCGAAATAAGAGTTCCTCCCGAAAACGTTATCATATGCCCACTGCTTGCTTGCCTCTCCACGTCCACCAGTTCATCTTGCGGATTCCAATCTTCCTCTTCTTCTTCCATCACTTCCAGCTGTTCGTCTTCGTCAACTTCAAGTTGACGTGCTTCGAAGTCCTTGAGTATGCTGGCCATCCGTTCGGCCAGCTTGATTTCTTCCCTCGAAGATGCC
Source organism: Heligmosomoides polygyrus bakeri (assembly GCA_947359475.1). NCBI lineage: Eukaryota > Metazoa > Nematoda > Chromadorea > Rhabditida > Heligmosomidae > Heligmosomoides > Heligmosomoides polygyrus. Next base: position 5,596,746 of record OX375866.1, read on the forward strand.
TCGTCTAAAGGTGGGCCACACTTTAGCGTGAGCAGGTGAATCACCACTCGACCGTCGGCGGACATTGTTGGTGTTAGGTTATAGAAAACCTTCAGCAGACCTCTGATTTTCAGGTGACAGGAAGACATGAGGGAAAGAGTGTATCGTAGCCGTTTAGCTTAATTTGCGGGATTCGCACACCTCGTTTCTCATTTTAACCACCTCCGACGTCACAACGTGGTCTCCTTTGAAAATCCGAGCAGGATGGTTTTTCCCGAGTTAATTGGTCCATGTATGGAAACAGACTGTGAGGAGCCTGTAGCCTTTATACGCTACCCGTAACGTGGCCAGTGGTGCTTCATGCACTTTCCACCTGTGTATCACTGGTGTTTATACATCGCCATGTTGAAGACCACAGCGTACAGCTAGAAAATGCGCAGAAAACGTCTGAAAGTGGTATAGACGTCAGAATCCCCCAAATCTCAACCACTCGAAATGCAAAAATGCAGCAGCGCACAAGAACCGAACCCCCGATCTTCCTCGCATGAAGCAACTCCACTTCCACTGCGCTCCGAGACGCTTGCCGGCAGAGGCCTCGCGGCCGTACAAGACCACCAAACTCGTGATGCGCCGTATTCCATTGTGACTTCAAGGACCCCCTACTCCTTGGGTTTAACGACTTGGCAAAAAATAAACACAATTTTATACTAACTGAGGGGTGAGGATTCTTCCTATATGATGCGCTCCCCACGTTCAGACATACTCTTCAGACCCTTCCCTTGTCAGTGAGTAGTAGTGCCTCCACTTTACCATATAGGTATGGTCAGCCGTCCTACATGAACGCTGAAACATCATACATTTGAAGTTCTTTTGTAAACACGTCAACAAACATTTACCGTTCCATTCAAACGCGAAAGTCATCACTCCAGCTCTATCGCAAGTTCATCCACTGATTGTCGTTTTGCTTGAGCTACTCCTCGTCTATGCCTCTATTTGTACCTGTCACATGCAAGAGTGACCCAGCAGGTCCTTCTTACGTAACCTAAAAAGATGGAGGAGAGCTTTTGCAGCCCGAATGATTCAGCTAAAAGCTAGTTTCGTTCAATTTTCAGTAGGAGAGGTGTAGGTATTCAGAAGGTGCACTTTTTATGTCAAACGCTGTTTCAGGGAGTACATCGAAGAGTTCGTGAACGTGACGGACATTCCACCAGAGACATTGAAAGACATAATAGCTTGTCTCGAGGACAAACGAGTAAGTTCCTTCCAATGTTGTTCGCGAGTGATCGCATTCCAACGTTTACCTATTTAAAATATTTCTCGGTGAACGTAATATACCATTTTCACGTTTATTTGGACACTTTTCAAGCAAGGATGAACCTGTCTAAGGGCAAAATAATCTTTTATTTTAATGGATTGGATCTGTTCTAGCCGGAGAGTGCTTGCATTGCACTCTATTGCACTGACAATGAAGTCAAAACTGAATGTAGACCATTACACAAAGACTGGGCAGCGTTTTTCAATCTTCTAGGAAGGATGCGCAACTCTGGACGCGTTCGGTTCACTTTTCGGGTCTATCCTAGTGGGGGGGGGGGGGAGGCGTCGCCAAAGATACAAGACACAAATATGACCAGGGGATAGGATTTGTACGCTCATTCAAAGAGCTTACCTAATTTTTCTCGAGATGCCGTGTTTAGTACAAAAATATCGTACAATGTTGAGTATTTAGTACATAAATATTAAGAAGAATTAGCTTATCTCTGCCAAAATTGTCTAAATTGACATCAGATGTGTTCCTATTGCTTGAAAATGGATCGTTTTACTATTTTTTAAAAGGGAAAATGGTATTTACCATTGTCATTTTAAACCAAACCATTTTTATGCAGAAATAAACGTACAGAAAATCGAAATGGAGACCTCATAACAAATGAAAAATATCTTTTGTTATAAGAAAATTTGGATAAAAACTACTATACACCCATATAGGGAAAACTTAACTTTGTGTGAAAAGAGTGAGCCGTGCACTCGTTCAGAACATTGCGATGTTTATTCGACCGATAGTGTAAATGCTGCTGTTTACCTGATGTTATGTTGTGGAGAATGGCGGTGTATTTCTTGTATTGTGCCCACCTTTGTTGTTTCTAATTTACAAGTGCTCCGTCACGTCTATCGGCGTGCCTCGCATTTGCGCATTTCGCGCGATTTTGCAGTTTCACTAAGCTGAGGAGAATCACATCAAGCTAGCTGCTATACTTGTACAGCTTTTTCCCCTACCTAGGAGTACAAAAGGCTCGCAGTACATACAGTATGTAGTATATGCTGATCTTCCCTAGTGAAACGGTCCCTCATTACCGGTATTGGTCCCCCTCAATGATCTCCCTTAGCGAACGACGTCTTCGGCACGTCTACCTGAATCCCCAAACACGTTGAGCGGCGTCTTTGGCTCGTCTTCTGAGTCCCAGGCACACGACGTATTCCGCACGTCTTCTGAATCCCCTGGCACGTAGAGGAGCCTGGGTATTTTCCGCTATTTTCCCGCACCGTAATTTGATCAATATCGATTGATGGCGGTCGATACTTTGAAAACGAACTTCAGATTCGTGTTGAGCGACCTCGACTACCCCCAAGAAGTAAAGTTTCGGACCGCTTGGACGACATCCACAAAAAATCGATAGTTTGATCAATATCTATTGATTGCGATCGATAATTTAAAAACGAACTTTAAATTCGTGTTCAGCGACCGCTGCTCGTATCCGCGACATATACCTCTTTGCCTCTATATAGGAGGTATTTATAGTCCATTTTCTTCCAGGTTGATCTCGTAATCGGCGAACGTCTGCTGAAGAAGCTGAGTTCGGTGTAGACGCGGGTTCGAGATGCCTCTACCGTTGATCTCCTTGCCGATGATCATGAAAAGGACCTGTCGAAGAAGCACTTCGCTTCTAGCCAACTCCTTCATTAGTCCTACACGAGCGTTGAGAAGCTCATTTTCTGTATTTTCTACAGTATCTGTCGATAATTGTCGTCGTTAGCCTGTATATCCGTGCGAAATGTTGAAGTTTCTCTATGTTCCCAGTGATTTTGACAAAACGTTTTAAATAGGGTGCCACGTTTTCAAGCCGCTACCGTAACAACAATCGTTGCGGGACCTCCACCCTTCTTAATGAGTACCGATATCGTGCCGATTTCACAATGAGCAATAGTAGAGTCACGGAACTACGCAGTGTGTGAACATAGTAGTTCCAATTTTATGCGATTTTGGAATATTTTTAGAAGGCGATTCGATTGTTGCAGGCCTGTAAGGGTGTCTTGTAGACATTGGATCCGATGTCGATTTGGACGATTCAAATCCGTAATTTTCTTTTCAAACCCGGTTGAAAGGATTATGCGGATGATGTCATTTTTGAAAGGCCCCGGATCTTGGGATGATTCAGAAAAGAGTGGCTTCGGACCTCATATCCGATATCCGAATCGGTTAGGGTACCAGATTTCTGTTTAAAATCGGTTGTCTGAATTATCCAAAAGTACGGTTTGGTGAAAGTCAGTCCCATGAGTCGTCATAAGATCCGAGGTCTTCAAAAATGCCATCGTCCGCACATTCCTTCTAACCGGGGTTCAGAGAAATTGATGTATCCGCATTATCCGAACCGGCACCGGATATTGTGTCCAGTACCTCGTTTAGAATGTCTTGTCTAACTTTGTCCGGTGGTGCTTGCAGTGTTAGCTTTCTATATCACTACAAGAAGTCTAATAACGTTGTCCCATTCTTTCAAATGTACTGTTGGTTCGCTGACCTCATTTCAGAGCACTTAATAAATACGAGAGAATCCTTAAGCGACTCTAGAATTGTTCAGAGAAGGAAATGTCAAGCAAAAGAAGGTGTTAGGCTCATCGTCTTTAGCAGAACCTTCCGGAATTTTCTTAACTGTATTATGTCAGATAACACTTTTTTGAGAGCACTCAGTGTTTGGCATTGTTTGTCGGAAGTGATATTTATGAAAAAATAAAGTCTGAAAAAATTGACATTTTTTTTTAACGATAGCGCGAGGTGTGGAGGAACTTTGAATGAATCCCCGGAAGTTGGAAAGTGGACGAGTTCACCGCATTTGGCACAGCTCCAATCAGCTGGTGGACGAGTTTAGCGGTGCTGGAGCAAACCCGGTGTCGTTTGCGCAAACTCGGTGTGCTGACGCGCATCGGGTGCCATTGTGCGCAACTTCGGTGTGCTGACGCGTTAACGGTGTTATTGTGCGCAACCTCGGTGTGCTGGCGCAGATTCGGTGTCGTTGTGCGCAAACTCGGTGTGCTGGCGCAGATTCGGTGTCATTGTGCGCAAATCCGGTGTGCTGACGTAGATCCGGTGTCATTGTGCGCAAATCCGGTGTGCTGACGCAGATCCGGTGTCATTGTGTGCAAGTACGGTGTGCTGGCGCAGATCCGGTGTCATTGTGCGCAAGTACGGTGTGCTGGCGCAGATCCAGTGTCGTTGTGCGCAAACTCGGTGTGCTGACACAAATCTAGTGTATTGACGCAGATCAATTGTAAACTGATGTGCACAGATCAACGGCAGCGGTTCGGATCTTGCGCGCGTGACAGCGGCGAGACCTGCCGCTGCGCTATGTGTAAAGCGCGCGGACGCGCGTTGACGGTCTATAAGAGGGGTCGTCGACCTCGTTTTAGACGTGTAAAAATTGCCCAAAATAGTGCAAAATATCCGAACTAGTCGCAAAATACTAAAGGACAGTTTCCGCTTCGCATATTTGTAGAGAATGATTTTTTGTTTTTTAAAGCTAAATCCTCCAGATCACTCACCTCAGCAAAGAAATCCTTTAACGCCTGCAAAAATTTCGAGCCAAAAACTGGTTTATAACATTTATTCATGACTCTTCCTGACTTCACGTTCTAAGCTACAAGATGCTCATGAGGTAACCCGTTGGGCAAAAAGAAAATGAAAAAAAAATTGAAAAATCGATACAATCAAGTAGAACCGGATGCTCTTCGCGGTCTGCAAACTGGACAAAGTACGCGTGCACACGCGCGATAACGACAAGGGACTATAAACGCGTCACCGCGTGGTGAAGACCAGAGTACTGTAGCTCACCTACAGTACACAGACACTCACATTCTCCTATCGGTTATTGTTGTAACAATATACATGAGACATCAATGGGGAACAGTTCAGTGCATGGATGACAAACCGCTATGGAACACACGCGGCTGCGACGCGGCGCGCGGCGCGTACGCGGATAGGAACGACTTTTTCTGAGATCAATCGATTATCCCTAGTTTAGTTTAGATCAAAGGAACGTCTCTATAAATAATTATAGGCCAATGAGCTTGACGTGAGAGCTCGAGCTCGTCCGTACACAATTCACGCAGCGGATTCACACACAGACAAACGGACACACAGAAGAAACTAATCAGCAGAGTCAGTCAGTATGACATACCGTACGAGTTATTCAAAGGCTCTCGAATTCGTGGTCCTTTACGTGTTACACGGTACAGAATTCAATCAGAAATTAGGTACAGAACGATCTAACGAGCATCGTGGACGCTGCTCGCTGGGGTGATCCACCCTGTTGCTGCAGACTGTCGCGAGGTGAAGCGCACACGGGGTTTGCGACCCGTTTGTGGACCCACGACTGCCGGGTCGTCACAAAGATGACGATGGTGGTGGTGGTGGTGTTGTTCTACGGCGGGCGGCTAGCACGGCGAGATCTTCTCGTTGAATCGGAACGTCTGCGGCAGACCCATCTTCTTGGCCACTTCTTTGTAGGCCGGGGTGTGCACGAAACGGGAGAAACAGTCCTGAAAGAACGGAGCACTAGTTGCGGTTAGAGAAGAACGGGGAGATTATGTCCCAAAATATTGAAAAAAAGGCAAAAAATAAAAGCATTGACATTGGACACAGTACAGTAGCGATCGCACTTGTGAAATCCACATGGTAAACGCCTCAGCTACCATTTTTATACAATCGATTCTAGAAAAAAATCGATATTATCGATCGATGCTGCTTAATTTCCCAACGGCGATCATACTCACGTGATCCCCGTCTCAAACCCCGAGCTCTGAGCAAAAATCGATGCTATGTATATCGATATTATTATACTAATCGATATCAAATCGATATCGACAATCGGTACAGAGTCGATCGATATTTATTCTTCTGGGATGTTCGTTCAGTGGCAATCATATGCATGAAACTCCCACTTCATACTGTCAATTCTGGGAAAAATCGATATTATCGATCGATGCTGCTTAATTTCCCAAGCAAAAATCGAGAAAATCGCTAGTATGGAACAAATGTATGTTTTTTATTTTCCACACATTCACCTGATTCTCACCTCAAATGGAGAATTCACGGCAAGAAACTAACATTATCGATTGGTAGTCACCGGACAATCGATGTTTCTATTTGTTGTCATAGCCGTCAGCAGACATGACTTCCAACTTAAGAGTTTGGGCAATAAATAATCAATATTACCGATCGATATTTATCTACTACGCTGCTCGACCTACGACAACCATGTTTAGGGGCCAGATTGATCAACCATTTATCGCCCTTTAACGATGAAAATCCCACCAAACCCCCTCGTATGACATTCGTCAGCATCAGGTTTGGCGGTATTTTCACCGTTAGAGGACGGTAAGCGGCTGATGAATCTGGCCCAGGTAACTCTGATGAGGTCATTTCTTAGCAAAAAGTCGTGCGCTAGTTTCTCGGATGTTATCTGGCACCAACTGGACGTCGCACATACTCAATTCTGTTCCTTCAGAACGGTAAGAATTTCGATTCTTCGCTCAAGATGACCGCTCGCCACTGTAGAATTGGCCATTTCTTGTTTCTACGACGGATTTCGACCGTCAGGCGTTCCCGAGGAATCCCGTTTCCAACAAGCCGAGGGTCGTTCCATGCGAAAAATGTTTCTGTCGACGGGATGAAGAGTTATTCTTGCTGTTCTGGGTTGCTTTTGACGACTGGTGATCCGCTATCAAAGGCCGTGAATTCTGAAAACCTCAATAGTTGTGCTTATTCGACTATTCGAATAATTATACGATCAAATTATTCGAATTATTCCTGGTTTTCGAATACTCCAAACTTCCTGATTTTCGATTTCCGTTCAAAATCAAATATTAGAAAACCAGGAAGTTTCGAATTCGAATAATATAATATAATAAGTTATTCGAGTAATTTTTCGAATAGTCGAATAAGCACAACTATAATACTCACGTGGTATTGGACACTTCAGATCAAATTGGACACTCTTCTAAGCTAAACTAATGTTTCTAAAATCAAATTGAACGTCTTCCAAAAAAAAAGACCTTCATACAGGATAAACTACAAACTCTCCAAGATGGTTAGAATATTTTTTGTTCAAAGGAAATTTGGTATAATTTTTTTGACATTTTCAGTGCAACTTTCCGGAAGTAAATAGTAATAATAATTAATAGTTTTAGATTTATTTAGAAAAAAAGTAAATTAATTTTGTTTTAAAGCGCAACAAGGCAGCAATCATTTAGTGGTGTATTAAAATACCAGAGTGTGCCATGCTCTCGAAAACGTCGTCGCTATTTTTATTTGATTGTTAGTCTAAACGCTGCTTACACGACGCATCAAAGTGAGTACATGTGTGTTCTTACAAAATGTTTTTGTTGTATCGTTTACATGTGTGAAACTCCATGCAAACAAAAACTCTGCTATCAATCGAATTAAAATCGCAACATCTTCAACGAGTGCATGGCGCAATCTCTCCTCTTGGTACTAAAAAGTTGCCGCCTTCATGAATTCCAAAACAACCTCTACACCATCATTCTTCTACAAAAAAAATCCATAAATTTTCAAACAAAGGGTTCACTTATTGGGTAGATGAATGAAAACTTCAGAGAAATCACCAAGTTTTCCTTGGACAAAATTTATTCTAACCTTTTTATGGAGTACATAGTTTAATGTAGGAGAAGCTCATTTTAATTTAGAAGAGTTCGCCTTGATTTCAAAGGTCTTAGGCTAGCTTAAAAGAGTGTCCGATTCCGCATGAAAAGTGTAGAATTTGATTTAAAAGGAGTCCAGTTCGAAGCGAAATTAGTATAGTTAAGATTTGAACAATTAAGATCGCTGTTTACGAAAAAAAATTTAAAAAATAAATCCAAATCATTTCGCAATTTACTTCCGCAATTGAAAATTTGCATTTTTATCACGTTTTATGATAAGCATTCACTGTGAAAAATCAGCTGAAATGCTTGAGTTTCTAGGGAGTGACGTTTAAAAAAGTGAAAACGCATACTTCGCTGACCGATACTGTATGTGTCGATGTTTTTGTGGCTCGCTGGCAATTAGAACAACGTCTACTCGCTAACTACTAAGCCTACCATTCTGAGAATAAGTGACTCTTGCTCGGATTTAACGACCAGCTTCCTAAATGGAGGGTTATGTAGTGTCTCAGAGCTCAACGCGGTCTTTGTTCGCCAGTTGTTATCAAGTGGATACCGAGGTAAGGTTAGCCGTCGCTAGGATTGTTCATTGAAACGGCTCCAATCCCGCTTTAAAATGGCGTCGGTTTTAAAATTAAACAACGGGAAAGAGGTTGAGCACCTGAGCAACCTTCATGCACCTCTCGTCAACGAGTCTACGCTGCGCATTCTGTCCGTTTTTGCCGAGCACAGTCCAAAGGCAAACAACCAGCCACGAAGCCAGCCGCCGTTACCTGCGTCACTTCACTCGTTTTTTCATCTAATCTACGGCTTATGGGCTGCTGGTGATTAGTGACCGAGTCAAAAAACCAAAGACTGGATTGGCCACCTGCACACGCACACACGTGAGCTGCGAAAGCCTTTCAGCGCCTATTACGGCAATGTGCACGTGTTCTCCGCAGCCTTTGCTCGAACGCTCGCGAAATTAATGTCCATTTTTGATTGACTAATTACTGGTCAGACGATTACGTGAGCGAAGCCAACGCCGCCATGGGATAAAGCACCGGGTTAATCCTTCAGACTGGTTTGCGCCATGCATCTGACTTAGGGTGGCTTGAAGAAACTTTTCGGAAGGGGTAAATCACTGACTTCTTTATCGATTGGCCACCAATGGTCATCGTGTGATTCTGATGTCCTCCACTGCACAACGTGAAAGTGGAACGCATGGCGCATCCCTCAATAGGACTGGTCTTCAGCGACCTTTTTATTTAGTAAATGAATCCCGAAGGGAATTAAAAATGGCTGAAGTCAGTTTCCTTAAGCCTCAAGTGGCTTGCAAGCTGTTATAACGATGTTTTGTTGCAATCAAAACTCTAGCGCCAGGCGGGATTCGAACCCGCACCACCTGCTGACCAAGCGGAAATGCTCCACGCCATCACATCATCGGCGCTGTTTGACAGGGATTGGTAATGGTCCCATGACGTTCACATGCATGACACAGATGGATTCTGGGCATTAATGTAGTAGTCATCCATTCGCCGTTAGCCCGTTTATACTTGCGCCGCCATGCATGCGGCGCGGCATCACGATCACCATAGATATCGATTTTTCGCGCCGCCCGATCGATATCTATTCCGGCTAAGCTGTCGTGCCGCGAAGCGTCACAACTATTATATAAATTAGGGCTTAATGGGCTAAAGCAGCTCAACTAGCAGAAAGCTGCGCTCCCGCGTGGCCGAATCGATCGGTTCTGATCAGGTTCGATGCCGCGCCATTACAATACAAATACTCCCTCTTTAGTACATTCCATGTTCGACTCTCGATGAACCTTGGCATCTTTGATGTTGCAATAGTCCAGTAGTTTGTTTAGCGTAGCCAAGATTGGTACAAGTCTTTATTTCGGCTGACGTTTCGGCGTTGTCGCCTTCTTCAGAGCCTGGAAAAGTCGAAGTCATTTGAGAAACTACCCTCCCAAATGCCATTTCATTCTGCAGGAGTCCATCCAAAAGGCTAAGAGACCAAGAGAACGACAACGTATAAAGTCAGTAAAAGGCTAACCTTTATGAGTGGACAAATGAGCCACTGACACCCTAGCTGAACGGAAGATGGGTGAATGACATAGAGCCCTTGGGACCACATGCCTTAGGGACCTAACGGGTCATGACCCAGAGGTCAAAACCCACACAGGGCGACGTAAGGCGCCAGCTCCTGGGTCACAGCCAAGCACTCGTCCTTCCTATTGATTTGGGGGGACCTCGCCGCAATGTACAGCGCCTCGAGAGTTCGGCGCGCCGAAATCTCATCTTCACGCGCAAGGATCTTGACCTCCACCCCAAAACAGCTGTTCGCATGCCGCCGCACCCGGTGCTCGCCCAGGGGAGTTGAGACGTGGGACCTGCGCAACCCATCCAAGTGTTCCTTGACCCTTACACACAAGGGTCTACCTGTTTCCCCCACATACTCTTCCCTGCATTCCAAGCATGTAATGAGGTATACTACCCCAGACATAAGGCAGTCTCCCTCCCTTCCGAAAGGGCAAATAACGCACGATGGTGTTGTGCACAGTCGGTCGTACAGACGATTTCGGACCAGCTGCCCTTTCAGATTTGTAGGAGGTACTGCTATGATTCTTACTTCGTCTTGCAGGTCTGCTTTTTGAATGCAGCCACGTATTGCTGCAGTCAATTGGTCCGAAATGAAAGGGACGCAGAATGTCACTTTCGACCGGTCGTCCTGTTGGCTTCTTACGATGGCTGATAGCCGGTACCTCCCACTAGCCCCGCCAGTAGGAGTGTATCCGTTTTGTATTGCAATGCTGCGAGCCAAATCCATCGAGCAGGACCTTTCAGCGCCTTCAGACGAGACCGCGCGAGCAGTGTGGAACATGTTTTGGACGACTGCCTTTTTCATGCTGGTTGGGTGAGCCGAAGTGCAATGAACAATGATGTTCCTATTTGTCGGCTTGCGGTACCACCTGGTCCTGTATATCCCATCGGATAGATAAACCTGCACATTGAGGAATGCGAGCCAGTTCTCCGTAGGCCTTTCACGTGTGAACTTGATGTGTTGTGACTGCCGGTTTAGTAAGTCAAAGCACGTGTCCATCTCAAGCTGAGTTGGACAGATGACGAAACAGTCGTCAATGTAGCGGCAGTAAATGGTAGGCATTCGTTCTAGAACGGGGCCTTCCACCTTGGACATGAATGCTACTGCGAGAACTGGAGCAAGTCTTTGGCCCATGGCGAGACCTCTAATCTGCTTGTAGTACTCACCCGCCCACCGGAATATGTTGCACTGCAAACACTCCTTGAGGAGCTCCATCACCTGTGAGACGGTTAAGCCGTGCATGTTGACACTAGTGTGGTGCTCATTGAGGATTTCCAGAACTGCCTCCAATGCGCACTCGTTGGACACATTGGTGTACAGTGATGTGACGTCGAACGACTCCATCACGTACCCCTTTTCCAGTCTAGCTCTCCTCAGCGTTTCAAGGAATTTGCTAGTATTAGGCAGGTGGGCTGGTATAAATTGGAGCAATTGTACAAGCACAAGGTTGAGGAACCAGGCAATACGGTCAGTGGGGCCACCAACATTGCTAATGATGGGTCTGACCTTGAATAGTGAAGGATCGTCAGCCGAGATGCCCTCTTGAGGAAGTTTATGCGTCTTTATAAGGGTGTACAGTACCGGACAAATAGGAAGGTCGCAACGAAGTCTTGCTATTATACCTTTAGGTAGATTAGCTGAGCGTGCCACCTCTACCCATTTCCTGTTAAGTCTTCGGTACTGTCGCCTAAACTCCTCAGGGCTAGAACGGCTGTAGACAGATGCCTCTTGAAGATGTAATCGAGTAATGGCTCTGTCCAGTTCCTGTGAAAGCGCGACGAAATCCCCACCTTTGTCACTTATCCCGATTTTTATGGCGCCTGATGAAGACAGGTCCCGAATTTCCCGAAGCCCCCGCCTTTGTGCAGCTGAAAGGTTTGAAGGCACACGCTTTCCAACGATGCCACGCAGAACGGTGAAAAGAGAGCTTACAAGCACGCGGAACTTGGAGTCCACGGCGATGTTGGGCTCCTGAGACCGTAGATACGTGGATGGGAAGGGTGGGGGCGGCATACCTGTGACACCAGCTAAATCAGGACCAGTAGCCTGCGCATCGATCTTTGCTTTCCACCGCAGACGATCATGTAGAGACTGCAGGCTACCCACGACTCTACGCGCCATAGCGTGGCACATAGAACGAGCAGGCGCGAAACTAGGACCCAAGTCCAACACCGACAACGCGCCTGAAGATAGTGTTAGGTCGCCTATGACAGTGACCCGCGGGCTACGTAAGTCACCACCTCTCCCACTACCGCTTAGGACGTTACTTGTAAACTGGTTAGCGACTGATATCTGCTCTCTACGTCGTCGTTTCTGATCTAATAGCCTTGTGAATCTCTCCCGCAGTTTTACTTTGGCATTAGAGCGGATAGAGTCACAAATGTTCTTCGACTCACCCACGATCCTCCTCCAAAGGCGACTCGGCACGTACTTTTCACAGCATGCCTCCTTAGCGATACATTTCTTCACCATAGCATACATGTGGTCTCTCTTAAAAGAAATACATGTCTTCAATATATGCATGTGAATCGATAAGATCTTCCTGTCGTCCTTTGGATGGTCGCATGCGCCGAACAGTCGGTTACGTTGTATGAAGTTTGGGATGACTCCCTCGCGTCGGCAGCGAACCAGAAAGTGGATGGTTTGCCTCGCCAAGACGATCTTCTGTCTTAGCGAGAGGACTTCCATGACGAGTCGACTGCAGCTTGCTGGTACGTCTCGCAGTACATTCCATGTTCGACTCTCGATGAACCTTGGCATCTTTGATGTTGCAATAGTCCAGTAGTTTGTTTAGCGTAGCCAAGATTGGTACAAGTCTTTATTTCGGCTGACGTTTCTGCGTTGTCGCCTTCTTCAGAGCCTGGAAAAGTCGAAGTCATTTGAGAAACTACCCTCCCAAATGCCATTTCATTCTGCAGGAGTCCATCCAAAAGGCTAAGAGACCAAGAGAACGACAACGTATAAAGTCAGTAAAAGGCTAACCTTTATGAGTGGACAAATGAGCCACTGACACCCTAGCTGAACGGAAGATGGGTGAATGACATAGAGCCCTTGGGACCACATGCCTTAGGGACCTAACGGATCATGACCCAGAGGTCAAAACCCACACAGGGCGACGTAAGGCGCCAGCTCCTGGGTCACAGCCAAGCACTCGTCCTTCCTATTGATTTGGGGGGACCTCGCCGCAATGTACAGCGCCTCGAGAGTTCGGCGCGCCGAAATCTCATCTTCACGCGCAAGGATCTTGACCTCCACCCCAAAACAGCTGTTCGCATGCCGCCGCACCCGGTGCTCGCCCAGGGGAGTTGAGACGTGGGACCTGCGCAACCCATCCAAGTGTTCCTTGACCCTTACACACAAGGGTCTACCTGTTTCCCCCACATACTCTTCCCTGCATTCCAAGCATGTAATGAGGTATACTACCCCAGACATAAGGCAGTCTCCCTCCCTTCCGAAAGGGCAAATAACGCACGATGGTGTTGTGCACAGTCGGTCGTACAGACGATTTCGGACCAGCTGCCCTTTCAGATTTGTAGGAGGTACTGCTATGATTCTTACTTCGTCTTGCAGGTCTGCTTTTTGAATGCAGCCACGTATTGCTGCAGTCAATTGGTCCGAAATGAAAGGGACGCAGAATGTCACTTTCGACCGGTCGTCCTGTTGGCTTCTTACGATGGCTGATAGCCGGTACCTCCCACTAGCCCCGCCAGTAGGAGTGTATCCGTTTTTCCAGTAGGAGTGTTATCGCCCTGTGTGGGTTTTGACCTCTGGGTCATGACCCGTTAGGTCCCTAAGGCATGTGGTCCCAAGGGCTCTATGTCATTCACCCATCTTCCGTTCAGCTAGGGTGTCAGTGGCTCATTTGTCCACTCATAAAGGTTAGCCTTTTACTGACTTTATACGTTGTCGTTCTCTTGGTCTCTTAGCCTTTTGGATGGACTCCTGCAGAATGAAATGGCATTTGGGAGGGTAGTTTCTCAAATGACTTCGACTTTTCCAGGCTCTGAAGAAGGCGACAACGCCGAAACGTCAGCCGAAATAAAGACTTGTACCAATCTTGGCTACGCTAAACAAACTACTGGACTATTGCAACTCCCTCTTTAAACGAAGTGATTTTTACGGAGTTGCCGGGCAAGTGATTGCATAGGTTTGATACATGCTAAATGCGTGGCGCAATGCCGAAGAATTAATTAAATGTGAGATAAATAAATAAATAAATAAATAAATAAATAAATAAATAAATAAATAAATAAGCTCTCTGCGCAATTAAAACAATTAAAATCTTTATTGCACTAAAAATGGCAGCCTTGTTGCTTTTTAAAACAAGCTTCGAAGTATTTTCCTTAAAATAAAAATGTTATGAAATTTCAAACATTGTGTTCACTTATCGGGAAGTGAATTAAAATCTCAAAAATGTTTCTTGAAAAAAATTATTCTACGTTTTTTGGAGAGTCTCTAGTTTAATGCAGAAGCGGCTAGTTTTGATTTTGAAGATGTTCAGTTTCTTTTGGGTTTAGGCTCCCCAAGTTTTAGGCTTACCAGCTTGGAAGTGTGCCCAATTCGACGTGGAAACGGTATGTACTCGAGTTTTGCCGGAGATTTTCAATGACCTTTCGATGGCAACATGCTGCTCCACCCCCCTCCTATCTCGCAATGCGCCGTTGAGTTTCCGCAAGAAGCCAACAACACCAGGGGCTTCTTTAGGAAAAAGCTGTGCAGCTACTCGCATATGCCGGCAGGGCTCTACTCCTCCGACACTTCCGGCTCACCCTCACAATGGCCACGGGGAAAGGCAGTCTCTCCTCATGCACACGCCAAGCGCCGGCATTGTTTGCGTGACGTCTATCGCACGTCGTTCAGATGAATGGGCTGATTACCATCCGGCGCCAATTCCGCGACCAGACAGACCAATTGAACTGATCGTCGTCGCCTCCCTTAGCAGCCGTTCATTCGGCGAAGTTTGAGGCCAAGGGGGAGGGGTGCATCTGCTTCTTCAAAGCGAGAGCTGCTGGCTGCTGCCGCTCTGTGACGGCGTCGTTAAGCCTTTCCCCGTAAACAGATGTCGGATGGAGCGGCACGAGGCGACGGACACACGACGTCGTCGTCGTCGTCGTTGTCGACGTCGCCGACGACGACTACATACACACACAACAAACAACACAGGCCACTTTGCTGACGTCGAATGCAACTACTCCTTGTTACATCGGAGGAGTCATACAGCTCATCGGAAGACCAGCTGCCTTCGAGACTGATGCGAATTTCTCTTCGCAAAACTACTTTTAAAGTGCTTCCGGCTAATAAAAACACACGTAGAAATATACAAAAATAGGAAAAATTGAAAATTTATTAGTTTTTCTAGACACAATTTTGTTGAAAAAACCCAAGGAACGAACCTTCTCCATGAGTCGATAGACGTGCGCTTGTGCTCGCTCATAAATGTTGTCGGGGAACGAGGACGGATCCTGATTCTCAACCCTGAAACAGCGTCCATCATTCGTAAAATTAATAAAATAAACAAAATAAAACAAAGAGAATACAATTTGCAGAAAAAAAGACGCTGGCCTGAACCCATTTGTCTTAAGTTTTGTTAAAAACGCCAAATAAAAAAGTCTAAAAACCTAGAAAATGTATAAAATCTTATAAACATAGAAAACTTAGAAAAATTACACTAACTCGTACTGAAAAATCTGTAAAAAATGTTTCTCCTCATAAGAGAAAAAATAAGCAAAATTCATGGCAAGATTCATGGGTAGTAGGCTCCTTAAAAGCTCTGAAGGAAAATTGAATGCATGGCGTAAGCCGGAAGAATTGGCGTATTTGATAAACGGCGTCTTAAAAGAGTTTATCTATCTATAGTTGAAAATAATATTCCTATAACCGCGCTTGTAATAAACAAGCATAACTGTTTTCTGAAAGGAAAACGATAAATATAAAAATGGGTACTAGACCACAATGTGGCCTACGTATGGAGGCGGGAACACGCCACACTAACCCAGCTGCATACTCCATGTCAACGAGGAAGAAACTCAGGCGTGTGCGGTGGAGATGCTCTGATTGCCTCTCACTTCCTTCCCATACAGGCCATATTGCCGACCAGTATCGAAAAACGCTGACTGTTTCTAGATTAACCTCACCATCGGCTTCGAGGTAGTCTCAAAATCGACCGTAGTACTGTCATACTGATAGATAGGGGTGAGCACTCCATTTAAATATAAGTGTAATTAGAATGTAAAATTAAGAAATAAAAATAATTGACAAAAACAAATTTTTCCACTCCCGAATTTCGAAAAGCAAATCGCTGTAACAGGGCACGGCATAAAGTAAGAGAAATAATAGAACTAGTTTATGTTTATCTGAAATACACTATTATCGATTTTTTACAAGTTTTTTTTTGTAATGAAATATCTGTAATTGTTTTTTTTATTCTTTTATGAAACTTTCGTTCTTTTTTTTGTTCTTTTCCTAAAACTAATTTCAATTTTTGCGTAAACATTTTTATTATAATGCCTATTTTTAAAAGTTAAATTCATTTTAGTTTGTTTATTATTCAATTTACTTATTAATTATTTTGCTATGGCTTATAAGTACTTTTAACCTTTTTATATTATTTATTTATTTGCAAATATTTTCTTATTTGGCTTTACAAATCAATTTCTCATCTCATTGTACTACTAAGACAACGTCACAGGTACTGGTCCAACTTGCGGTAAACAGTCACTTGTGGAGTGCGCCACGCATTCTACTTCCAGATACTACTGCGAAGGTGCAGCGTCGAATTGGACACTTTTCACGTCAACTAGGACACTCTTCTAATTACGCCTAACGCAACTCCTTCCCACATAAAACTAGAGGCTCTCCAAAAAGGTTATTTTTTTCGTTCAGGAAAAACTTTTGTGCGATTTTTTAAAAATTTAATTCACTTACCCAATAAGTGAACACCTTGTTTGAAATTTTATAAAATTCTCATTTTTCGTGAAAAAATAGTGGTTTATAGCTTGTGTAGGAAGGCAACTATTATTAGTATCCAAAGAAGGAATTGCGCCATGCACTCTTCCAAGACGTCGCGATTTTTATTCGATTGATAGCCAATTTTTGTTTGTATGAAGTTTGACACCTGCTAGCGATACAACAAAAACAACTGTAAAGAACTTCTCACTTTGACGTTCCATATAAGTAGCATTTACATTATCAATAAAATGATAATCAAGACGAGTTCTCCGAGTGCATGGCACAATCCAGTCTTTCGACGCATTCAATGATTGCTGCATTGTTGTGCTTTAAAACAAAATTTATTTTATTATTTTTTCTCGGAAAATACAAATTGTATAAAATTACTTCACTTTTCGGGCAGCTGAACTAAAAAAATTCAAAAATAATTATACCACACGTTTCTTGAACAAAAAATCATTCTATCCTGTAGTTTCACCTGTTCGAAACTGGTTTCAGTTTGGAAGACGTTCGATTTGGTTTCAAAATTCTTAGGATTAGGCTTAGAAGAGCGTCCAATTTGAACGGCCTATTGAAGGCTGATGCAGCCTTTCTCTTCGTAATCCCAGAAGCCGCTTGTCCTTTGAGCAGCCTCGGCCTCTTTTTTTCTTGTTGTCTCGTCTTCTGTAGTTTTTGCAGGACAGCTACCCAACGGGATTAGCTGGGTTTCTCAGTCAGTAATTACATTCTAATTCTGGAGACGTCGTCCTTTTCATCCACGGAGCTGTGTACAATTGAGCACTGGTTTTTTTCCTTTGCACACGCTTTTTCTCCTTTATTGGATGTACGTGTTTTAGCCAGACCTACTAGTAGATGCGCTAGTCGTTTTTGCTCGCCCTTCAATCCAGCTTTCTTCGCCGGAAATTATATTTAGCAGAAAAGAACGGTTCTTTTGTTGAAGACAGCTTGAAAGCTTTAAGGTGAGCAGCATTAGCTGCTGCGTTTACTCGTTGGCTACAAAGTTAGCAGTTTGGCGGTTCAATAGGACCACAAAGGAAGCGCATACAAAGCCCGGCGGCATTCAACGCAATTCGCTGAAATTGCCTCAATTTCCCACTTTCTCCACGTTACACCTCCAAACTACTCGTGAAGCCGCACAGAGGTAGACGACGTCGACTAGGCCATAAAGTATTAGGTTGTAACGAAATAAATGGCACTGAACCACTGTAAATTTAAACAGTTAATATCTCGGCTTGTAGGCGAGTTTATTAATCGAAATAAAAACCTTCTGATTCTACACATCTTTGCCAACGTGACACAAGCTTTTTTATCCCAGTAGCATAAAAATCAGAAGTTCTGGAGTTGACGAAATCTTCGAAGGTACTTTCGGCATCCTGCTGGTATTTGAATATTTTCCCTACCAAGAAGTCGCCAAGACGCTTGAAGAAATGGTAGTCTGTTGGGGAGAGGTCGGGGAAAACGGAGGAAATGGTAGAGTTTCAATGCTCAGCTCATTCAATTTCTGCAACGTCATTCGTGCTACATGGGGGCGAGCATTGCCGTGCAGAAGGAGAACTCGCCTTCGGTTTACCAAGGCCGGCCGGATATCCTTCAACTTTTTCGTCATTTCTTCAATTTCAATGCAGTGCTTCTCTGCCGTGATGGATTCACCGGGAGGGAGGAAGCTGTGGTGAATAATTCCCAGCGAACACCACCATACTGTCACCATTACCTTCTTTTGGTGCAATTCCGGCTTCGCAAAAACCTTGGGGCTCTCATCGCTGTCCACACACTGTGCCGATCGTCGCCTGTTGTCGTACATTATCCATTTCTCGTCACAGGTTACGATGCGATCAAGGAATGGGTCCGTTTCGTTCCGTAGAAGCAGTGCGGACGAGATCTCATATCGTCGGTTTCTTTGCTCCTCAGACAGCTCGTGAGGCACCCATCTTTCCAGCTTTTTGGTCTTTCCAATTTCCTTCAGATGCCGGGCAGCTGTGTTGTGACTGACGCCAAGAACGTTCGCTATCTCCCTGGTACCTTTGTGTGGATCCTCCTCTACCACATCTCTCAGCTTGTCCTCATCAACATCACTATGCCTCCCACCACCTTCATGTTCTTCCAAGCTCTCATCTCCATTCCGGAACTTCTGATACCAACGATACGCCGTCCGAATTGTGGAACATCCTTGACCGAATGCGGCGTTGATCTTCTCGTCCGCCTCCTTAGTTGTAGTGCCCAGCTTGAATTCATACAAGTAAATGCCTCGGATTACCCTTTTGTCCATCTGCAAAAAAGTCAATAAAACTCTAAAGTTTTCCCACTTTTACATAGAAGATTAGGTACTCACCGGTAGAGCAAAGTTTGCGCTTCTAAATGACATGCCACATGTTACGGTTTGTTCTTGATCAAACGCGTAAAGACGCGCCAAAAAATGGCGCGAGCCAGTGCAATTTAATTCGTTACAACCTAATAGGACGATGGAGTCCTCAGTGGTCAACCGAAGGGCGAACTTCGGGTAAAGAGCAGAGGAAAACTGCTTGCCTCACGAAATTCACCGGCAGGTGGTAGGTATTTCGCCCACTGGTGACCGGTTTTACTCCAGTAGTTCGAGAGGCTTTCAATCGGTGCTATGCTCCGACTTTTTCCAACAAGATATAGGGCGTTCGTTACGAGACCTCCGCACTCAGCTCAGTCAATGCGCAAGCCAGTGTTTGTAATTCTTTCTGCTCAAAGGTTTCGGAATCTCCCTGGGTCTGCTCATAGTTCACGACGGGAAACGAAAGCAACGCTGGTCGCCCGCGTAAAGAGTACATATCGATTTTTGCCTGGCGATCGCGCAGCATCAATCAATCCGTATGCTTTGCACCAGCGATTCAGACGCATCTGTCGCGGACTATGAACGAGCCTTTTCTATTTCAGATTTTTCCCAGACAGCCGGTGCGTGGATAAACCGGAAGCTCCTAGCGGTCAATTTCGGGTGAACTTGCGGAGAAGTGCAAAGAACAACTAGTTGTCGCATGAAATTTACAATCAGGTGGTAGGAATTTCGACTACAGATGACCGGCTTTCCCCTCGCAGTTCAACAGGATCCCAATCAGTGCTGTGCTTCGAGTTTTCCTAAAAGATATAGGAGTTCGAAGCGGGACCCCCGCACTTCGTCTATTCAATGCGAAAAGCATTGGGTTTTTCCAAAGTCCTCGCCATTTCTTTTTAGTTCAGAATTTTTGCCAGATAGAGGTGGCTTGAATAGTTCTGAAACCCCTAGCGGTCAACTGCGGGTGAACTTGCAGTCAAGAAAAGCCACTTGCCGTACGAAATTCACCGATAGACGCAGGAGCTTCGCTCATTGGTGGCCTGCTTTCCTCCTGTAGTTCAACAGGACCTTTAAGTTTTCGTACAAGATATCGAACCTCGTTGTGGAACTTCTTGGCTCTGCTAGCTGATGATTGCGGTTTGTCATCCTCAAGGGCTTCGGATTTCCCTTCAGCACTTCAAGTTTTTTGCCAGAAAGCCAAGTGTTTACGACTCATGCGAAGCAGTTTCAGTCTGACGTTGCGTACGCAGCTGCACCGAATACACGTCACCTTACGCCGTCACCTTAAGTCGTTCACCCGCAGTTGACCACTAGAAATTTCAGTAGAACGGTCATTACAGCCGTTGGTGCTCAGTCGTCTAACGCGTGCGTCGTCAATTAGAAGCTTGAGAATGCGCCAGGCATTCTACTTTGGGGCTTTTCTTATGCAGCGCTACTTCTCAAAATCGCTAATGCTTCTCACTCGCTGGCCTTTAGCGAACGAACCCAATCGATCCCAACGCATGAAAACCGCGCCACCTGCCGCTCGGCTACACGGAGATTAGACGTGAAACGAACGAGCTTCTATTCTAAGGAGCAAGCTGTTTAGACCCCTTAAGCGTGGACGGGAACGAACCAGAAAGTCCCGCAGTCAAGCGATTCTGAAGAAACAGCTGCAAAGTACTGCACTCGAATATCCCTTTCAAGGCTCATTAAGCTTTCATCTACATCCTACTCCATTATTAGTTCATGTGTCCTCGAGAGCCTGGCAGATTCCTGGAGCAATTCCTAAAAAAGCCTCCGAGAACATTGGCCATTCTGAGTCCGTGAGAGTGGGATGAGCTTCTCAAGGCTGGGTCGGTCGGTATGATCTTCTTCACCTTGTACTTGATGCCCTTTCTGTTCGTCGAGATGAAAGGATACGAATGCATTGAACTATTTTGGCATCGGTCGCAGCTGGACTTCTTGATGTTGTACTTGATGCACTTTTATTGATTGAGAAGAAAGATACGGACCCACTGAGTCATTTTGGCACGATTCAGGGACTAATGGAACCCCCGAAGGCTTGAATTCGCCACAGATTCGATTTGTTCTGCAAGACCTATGCAGCTTCACAGAATACCACTAGACTTTCCCAGAAAAAAATTAAATCACCGCTCTTCAGAATATTATAGAATCCGTTTTTCCCATGAAAACACTTCCGCCGAAGCTGTAATGGATACTGGCGCATCGTCGAAAACAAGCTTGAATTCAATGGGAGCTTGCATACTCGGAAGCTGGCTGTGGTTCCTGTGGTTCCGGGGGCAGAGATCACTGGATTATCTCGCTCCATGGGCACGAGAAGAACGACGACGAGGATGAATCTGCTCTCTTCCGGGACTAAAGCACAACGCCGGCGTCGACGAGCGTTGTGGCCGGCTGAAATCTGAGCCGTTGCCACCCCATTTCCGTGGTCGCTTAAGTGGAGAGGAATCGGAATGCATTTTTATGGGCGAATTATGCTCGTCATCCGCATACTTCCGCCTCTGGAGCACAGATCTACTGGACCTACGGGATGCAAACTTCCTTTGAGCATATGGCATTTCGATAAGCGCCTCAAAGAGCAGAGCAGCTCTCAGCCAAACATAGAGGGCTTCTCGTCTCTGAAACGATCCTCTTCAATGGCTGCTGGACAACAAGATGGGTTGCACCCTTTGTTTTCAGCCAGAACGACAGACGTAAAGGTCCACCGGTCTATGGGGTTCACTCAGTGACCACTAATCGTGAGGAGAGACAGCTTCTAGGACATCTTCAATGCCAATCCACTTAGCTAGATGGGATCAACCTCGAGTGGCAATTCATAAGTTCGTGGCTCATGCCTTGTTTAAGGCGCTCATCTGGGGCCGGATTTTGTCAAGCAGTAGGCATAGGTTGAGATATTGAAAAGGAATCGTACCCGCTACCCACAGTGGGCAGCGGGTACGATTCGTATTCATGAAAGGAATCCAGGGCAGGGTGGAATTAAGGGCCTGTTCATACCTCGCGACAGCAGCGACAAGAGCGACGAGAGCATAGCGCGCGCAGCGTGTGCGGAAGTATGAACAGGCGACTGGAGCGACAGCGCCGGCGCTCAAATATGAACACTTTCCGGCGGCGGCGCGCTCGATTTTAATCGATTTGCATGTTCTGCACTGGTGGCGAGTCGCTTTTGTTGCGAAGTATGAACAGCCCTTAAGTCTCTCGCGGAGCGGCTGATCTCACTGGAGCGCGATTTTGTGAATGGGGCGCGGAATCCTCGCGGGTATGTGCATATACCTACAACAATGGTCGAGTATTTTCTACCCACTGATATACCCACGATGTGGCTGGTAAGGATCATGAATGCTTCATCTTGGGTACGTCTACCCCCTATACCCCGCTTACCTGCGGGTAGTAAGCGTTGATGAATCCAGCCCTGAAGATATTAGGTCGGAATCTATGTCCCGGCATTTTTTAATCATTTTATTTTCAATTTCGTTGAAAGTTTTTTATACTGTTATATATGCTATACATCAATTCGGAGTAGAATTGGTATTTATTTGGTTATTGATTTATGGCAATTTACACTAAATGCTGTAAGGCAGAAGGGAATCCATAAAAGGAACATATAAAATTAGCTATGAAAAAAAAACAAAAAAAGGAAAATAAGTATGACTTGCTCTATAAGAAAGTAAATTTTTTTTGCCATATCGATTTTTTAAAAAATTTTAGGCCATTAAAGTGGAAGGTCAAAGAAACAAAAATGACCACCTTTGCTGACAGCTTCTTCTCCCCTACGAAAGAAGACGATCTGTTCCACAAGAAAATGTGTTGGGATTTTTCGTTCATTTTGATTTTCGGTAATTTTCAGAGCATTAAAGTGGAGGATCCAGAAGATATAAATTACTTTACTATTTCAAGAGTAATTTTCACTTTTTCAACAATCCGCTAAAAATTGACAATTGAAAGTCAGCACGAAGAAATAAACGCACATACATAAATTATTCAATAAATATAATATAAATATAATTAATTTCACGGAAATTATAATTACCATCAGCTCCTACTCTTTGATTATTATTTTTTGAACAGTGTTGTATACTGTTCGGAAGATAATGTTTTGCTCTATCAAAGCGTGTGTCGTGTTTATTCGCTCATTTTGCTTTGTCAAATTTCAATTGAATTATTAAATCAAAAATTTTATTTTTATCTTTTACTCATTTTTAGTTTAATTTAATTTTGTAACTTTTTAGCGGAACGTTACGAAAGAGAAAAACTACCATTAGAATGGCAAAAATTATCTACGTCTTCTGAACACTTCGCTTTAATGCCGTGAAAATTCACGATAATCAAAAATGTACGAAAAGCGCAGGATATATTCTTGTAGAACAGATCAACTTCTTTCGTATGATGTATAACGTTATGAAAAATCGAAAGTAAGCAAAGTAAGGGGAGTGTCAGCAAAGGTCATTTTTATTTTTTGACTTTCTACTCGAATGACCTAAAAATTGGCAAAAATGGAAGTGGCCAAAAGGGACACATACTTTCTGATAGAGCAAATTATTCTACTTCGAACAGTATATAACATTATACAAAGAAACGTTCAGTAAAATTTAGAATAAAATGTAAATGAAACGGCGGAACCTAGTCTCCAACCTAGAATGCTCCCTGGCGAAGGGGCCTGAAATCATCGCTAGCGTCTTTCAGATCAAAACGAGTTCCCTACGCATTAAGCTAGAGACTCTTTAAGATAATTAGAATAAACTTTGTTCACGGAAAATCATACTCTATAATAATCCGCTAAGCGATGAGTCACACTATCGATCGATGCGATGAGTCATAAAATAGGGGAATTACGGGGAAGTTACGGGGCACAAATTAAGGCAAGAAAATAGCGGAAAATACCCAGACGGCTTCTACGCGCCTGGCGACTCTGTAGACTAGCAGAACATCTCGGCGACCGTGCATGGTGAGCCGTAGACGTGCCGAAGACCTCGGCAACCGTGCCTGGGCATTTAGATGATCATCGACGGAAGGCCTTCACAGCAGGGGAGACAATCGATATCGATCGATATCGTCGATTTTTTGCGGATGTCGTTCAAGCGGCACGAAACTTCAGCGCTGGGCTAATTGAGGTCGCCGAACACGAATCGGAAGTCGACCAATCGATATCGATCAACGTTATCGGTTTTCTGTGGGTGTCGTTCAAGCGGCACGGAACTTCAGCCCTGGGGCTAATCGAGGTCCTGACCGGTGGTTTTCTCCCAGATTTAACCTATCAGGGTGGAGACACGCCGGTGGTTTTCTCCCAGATTTAACCGATAGGGGTAGAGATGGAGGGGGGGGGGGGGGTTGGGGACCTCGATTAGCCCCAAGGCTGAAGTTCCGTGCCGCTTGAGAACGCGTCGGTGGTTTTCTTCCAGATTTAACCGATCGGGGTGGGGAGGGGGTGGGAGACACGCGGGTATTATGGCCGAAGGAGTGCTCCACATCAGGTGGAAAGTTTCAATGTGGAGGCCAGTATCGATCGATATTATCGATCACCTGACCGGTGGTTTTCTCCCAGATTTAACCGATCGCGGTGGGGGGGCTGGAGACACGCGGGCACTATGGCCGAAGGAGTGCTCCACAACAGTCTGAGGACGAAAGCAATGATTAACGCAAATAAATTACGTTTCTGAACTGTCTGAAGATAGTGCCGACGTTGAAGAGATGTTGAGGATGGAGGGAGGGAGAGCTGGACGGCTTCATATCGAAGAACTACTCACCTGATCTTAAAGAAGGTAGACCAAGGTTCGAAATTACTAAGGTTTTCAAATACCTCTTTTTACCGCTAAGGTGACGAGAAGGCTGCACAAGCAGAGCAGCTGCTTGAATGAGTGATCTTGGCTTAGTGACTCTCTAAGGTCGCGCGAAGCGCGCAAGTGCCACTTGTTTAGTATAACTTTCTTTGAAAGCTGTTCACCTAATACCCGAGTGTCCAATTTGAAGCGAAAATTATATATATATATATATATTTCTATTATATATGAAATAATTTTTAAAGATGGCTAATTTTACCCTACCGAGGCCAAAATGCACTCTATCTTGATAAAAATGCAAAAATACCACAAGCAAGGCATAAACCACACCCCCGGAATCGATCCCATCATCACCCTCCTGCAAGTCCGGCACGCTATCCACTTGGCCACCCGATCGCTGCTATCTCATTAATTCCCTATGCAATCATAAAAAAGCCATAATGAATTCTTGAAGGTTTTGAACAGTTTCGACCGTGAAAAAGATTATAATATTATAATGGCGGATAAAGACGAACCGATCGATAATGTCAGTCCTCGTGTCGTGATCGATATTGATTGCCAGGGGGCTTTCGGACGCGATGAACGTCTCGAACATCTCCAGTACCGTCCGTTCGAACTCGGACCGGCATTCGGACGAGCAGACCGTCTTCAGCTCTTCAACGGCCCACCTGAACAGATGACAAGGACTGGTGGGGCTTCACATAGAGGTTGAAATACATGGGTTTCAAAGGTCATAGAAGGCCTACGAAGTCTCAGAAGGCGATGATGACCAGGGTTTTTTCCCGTCCTGTTGCCAGTCTCACAGAACCTCTACGCTCTACAGCTCTACAGCTCACCAGTCGAGGCGAAAGTCGGCCATTATTTTCGCGTGACGTACCCTTCTGAGACTAAGCAGATGCCATATGGGACGCAGCATCATTCAGGGGCGTCGTTGGAAATGGCAAGAGCATCTTACTCTTCCACTGGGTAGTGTACAGTAATTTCCAAGGCTTACATATGTATATGGTTCTGTGCGACGCGACTGCGGCACCGTCGCGCGAAGTGGAAACGCAGGCGCTGCGTGGTACTAACAAACGCGCCGTTGCCCGGAATGACGTTGGGTGAAAATCAAGCGCCATGAAATGAGGAGAGCAAATTACCCTGAAATCTTAAGCTATAGTCAAATCTATCCCAGTTGGAAGGATGTATCACTAGAAAGGGGAAGAAATGTGAAGAGAGCGGCTAATTCCGGCTAGGAAATCGCAAAGCAAGGTCCTCTCGCAGGTCACGTCACGCTTCCAATCCATTATCAAATAGTCAGGGTGGAGTGTCACCCCACTAGGAAAGGTTCCTTTAACTTTGTACGCGTGCCCCTTCCGTACTCGCAGCCAAGACGACTTTCGCCTACTTCATTCTAGGCGACAGAGCGTAGGTTAAAACCACGCAGTGCCTGCTTCCCTAACTCGCTTGCGACGCCGCAGTCTTCCCGCATAGTACCAATAGATCCTTCGTAACCCCTACCCAACCTGGTTAAAAAGCCATAGCGCTATTGTCTTCGCGGTAAAGCCTGTCCATCTTGGTCTTCCGTAACCCAGGGAACCATAAAGACACCAAATGTAGCCGGTTGGGGGCGTGTAGCGCAGTCGAAGGAGGCGTCGCCTGTCACGTGCACCCAAAGTCGAGGTTGTTGGTTCGAGCCCCGCCCAGGCCACCGTATGTCATTGTATCGGACACTTACGCGTTTAGAACAAAGTGCAATAACATCGGGCTTTAGCCTTATCTCTACAGAATAAGCCAAGCGTTTTAGTTCCCTGTTCGGCAGAGGTCAAGCGGACGAAAACACGCCTACTCGGCCGGAACACGGCGGCAAAAGCAGCGGCAGCAGCCTCTTTTGCATCTCATCTCGAACTAAGTGAATTTTGAGACGGATTCGACGGCGGCGGCAGCTGTGGCGCCGCCGCAGACGCCTCTCATCACACCCACTTCACTTCTCGTCCTCACTCACCAGAATAATATGTTCTCCTCGGAATACTCGGACTGCAGAAATTTCGTGAATTGCGCCCGGCCATCAGCATCCGAGATGACGTGGTCGAACGCGAACTGCCACTCATTCGGGCTGAAAAGCACACGATGGACGGTGATACGAGGCTGCGCTGCTTGACAGGGCAGCGTGTCAGCGATAAGATCGTGATGATGATGAGCAGCTGCGAAGGCTTCAGCCTTCAGCGTCAGACTGATGTTGTTACGTCACAGAGAGAAAAAGAGAGATAGACTGTTGATGGAGGAAGAATGGATATGCAACGAAGAGATGACGTCATTCGAAAAAATTGAAAGAAATATTTTTATCAATATTTCAAGGCATTTTTATACAAAGGTCTTACTTAGAGAACAGTTTTTACAGGTTAAACTCACCACTAGAGCTCACGACCGGCACGGTTTCCTACAAGGACGTTAATTCCATTTTTTCCCATAAGATACGAAGATCAGAAACGGTGTCGCATGGGACAAGTCGTCGAAAATTAGGTGGGCCAACCGCGCAATGTACAAGAGCTGTCAGCGACTGGATTCCACGGGATCTCAAGAGAATACCAGGGCGCACCAAGATGTTTGCCGGACCTCTTCGTGAAAGCCCTATGATGCTCTTCAAGTCCTTCGAGCGGGAGGATCCACTGGACCACTACGGCACGCGACAGGGACGAATGGAGACGCTGCAGGCGGCCGCTCGAGCAACTCGATGATCAGCGGGACGACAGGTGATGCAGGTTCGTTGAAGTTCGACTACCGTAGGCCCTTGCGTTTACACCAAGTCGTTGAAAATTAGGTGGGCCACTCAATCTAAGAGCTTCACTCAGCGACCCACTGGACGAGTACTGCAATTCAACGGAACTCGCGACTGCTTCTAGAGAACGCCAGGAAGCCGAACAACACCTTAGTCGGAACTGAGGGAGCCCTCATCAAACGGTAAAGAGCTGTTCGCTTCCATTAAACGAGTCGGACCCGTTGGAGCACTCTGGCACGCGATAAAGTTATCAGTGCATGTGGCAAACACCATGAGAATGCTTGGCGCATTTTCATGAACGAACTCATCAAGACCAATTTCGATGCCTTATCTCTACCATATCCAGCTCTCTACTGGTTTGTCACACTCAAAAATGCTTATTGGAACGCGATTTTTTTGAAAGTACGCGTACATTTTCTATTTTTACAATTAAAGTAAAAATAATTGATAGGAATAGAAAATTTCTTTGCTTCCAATTTTGAAAAATAAAACGATTAACGGTGGACGATGCAAAGTGAGGGAGTTAACAAAAAACTAGCTCATGAAGCGCTACTCTGAAATACTATCGCTTATCCTTTTAAAGTTTTATTATAAATAACTATAGCCAAATCTTTTGTTTTTTTACAACAATTTCACATTTAGTTTTTATGCAACTATTTTTCCATTATGCTGTCCACTTTATTTTATTTGAATTCATTTATGTTCGTTTATTATTAATACAGGGCACGTGTAGCGCAGTCGGAGGAGGCGCGACTGTCGCCTGCACCCGATACCAGGTACCTGGTTCGGATTTCCCGCCTAGGCCAACCAAGCCCTCCATCCCTCCGGGGTCGGTGAATTGGTACCAGACTTGTCTGGAAAGGATAGAGCGCTGACTTGTTCATCGGCTGGCCACCGCAAGTCATTGTATGGCCAAATACGCATTCATGTCGCCTCTACGACATCCCGTAGAAGTAGAATGCGCTGGCGCATCCCAGAAGGGATTGAGTAACGCCGTCCTTTATCCTTTATTATTAATACAATTTTGTTATACATTACTTGACTACTGCTATTTTATTTTATTGTTAATTTACTATTGTTTATAAGTGGGCAAGTAGTGGCGCGATCGGATGAGGCGCCAAGGCTGCCACTCGCTCCCGATTCCAGATTCACATTTCTCACTCGAGCCATCCCTCCGAGGTCGGTGAATTCGTGCCATACTCGAACGAGAAGGAGAATACACTGATTTTTCCATCGATTGGCCACAAGTGGTTGTATGGGTCAAATATACACTCAAATTGCATCCAGGATACCGATTAGAGGTATAATGCCTGGCGTATCCCAAACGTGATTAAATATCGCGGTCTCTTACCCTTTATCTCTAGCATATTTAATGACTTTTGCCGCTTTTTGTTATAGAATCGGTCGTAAGGTCGCATTGCGAGGACGCGGGAGCGCACCGTTGCTCTTACCGTAATCGCGGAAGCCAATCATGTACACTGCCTGTGCGGCTGTGCCGTTGCCTGATTAGCATCCGACGTTACGGTAGGAGCAACGGTGCGTTCCCAGACCCCTGCGCTGCGCCTTTTCCACATGTATCCACAACTCAAAACTTATCTTCTAATAGTGCTCTTGCCCGATGCAGCAGATTCCAGCGGTTGGAGTGCGCACCGTAACGCTTGGCAAGTGCTGCCATTGCCCAATTCTAGCCTAATCTCACTAGAAATGCACGGATTCAATAATTTCCTCCACGAGTTGTTGGTTGTTGTGTTGTTTCAGAGCGCTAAAGAACGACGATGCGCTTTCTTTTGGCTGCGCAAGAATTCATCTAGAAATGCACTTTTCGTTTAATGGAGGCGAATGGACATGTGAGCGAGGGCTGTCAAACATTTGGCTAATCTTGTCGGCCTTATATTCGAACGAAAGGTGACGAATCTTCAGAAAAAAAAACTTCTCAGAAGCCAGCTCAACTAGAGGCGACAGCATTGCGCCGCAGACAAAATACGCATTCAATGGATCTCCTCGACATCCCGTAGAGGTAGAATGCGTGGCGCATTCCAAACAGGGATTGAGCGAAGCCGTCCTTTATATCTTATCCCTTAAGTGGTAATAACAGTTGCACCCCTGACTCGACCTGCGCCCTACAGCCTTCCACTGACCAGCGGAGTGTGGATGATTCCGACAGTCTTTCTCACTCAAAATTGGTTCACATGAACCCCTGAACAAGGGACCCATGTTCTCTACCAGCACAGCCAACAACGAACGTCGTCACTTCCGTGTTTACCTCCCACAGGCGGAAAAACCGAGCGACACCTATGAATGGAATTACATTGCCGGGCACGCGGACAATTGCCAGACAAATGACGAAGCGTTCATTGAATGGCTGACTTTCTGATAGCAGGGAACTAACTGAGCTGCTCTGTCGCTCACGTCAAATTGGACACTCTTCTAAACAGGCGTAAGGCTTTTGAAATCGAACTGAACACCTTCCAAATTGAAACTGGACGCTTTTCAAACGAAACTGGACACTTTTCAAGTGAAATTGGACACTTTGAAATCAAATTTGACTTCAAAAACCTGATCAAACTTCACTACAGGGCCACGGGAGAAGCGTAACACAAAGGTTCGTTTCGTCACTGCCTTCAGACAAAACTTTGTGTTACGCTCCTCCCGTGGCTCTTCAGTAAAGTTTGATCAGGTTTTTGAAGTCAAGTTTGATTTCAAGGTGTCCAGTTTGACGTCAAAACTGTCCGGTTTGATTTGAAAAGAGTCCGTTTTCAATTTGGAACGTGTTCAGTTTGTTTTCAAGCGCGTTGGGCTTGTTTAGAAGTGTGTCCAGCTCAGCGACAGAGTAGCTTACGCTCAGCTCTCTTTTATCAGAAACAATCTGACAATTGTCCGTGTGACTGGCAATCTAATTCCATTCACAGGTGTCGCTCGGTTTTTCCGTCTGTTGGAGGGAAACACGGAAGTAACGACGTTTGTTCCAGGATGCGGTCTCTTGTTCTCGGGTTCATGTGAACCCCGGTTTAAAGTTCTGAGTGAGAAAGACCGACGGAATCATCCACATTCCGTAGGTCAGAGGAAGGATGGAGAGTCTGGAGTGCAACTGTTATTACCACTAAACGGATAAAAGGATAAAGCACGCGTTACTCAATCCCTGTTTGGGATGCGCCGTGCAATCTACTGCCACGAGATGTCGAAGGGACAGTTTGAACGCGTATTTTGTCTGCGGAGCAATGCTGACGTCTCTAGTTGGGCAGGTTTCTGAGAACTACTTTTTTCAAGGACTCGTCACCTTTTGTTTGTATATAAGGCCAACAAGATTAGCCAAATATTTGGCGCCCCTTGCTCACATGTGCCTTCGCCTCCATTAAACCTCCGAGATGATTAGAATAACTTTTAAGCAATATTTTTCATATTTTTTTAAAGAATTTCAACATTGTTTTATTCGTGTATAGTTTAAAATGTTTTAATATTTGGCATCTTTCATTATTTCTATGAATTCCTTCCTTTCTTATATTTTATACTGACACTTTTCACGTCAAACTGGACACTCTTCTAAACAAGCCTAAAAAATACAAATGAAAACCGGATATCAAAGCCAACATCTTCCAGATCAGAAACGAGCTCCCTAATAAATATACGAATATTTCTCCGGTTAGAATAAATTTTTTGTTCATGAAAAATTTAATGTGACTCTCTTTGAAGTTTTAATTCACCAGTAAAATAAGTGAGCGCGTTGTTTGAAATTTTTATAAAATTCTCACTTTTTGAGGAAAAATAATGGTGTAAAGCTTGTATTAAATAGCAGGAAGGCGGCTATTTTTAGCTCCAAACGAGGAGAATGCGCCATGTCCTCTTCCAAGACATCACGAATAGCAAAATCTCTGATTATATGCAGTTTCACACCTGTAAACGTTAAAGAAAAAACAACTGTAAAGGACACCGATATCGCCACTTTGATGCTTTCTATAAGCAGCATTTATAATACGTTATCAATCAATTAAAAATTACGACGAGCCTTTCAAGTGCATGGCGCGATCTCGTTTTTCAATGCACTAAATGATTGCCAACTTGTTGCGTTTTAAAACAAGAATTAATGCGTTATTTTTCCTCAAAAAATAAAATTTTAATAAAACTGTTACTCGTTCTGGCAGCTGAACAGTTTCAGAGAAAGTTATACTAAAATTTTCTTTAGTCCTTGAAAAATTTCTTTAAGAAATTATTCTAACCATCTTCGAAAGTATGTAGTTTAACCCGTAAGAAGTTCGCTTTGATTTGGAAGACGTCTACTTTGATTTCAGAAGCATCAAATTTGTTTAGAAGAGTGTCCAAATTTGACGCGAAAAGTGTCCAATTTGAGATGAAAAGTGTCCATTCTGATGAGAAAATTGTCTATATGAGTTTCCAGGCTCTCTACCTACCCTATAGACAAACAGCTAAAGAAAGGGTTCCCTTGCTCTCGTGCGAGTCAATGGAGTTCGGCTACAAACTCGGGCTAATTAATCTCTCCATCCTTCTCCACCAACCCTGAACGCATGGAAGATTTGGTTGGCATGGGCGGGACTCGAACTAAGAAACTCGATTCGGGGCGCTGTCGCCTCTTTTTTCCGCATCTTCGTCACCTTTTCTTCGTATGCTTAAGCCCACAAGATTAGCCAAATACTGGCTAGCTCTCGCTTACGTGTCCGTTCTCCTCCATTAAACGAAATGTGCATTTCTAGATGAATTCTCGAGCCCGAAGGAGAGCGCCGTCCACTTTGGCGCTTCGAAACAACACCCCTCGAAGGGAGAATAATGGAATTCACGTGTGACCCAGGAGATTGTGATAGGAGTAGGACACGGGGAACGCTTTCCAAGCCCTAAGCTGCGCACTAGAACCGAAGGGGGAAGATAAAGTTTGAAGGATCGAACAGAAGCGGCAAAAGTCACTCCATACACACATCAAGCATACATCCTAAAGTGCCGCAACAATGAGAGGTGGAAGTTGAGTGCATGGCGTATCCCTAGGTGTCCTTCTCTTAACAACAACTTCCCCTAAGTCTTCAGAAGCCGATTTCCCTTGGAATAACACAAAGTCATCTCGATCTCGCTAAACAAGTGGAGCGGACGCACGAACGGACGCAAAGACAGCCAGATTACCAGCACTCAGTCAGCCTCTCATTGTTTATACGGCAGAGCTGTAGAAGAGGTTCCGAATTATGTCCACTGCTTTCCATGTCGACCGAGTATACTAACCTTCAACCCTGGCGACCGGTACCATGCTTTACTGAAGCGCTAGATTTGACCCCAAGGGCCCTGGCTTAGTTTGATAGTTACTAGTACTTGAATAATTGGCAAATTTTGATCCATGTCGCGAATGTGGCCACCATTGTGAGGTGGAAGCGCGTCAGCCAATCATATCCTATCGGGCAGATCAGGTACCGACCGTGCACCTCTCTGACTGGTACGCTCTCACTCGACGAGGCATGATTGGCTGTCGCACCCCGCCTTATAATGCTGTCACACAATCGCGACTAGAACCGTAATTCTCATCAAAAATAAATTTTTAAAACCGAAAATCAAAATTTTTATCTGACACATCACAGAGGTGCTCAAAGAGGAGAAGAATAGGCGGTATTCCTCTGAACCGACTGGTTTCTTAAACCGATGAGCGTCATCGTGAAAACTCCGACATATAATAGTCGTTAAAGTGGCCTACATAAGGAGACGGGAGCACGCTTTCGAATCGCAACCAATAAGAGCAGCGATCGTAAGCCAGCCAATCATGGCGCAGACCACACACCCAGATCTGTCTGTGAGGAACGCCCGTTTGCTGCAGCTGAACTGGTCTCTGAGGCGCCTTGCCTCGCTATGTAGGCCATATTAACGACTAGTACCCTCGATGGGATGAGAACCGGAGGCACCACAACTAGGGGCTACGTATTTCTGGAGCCAGGCTGAGCCGAGCTTTCCCTGTAGATCTGCTGGTCCTGTGCGGAAAGCCTGTCAAACAGTCTCGCAATCACCGACGTAGACGCCTGGATTCTTCCCAATTAAACTGGTGGGAAACCAGGCCGAGGCCACAGAATTTGCCGGCTGCCGAGAAAAAAACGTCTTCCGAATCGCTCAACTCGCGCGCGCCAAATTCTCGCCATCAGCTGCTGACGTCAGTCGAGCGCAACGGGACGTCGCGACAGGATAAGGGAGCCGAGGAAAAATAGCCGAAAAATCCATTATGAAACGGCCCTAATGGCCTGCTGCCCGACTGCTTGAGCGAACCGCGAGCTCAGTAAATCTCCAGGCTGAATGGCTGCCATATAACCTCCCTCCCGCTACGATCGTCGTCTCTAAGGAGAGTTCTTTCGGGAGAAAATTGTAGTGTTGGCACAGCCCCTTGGACTCCTTCGGACCGGAAAACCGCACGGGGGGACTAGGTTACACTCAGGAACTCTTCCAACCATTCCTAGTGCACCAAACAGCTACCAGCTACCATACCCCCGTGAATATTTCGCTGACCGATGTTCATTCCGAACACAACGCTATTAAACGGAATTGAGCTCGCGTTTTCCGAGTGACGACGACGACGTGCACACGTGAAAAAGCCATCGACGACGGCGGTGAAGAATTACATCAATTAATCCTGATGGCTTATTCGGCACATCGTTCAGCGGTCGTCGGTCGTGGGTGGGGTGGCGAGTGGTCTCTGGCACTAGGAGTACGGCGAGACGCCAGCAAATGATTCCTAAGCTTCGCTACAATGGTCGAAAACTCGTACCTCGCCATCAAACCTTCGTCCAACCAGAATTCGGAAGAACGACGGAAGGTTATAACTCTCGGAGAGAGGAACTTCAAAGCACGTGGCGAATGGTCGCTATGGCGTTCGGTAAAGAAACGGTAAGAATGGCAAAGGTCGGCGTTGGCCAATCTGTTTCCGGAATGCGCCACGCATTCTTCTTCGAGCGTATTCCACCCCTAAAATGACTTGTGATGGCCAGCCCATGCGCAAATCAATGTTTTGTCCTTCTCAGCCGATTCATTCTGTCAAATGAACTCCGCGACATCCCTTAAAAACAGAATGTGGCGCGCATTCACCAGAGTTCACTAACCCGACCCTTATCGTTCTTTATGCAAGTAAGAGGGGCAGTTGTTTCTGTTCGTCCGAGAACGGCGCTAAAATTGAACGTAGGTTTATTACATAGGGACATCGCCCAAACCAGCTTATGAGAAGGAAGTGCAATACAACTTCCCATCCCGGAATCCTCTACAGGGTGTCTCAAAAAAATGTATACATTGTTTGAAAGGAGATAACTTTGCTCACAGTAAAGGTAGCGAAGAAGATGAGAACTCATGTGAAAGCTTAAGAAAATGGAAATTTTCAGACATATGAGCGGTGTGGAATGCGCCATGCGCTCGTCTGATATTTTCCATTTTACACTCGACCGATCGTGTTTCGCTTGAATACTTGTTATAATTTCTTCACATAGTGGCAGAGTATCGATTGATCTGTGCTTCTTTTAAGGTTTAAAACTTAAAAACACACTACGGATTGCAAAAAATGCAGGTACTATTTGAAAGGTTCTAACATTGCTGCTAGTGAAGCTTTTGAAGGTGTTTGAGGCTCATATAAAAGCGCAGCATTAATAGATTTCTGTGGCGTGTAAATAGTCAAGATTGCGCCATGCCATCGCCTAAAACCTTGCATTTCGGACTCGATTGATTGTGCATAGACTGAATGCTGGTAACAATCTTGTTACTACTTGGCCATATTAACCTGTGCTGTGCTTCTTTCAACGTTGGGAAGCTGAAAATGATGTGAAAGACATGCGGCATGCAAGTTTATTGATGTCACAATCTGAGAAGGAGTTCCATTTTCCAAGACGGATTCTGTGGACTGATGAAACAACATTCAAGCTGAATGAAGAGGGAGGCTAATCGGCATAATTGCAGCTACTGGTTGACGAAAAACGTCAAAAGAAACCCAGTACAGGTTAATCTGGCCAAGTAGTAACAAGACTGTCACAAACATTCGGCCCATGCACAATCAATCGAGTCTGAAATGCAAGGTTTTAGGCAGGGGCATGGCGCGATCTCGACTATTTACACTCCACAGAAATCTCGTTACGTTACGTTTTCATATAAGCCTCACATATCTTCAAAAGTTTCACTATCTGCAAAGTTAAAACTTTTCAAACAGTACCTGCTTTTTTTGAAAGCCCTGTATTTTTTGAAAACTATAGTGCGTTTTTAAGTTATAAACCTTAAGAAAAGCTCAAATCAATCGAAACGACCACTTTGCGAAGAAATTATAGCAAGTATTCAAGCGAAACACAATCAATCGAGTGTAAAATGCAAAATATCAGACGAGCGCATGGCGCATTCCTGTACCGCTCATGTGTGGGAAAATTTCTATTTTTTTAAAGCTTTCATGCGAGTCCCCAACTTCTTCGGTACCTTTATTGTGAGCAAAGTTATCATCTTTCGAACAGTGTATACTTCTTTTTCAGACACTCTGTATGTATTTTAACGGTGCTCTTCTCCACCCCAGTAGGATAGCTCAGTAAAAACCGTTCGAAAATCCATTTTCACCAACTTCACGTCGAAATGGACACTTTTCAAATCAAATTGGAAAACTCCTCCAAGCACCACGGCTTTTGAAATCGAAGCGAACGCCTTCCAAACTGAAATGGGCTGCTTCTACGTGAAACCAAAGACTCTCCAAAGGGGTCAGAATAACTTTTGTACAAGGAAAATCTTTCTTTGAAGCTTTATTTCGCTTCCCAACAAGTGAACACATTGCTTGAAATTCTTCAAAAATTTTATTTTTTTGAAGAAAAATAATGGTTTAAAGCTTGCCTTAGAAAGCAGGAAGGCAGCCATTTTTAGTGCCCAAAAAGAGTCTGCGCCATGCCCTCGTTCAAGACGTCGCGATTTTTATTCTATTGATAGCAGAATCTAGTAATAAAAAGAGATGCCCTCATCTGAGCGTCTTTATTGTTTTATTTTATTTATTCTATTTACTTCATCTTTCCTAGTTTTGTTCGTTTGATAGCAGAATTACTGTTTGGATGGAGTGTTAGACCTGTTAATAAAGCAAAATCAACTGTAAAGAACACTCATATCCCCATTTAGACGCTTCATATAGGCATCCTTTACAGTATCAATCAAATAAAAGTTGCCGAAAACTTTTTGAGTGCATGACGCGATCTGATCGCTTAATGCGCTATTTGCCTGCTTTTTGCTGTGCTTTAAGACAAATTCTGATTTTTTCTCTAAAGATAAAAATTTTATAAAAATCTTACACTTATTGGCTGATGAATTAGAGAATTTCAAAGAAAGTTATACCAAATTTTCCTAGAACAAAAATTATTCTAACCATCTGATTGAGCCTGCAGTTTACCTGAAGGTCATTTTGACTTGGAAGAGTTCACTTTGATTTCAAAAGTCTTAGAAGAGTGTCCAGTTTGCTTTGAAAAGTGTCCAATTCGACATGAAAATGGTATAAATTGATTTTCGAACGGGAACTGAAAGGAGATGGTGGCAATAAATGAGCGTGTGAGGCTTTTCTCGTTCAAATAAATAAAAATATTTCGTTGGTGCCGATGGATCGTCTAAATCCGATTCAGCCCGATATTTTTTGGCATTTGGACGCAAAAATATTCGCTCAACCAGACACTAGCTCTATAGAGCCAGGAATCTGTGACAAATTGACGCTTCTTGTGAAAAAGCAGGTCGCCTTTATCGCAGCCTTTATTGCCACAGGAAACTCGCACATCTTTGTCACTGTAGGATGCCGTTTATACTTCCCATGCCTTGCGACGCGGGCCATACTCTCCGCCAAAGCAAAGAGCACGTATCGATTTTTGTCGCGCGGTCGGTAGACATCGATATGTATGCTTTGCACGAGCGACTGAGTCGTGCGTGTCGCTCACATCGGACCCTAGGCAAAAACAGCAAAACAGGAAGACATTTCGCTCGAAATCTAAGCTACTTGAACTATGACAGAACTGCGGAGCCGAGTCAACGCCGATTAACGGATAAGGATTATCCTCGAGATGATCCTTATCCGAATCAGCCTACGTCTCCTTCAAACGGACTAAGTACGCGTGATGCTTCTGACGTCGAGCACGCGATATATCACATGTCATTCGGAGGCGTAAGCCTCATCTAAATCACCTGCGCCTCATTATGACTCTTAGACGCCGTCCTTAAGAAAGTCCTAGAGGCTCTGGTCAAAGAGGGCCAATTTAGCTTTAAGAATCATTCTACCGACGTGGACGTCTCCGAGCGGAAGCCGACGGGCGACAAAAACAAAAACGCTTCCCACGACACGTCAATCAAATCCGCTATTAAAGGACAAACTGCCCTTTAATGGTCAGCATTACGGTAGCGTTGATAGTCTGGTGTATTTAAACTGCTCAGTGGGCTTGTAACAGTTGCGGCTAGAACTTGTATCTTTCAATATCCTTTTGAGGACAGCGGGGCGCGTGTAGCGCAGTCAGAGGAGGCGCGGCTGTCGCGTGCACCCGATACCAGGTTCCTGGTTCGGATTTCCCGCCCAGGCCAACCAAGCCTTCCATCCCTTCGGGGTCGGTGAATTGGTACCAGACTTGTCTGGGAAGGATAAAGCGCTGATTTGTTCATCGGCTGGCCACCGCAAGTCATTGTATGGCCAAATACGCATTCATGTCGCCTCCACGACATCCCGTAGAAGTAGAATGCGCTGGCGCATCCCAGAAGGGATTGAGCAACGCCGTCCTTTATCCTTTATCCTTGAGGACAGCTATTAGTTCCATGTCGCGAATGTGGACAGCATTTGGAGATAGGAGCTCTCCAGCCAATCATAACGAATTAGGCATACCAGCGAACCAACCATACACGTCCTGTCTAAGTGGCACGACCATTCGATGAGATTGGCGCGCACCTCAGCCTCCCAATGCTGCCCACATTCGCGACCAGGGCCGTGATTTTTGTCGAAAATAAATTTTTAGACAAAAAAATTAAAAAATGTGCATTTGACGAAGGAGAGAAGTGCTCAAAGTGAAGATGAATAGGAGATATGACTCCGAACCGATTGGTTTCAAGGACTAGAACAGTAGGATAAAGAAGGAAGGGTCTGGCAACGAAAACAGGGAGAACGATAGTGATCAAGGCGACCAGCACGATGCTTAAGAACTTCTTAAACAATACCTTAATCTCGGCGAAGCTCCACCGCTACGTTGTTGGCTGGTACCGTTCTCTGCGGAACGCCGTCGTCGTTCACCTGAAATGAATTTTCTTAGAAAAATTTGAAGAATTCCACAAAAATTAAAAGTTTCACTTAAACAGGCCACAGAGCGAGGGAATCTTAGTACTACTAGTGATACCGCTAATTACCTCTATGAATTGAGAGCTGTTTGAGAAGCTTTCGTGGTGAACGCATTTGGTTTGAGATTGGAGACGACGACGACTACTACTCCAACGACGACGACGGCAGCGACGACGTCAAAGTGCGCAGAGGCTCCGCCCAGAATTGCGGCCGTCGTCGCTGAGTGGAAAGCGGAGGGGCGTGGCTGTGCGTGGCGTGGGAAAAACTTGCCCAATGCCTATGATGCGCACAGCATGCTAATCAAGCCCCTGCCCATGAACTGGCACCGGATGAGAGGCAAACCAGGAGGAAGAAGCTGCGCGGAGGGTAGGAGTACGGTAGCGATGGAGAAATGGTTCGACAACTCCGACAGCTCGAAAAGATGGGACTTCAGGGAACGAGCTTGAGGGTCTTCTTCACTGAAGCCGTTCAGGAGCGCAAGGAAACCGTAATCAACTCTGCGTTGCCTAATGCTGCAGTGGAAATGTAGCACAAAAAATCGAAAAAACGAAAAAAGTTGAAAATCTTGCAATTTTAATTCTGAAGACGACTTTATACAAGAAAGACAGGGTTGGTACCTACTACCCATAGTTCTGGTTACCCAAGGCACCGGTAGTGCAGGAGGACATAAGGTACGAAAAGATTCGAGTCCGATATTGGATTCAGGCAAACCAACAGTTTTCAATCTCTAACACATCTCTACTTCCGGCTCTTCCCATCAGACAACAAATGACATTGAACAGATCAAATACGCGTCCAATCGACATCCAGAACTCCAGGTGAAAGTGATATGCATGGCGCTACCAAACAGGATTGATTAACCAACCCCCTTTTGAAGCCTGTAAACGATCCTTACAGACCGGGCTAGTTTTTAAAACTTAGCATAATTTTGTATAATAATCCGCTAAGGGATGAGTCATAGAACACGGGGAAATTACGGGGCGCAAATTAAGGGGAGCGAAAATAGCGGAAAATACTTCTTCTACGTGTCTGGGGAGTCATAAGACGTCCCGAACACGTCATCCAATGTGCTTGGGGATTCAGAAGATGTGCCGAGCACGTCGCCGAACGGGCTGGGCTTCAGAAGACGTGTCGAACGCGTCGTCCTCTAAGGGGGTTCATTGAGAGGGACCAGTACCAGTAAAGAGGGACGAGTTCCGATAAAGGGGTACCAAGAGTGGGGAACCATTACCGGTAATGGAGCACCACTTCCAGTAATGGTCAACATCATATCATATAGTAATCCGCTGAGCGATGAGTCGTAAAATAGGTGGGGGAATTGGGGGAGATTAGTCATAAAATAGCGGAAATTAGCGGAAAACACCCAGACGTCTTCTTCGTGCCTGGGGATTCATAAGACGTGCCGAAGACGTCGTCCAACGTCCCTGTGGATTCACACGATCATCGATGGAAAACCTTCACGGCATGGAGCCAATCAATACCGATCGATATTATCGATTTTCCCTCACACTCATCCGATCAGGGCGGGAGTTATGTGACTATAATCGTCGGTGGAGGGCCTTCACAGAAAGGACGGAAGACCTTCAATATCGATCGATATTATTGATTTTCTCTCAGATCTAACCGATCAGGTGGAAGACACGCGAGTGTAGTGGTCGACGAAGTGCTTCACATCAGGTGGCTAGTTTCAATGGGAGGCCAATATCGACCGATATTATTGACCTCCTGACCGGTGATTCGGGTTTCTCCCAGATTTAGCCGATCGGTGTGGGAGACATGCGGGTATTATGGCCGACGAAGTGCTTCACATCAGGTGGCTAGTTTCAATGGGGAGGCCAATATCGATCGATATTGATGTGATGACGAAGATACACACTGCAGCATCGCGTGAAGCGCGCAAGTGAGAGGCACGCCGATAGGCGAAGCACTTGTTTATTAATAAGAAAAAAGGATAAAGGTCGGCATGAGTCAATGCGATGTGCGCCACGCACTCTACTTCTACGCATGTTGTGGAAGCAATTTGAATGCGGATTTGGTCTATATAATGACTTGCGGTAGCCAACCGACAGAAAAGTCAATGGTTTATATTTCATGAACAAGTACGGTACCGACAGAGAAATGGAAGCCTCGCCTAGCCCGTCCGGGAAAATCGAACCAAGAACCTCGATTAGAGTTTCACGCGACAGCTGGCGCCTCCTTCCATTGCACTACCTGGCACCTATCGTGTTGTTTAGTATTCAGTTTTTGCTACCAACAAAATTTTCCACAATTGGAACACAACGGTTATTTATTTATTTATTTATTTATTTATTTACGCATTTAGTTATTTATTAAGATGCAGCTACTGGGAAGGCCAAATGCACATTCAATTCGAATCCACAACATAGAATGCATGAGCGTATCCAAACAAATTTTTTTTATCATTGGTTACTGTTTACTCAGGCAATAAAAAATTCCAAAGAAATTGATCTAAATACACCATTCGTCGCCTTTTATATTAATACTTATTCATTTTTCAATTAATCTCACTAGCCAATTCACTAGTCAACTAATTTTCTTGTGTTACATTACCTACTCACTTAAATCCAGTTAATAAATAAAGTTAGAATAACACAATTTTTAAGGGTTGAAATCGAGTGTTAGACCGATTGTTTAAATTTTCATCTGTTTTTATTGATCTTTTAATAACCTAAGCCGTAGGAATTAATGAGTGTACAAATTATGCAGCTAGGGTTCCCGAAAAACTTTCAAATTTTCAGTAATTTATTCATTTATTTCATCTAATAGCGGGAATTAATAGATTTTCCGAAAAGAAAACTTTTCAAATCCAGTAATTCATTCATTTATTTCAATTACTGGTAGGAATTACTAGATTTTTCAAAAAAAGCAACTAGCTAAATTTCAATTACAGTAATTTATTAATTTATATCAACTATTAGTAGGAATTATTAGATTTTACGAAAAAACAAGAAGCTAGATTATCCAAAAAAACTTTTCATATCCAGTAATTTGTTCATTTATTTCAATTATTAGAAGGAATTATTAGATTTTCCGATTTCTGAAAAAAACGAGTAGCTAGATTTTCCGAAAAGAAAGCTTTTCAAAGTAATTTATTTATTTATTTCAATTATTAGAAGGAGCTTTCAGATGTTCCGAAAAAATGAGCAGCTAGATTTTGCAAAAAAAACTTTTCAAATCCGGTAATTTATTCATTTATTTCAATTATTAGTTTAAAGGGGGCAGTCGGTGGAGGTGCAGTGTGTGTGCACCTGATACCAGGTTCTTGGATCGGATTTCCCGCCCAGGCTAACCGAGCCCTCCATCCCTCCGGAGTCGGTGAATTGGTACCAGACTTGTCTGAAAAGGAAAAAGCGCTGACTTGTTTATCGGCTGGCCACGGCGAGCCATTGTATGGCAAAATACACGTTTAAATCGCCACCATAAAGTAGAATGCGTGGCGTATCCCAAAAGGGATTAAATAACGCTTCCTTTGCCATTACCCTCATGGTTCCTTTCCGATGTTGGAACTCAAACGAATATTCGACTTTTTAAAACCATCGATGTCCGAATTCGAACGAATATTCGAAAATCTAGAAATATCTAATATTCGACTATTCGAATAGTAGCTCGGATATATTCGTTCGAGAACAACTACGGTAACCCTCACCCTTGTACACCACTTCACCAGTTCATGAAGACCACTGAACGCCATGTTCTGAGACACATCGGTCTTGCTGCACCCTCCTAATTCATCTTCGTCGATATCATGGGGCGCTAATGGAATTTGGCTGCAAAGCGGCTGCGATTCGGCGATGAGCCTCGCCCGGCCACAAAAAGCGGCCTCAGCGCGACAAGCCCGACAAATCTGGCTGTCAACAACGACGTTTCAGCAGCGAAACTCGTGACACTGGCGTTTTTTCGAGGGCGAACAGCGTTCGGAACAGTGCTGAATTAGCTGTCCGGCAAGCGGTAGGCATTAAAGGCTCGACGCCACTAATGAGCAGTGTAACAGCGTGGGCCAACTAAGGAGCTGCTTGGAAAGAGACCAATGAAGCGCTCAGAAGGCTTCGGAAAGCTTTTATGGATAACGATGAGCTACTTCAACGCCTACATTGCTCACAGTTCATTTCCGCACGTCGGCTGGTCCAACACTCTATAGTGACCTTGTGAGATTCTTTGACGGCGACCACAGCATCTTGCCTCTGTGCTGCCACAATTTTGGACCGCTACTGGCCCAGCTAAAGCTCCGCTTTCGTTTCGGCTGGCGAAAATCAGTTGCCCATGGGATTACCCATCTTCTTATTCTCA
This sequence comes from Heligmosomoides polygyrus bakeri, assembly GCA_947359475.1. Taxonomy (NCBI): domain Eukaryota; kingdom Metazoa; phylum Nematoda; class Chromadorea; order Rhabditida; family Heligmosomidae; genus Heligmosomoides; species Heligmosomoides polygyrus. Next base: position 5,640,092 of record OX375866.1, read on the forward strand.
TGGTTTGAACATAGTTGAAAGAAAGGTATACGGCTCTTGTTTACCCGAAGCGACTTCTGTTTACATTTCACCAGCAGCCACCGCGCTGCCAATATTAGGTTCATAGTTTGCCTTAGCCGCTATGAAGGTATTAAATTAAAAACCAGCCTTTTTCGATTGAGATTTCCTTGAATGTATAAATGTAAGGTCCCAAACGCGGTCGGTCCAGCTGCACGCGTGTGTTGTGTGAATGCACACAAACACCGCATTTGACGACACGACCTTAGAAATACCTTAGAAATGCACCTCAGCGGCCACGGCGGCGGTTCTTCTTCCTCCGCCAAGCCGCGTGCGTCGTGTCGACGTGGCAATTTTCGATATCCACCGACACCACGGTCAGTCGATACGGAGGAGGATCGTTGATCGGTCGATGGCGGATCGTGGCTCCTCCACCGCCGCTGCAGCAGAACCCTGGGAGACGGGAGCAGTTCTCGCACGAGCAGCTTGGATGCACCACAACATGGAGTACCTTCCTTAGCCTGTCTCAGCGCTCGAAGAGCGCAGAACCCAGCCGCGGACTCCCCTGAGCGACTCCCCCTAATCGAGGAATGCAGTTGGAGGGCGATTTTCGGACGACGCCGAAGAATTCAGTGTGTTTTGTGCATTCACACAACACACGCGGTGCAGCTGGACCGAGCGAGCTTGGGACCGTAGTATGCATAAAGCCTATTTATTTACTTATTTATTTATTATGCACCATTAAGTGTGCTTGAACAAAACAAAATAAAAATAAAAATACAGTACCCATTAAAGATATCTTGTGCGGCGTTAGTAACAACACTAGCAGAGCAACCGGTAGATCGTGAGATACCACTATGAATACGTTAAGGAAGGAGGTTTGCCTTTCCTTGGTATTCGGAGTTTCAGTTCAAAGTGCTATGACAAAATTTAAAAAATAATTGAAATAAAAAGATTTGAATAGAATTGAAATAACTGGTCATTTCTAATTAAGTAATTTGCAATTAAGTAATTTAAGTTTTACTTTCATGTCATTCTTAACATCAGTTGAGGTCATTAATTAAAAAATAATTACGTGGTTACCAATACATAAACAGTTACAGCTAGAAACGTCGAAATAAAAGATTATTTAGCAGCTGAATAGAAATGAACACAATAAATTAAAAACAATAACTTTAAATAATAAGCAAATATACGCAACAAAATACATAAAAATATACAAAATATAAAACAAAAGGAAATATAATAATAAATCAAATATCAAATAATGATAAAGTAACAAATAAATAGAGTAATATAACAAAATGATATAGTATATGACAGATTATAATATGATATGATATGATATGATAGAATTAGTAATATTAAAATAACATGGTAAATAATATTAATAACAGAAAATGAGCTTAAATAAGGATAAAGGACGGCGTTACTCAATACCTTCTGGGATGCGCCACGCATTCTACTTCTAGGGATGTCGTGGAGGTGATATGAATGCGTATTTGGCCATACAATGACTTGCGGTGGCCAGCCGATGAACAAGTCAGTGCTCTATCCTTCCCAGACAAAACTGGTACAATTCACCGACCCCGGAGGGGTGGAAGGCTTGGTTTGCCTGGGTGGGAAATCCGAACCAGGAACCTGGTATCGGGTGCACGCGACAGTCGCGATTCCTCCGACTGCGCTACACGCGCCCGAGCTTAAATAATAGTTAAATAATGAAAATGGAAGTAGAAACATATAAAATGTAGCGGAATAAATAAATACGTAACGATATGTATATGAAGAAGCAGCTGAACGCTGATTTCAAATAATCACATTCTGATAAAAAATTACGGGTTAACCTTATATTTACTATATATTGATCAGACTAGTTTTGATTTTCAATTTCTATAGTTGAACGTTCCCATCTGGGAAAAGTCAGAGTAAAAGAAAAAAGTGTGTGGAAACAAAGCAGGGAAGATAAGAGCAAAGTGGAGGAAATAGGAGAATTTTATAGAAGTTGTGAAAAAGTAAAAAAAGAAGAGAAAGCTATGAAAAAGAACTGGAAAAATGGGTTCTTCTCGTAACTGTCTTTAGAATCTCAAAATAATCCCTCCAACTGTTAACATAACCAAAACAAACAGCACAGAACATTAAAAGATGTCTAAAAATTTAATAAATAATGTTGTTATAAAAATCGTTTATTTTGTTATAGAACTTGTTCATCAATTACAATTTTCTGGTCTACGGTAAAATAGTCCAATAGAAAATACAGGAAATCATAAAGGAACGAAAATATTTCGAAATTAGGCTAAATTTAAAAAAACGGAGTAAAAAACGTAATTTCAAACATTTTAAAAGTTAAATACAGACATCAAAGAAAGAGAAACGTCTGCAATTGCTGTGACAAGAAAGAAGCGAGCGCAGCTGTCGCGTGTATGAAACGATCTCGAGTTCGGTTTCGCTTCTTCACCGTTATGTATGATCGCATGACATATCCGAATGCGTGGCGCATACCACGACCGATTTGAAATTATGTTTCTTGTTGTTGTCTAAGGAAACAAGTGACGACATACAATTTTTCAACATAGCAAACAATTTTTTTCATTTAAAAAATTGTTAGAGTTTTCAAAAAAAAAATTATGTTTTAATGTGTTCATAAAAGCGCGACTCCTGGCGGTCAATGTTCAATACACAAGTGGGACTACAAGCACACATCCTTGACACCCATGTTACAAGTCGACAACATTTCCGCTATCAATCAAATAAAAGTCGCGGTGTTCTAGCCACACTTTTAAAACCAAACTGGACTCTTCTAAACAAGCTTGAGCCGTTAGAAATCAAATTGAACATCTTACAAACTAAAACAAGCTTCTTCTAGACTAAACTAGACACTTTTTGACACCACTAAAATAATTTTTCTCTGAGGAAAATTTAGTGCCGTTTTCTTTGAAATTTTTAAAATTCGCCTGCCCTGTAAGCGAGCACACCGTTTCAAATTTTATAAAAAACTTATCGATCAAAGAAAAATGAAAAAAATTTGTTTTAAAGCAATAAATACTTATATAGTGCGTTAAAAAGGGATCGCGCCATGCACTCAACTAAATCGTTGCAATCTCTACTGATAGTAGAAATGCCACTTACATGGAGCGGGGGTTTAAGGAGATGTGTTTTTTAAATAATTCCTCTTGCTGTACCGCCTACATCTATGGCACTCGAGGCAAACACTATCAATCAAATAAAAATTGTCATGATGCGATCGAATGCATAGAGCGACCCATTCTTTTAATTAACCAAATGACTGCCGCCTTTGTGTGCTTTGAAACAAAACTTAAATCGTTATTTTTCCTTGAAAATTAGAATTTTATAAAGTCTCAAACGGTGTGTTCACTTGATAGGGATAAGTTTATTAGGATCTATCCTAGTCCGGGGGGTCACATACCTAAAAACTAGGCAACAAAATACATTGAAACTTACCGAGCAGCTCCTAGAGGACGAGCTCGAACATAACAGAAACCGAAAACGAGCGAAAAACGAAAAAAAATCGCCGCGGTTTACAACCGTCTTGGCGGGCAAAGAGCGACCGAATAGAGTGCCGCTTGACATGTTGCTGACCGCCGCTTGACATCTTATAACCAGGATCTAACATGGTGAGAAGGGCGCATGAAGCCGCATGCCGCGTGCTGACCGTCGCTTGACATGTTATAACCAGGATCTAACATGGTGAGGAGGGCACACAACTTTGCCTTCTTACAACCGTAACAAATGCAATTTTTCGTTTTTTCTTTGTGACTTTTTCTTGCTTAGGTCTCATGTTGTTCTGTAGGAGCCGCTCAATAAGTCTTCAGTGAATTTGTTACATATAATGCTTTTTAATTATGTCGCCCCCGGACTAGGATAGATCCGTTTATTATTTATTTATTTATTTACACGTCTTGCGTAGAGGTAAAAAAACGAATTGAAGACGGTAGAAAAATATTTTTATTGATGGATTTTATTAAACTGGATATTGAAGTTATTCATTCTAGTGCTGCATTGTCTGAATATTTGATATTTGACGTTCTATGCTACGGTCTTTAACTTTAATACGCCATTTTCACGCCAAATTTGACACTTTTTTGGGCACATACTTCAATTCATGTGCCCCAGAGGGGGAATTTTGGGCAGATTAATTGAAATGTTTCACAGAAAGCCATGACAAATTTTCCATAAACAAGAAAATTCTAACCATGTTGGAGAGTCTCTATTTTAATCTGGAAACACCCAATTTTACTCGGAAGATGATCACCTTGACTTCAAAAGCGCCAAGCTTGCCTAGAAGAGTGCCCAAACTGACTTCAAAGGTGTCCAGTTTGAATAGAAAAGAGCCCTGTTTGATGTGAAAATGGTGTGTGAAGTTAAAGAACGTAATGTTCAGAGTACGTACAGGAAAAACCTGCCTGGTTGGGGTTAACTAACGGTTGGACCCATGGAGCTCTATGCCCGAGCATACGTTTTAACTTCTTGACGGCTTAGATTTTAACGCAGGAAGAATGAGCTGATGGTCATCCAATGAGCAGTGTCATGCCGAATCCATGAGCTCGTCCGTAAAAGTAGAATGCGCATCCCTGGGAATACTCAGCTTCCTTGTTTAAAAAGGTTATTCGGTGCATGTCGCGAAGGTTGGCAGCATTAGGAGGTGCGAATGCGCCAGCCAATCAGGCCACATCGAACGGGCGTTTGATTGAGAAAGGGCATGTACGGCCGGAATCCTAGGGACAGATGCATGAACCGCTTACCGCCCTCTAACGGTGAAGATACCGCCAAACCTGATGCTGATGGATGCCATTTCGGGTTTGACGGTATTTGCACCGTTAGAGGGCGGTAAGCGATTGACGAATCTGACCCGTGATTGACTGGCATGTGATGTGGTCGACGCTCTGATTGGTTAGCGCGATTGTCCAACGCGCAATCCAACTTCAAATGCTGCTCACCTTCGCGACATGTACGGATTATTCTCCAGACTTCACTACACTAACTAGGCTACCAGGCCACAATTCATCTCCTATTCCACGAATCCGTCACTTCTTCGCTTTAAGGTGTCAACCTCAAGCATGTCAGAACGCGATCGAATCCGAGGTGTTGGTTGCACTTATCGGAAGTAAGCTCACGCATGAATGCTCGCACTTTCGAGCACGAGCGTTGTTCTTCAGAATTCTCGCCCGGAAGGTGCTCATTTGCCGGATGGGGCAGCCCTAGAGCGGTGTCCGATAATCAACGGCATCCAGTGTTTACGTACATTGAACGATAACGCCTCCTAGGATTAGGCCAGGCATTGTCGATGACGAACGACGAAACAGAACATTAATTCCTGACCTATTTAATTGAATAGAAAACAAGCAGTAGGTCTAGCGGTACAACAACCCAACATATGTATTCGCGTATCTCCCACTACAACTGATCAATCCTGCGCAAATTTCGACAGTGTGGACGCTATTTATCGGTCGATTTATACCATTTTCACCGTAAATTTGGACACTTTTCGAATCTGTCCTAGTCGAAAGAGGGCGTGCGGTGTCTGGCTCCTTCTTATCTCCTTTGAATTTCTCACAGAACTTATTATATTGCTTGATAACAATTTCACCGTTATCTAATAATACCATTTTCACGTCAAATTTCACACTCTTCTAAAAAATTATGGTTCTGTTATCGAAGTGAACGTCTTCCAAACCGAAATGAGCTTCTTACGCTACAGAGTCTTGACGAAAAACGTTTCAAAAACGTACTCCATTCCTCAGTTCAAGCGCTTCGCACCGAAAAGTTTACTTAAGTCCGACAGAATCTAGACCAGGAGATCGACCACATGCAGTTTTTGTTATGGTCGTGTTATTTACTGATGTCCGTTGCTTGTTTGTTTGTTTTCATCTAGTTCTGCCCTTTGTGACGTAATAAACATAAACATAAACATAAACTCTCCAGGATGGCCAGATTAATTTTTTTTCAATACAAATTTGGTATAACTTTCTTTGCAGCTTTTTTGCTCAGCCGCCCGGATGAATAATGAATAATTTTTTTGAAAAAATTTCAACAGGGCTGTTCGATCTGTGGAGCCAAGATTGTTATCAACACTTTACTTTACCTCTTTTACTTCCAGGTTTAACGACAGTCAAACACTAAATTAAATTTCGTTTTAAAGGGCAACAAGGCAGCAATCGTTTAGAGAAAACCAGATCGCGCCGTGGACTCGAAAGGCTCGTCGCCATTTCTATTTGGATAGTGTAAATGCTGCTTACTTGAGGCATCAAAGTGGGGATATGTGTGCTCTTTACAACTGTGTTTGTTTCATCGTATATAGAAGTGAAACACTGTTCAGGCAGACATTTGGCTATCAATCGAGTAAAAATCGCGACGCCTTGGACGAGGGCATGACACATTCTGTTCTTTTGACAATAAAAAATGGCCGCCTTTCAGCTCTTTAAAACATGCTCAAACCATTATTTTTCCTTAAAATAGTTTTTTTTCACTTATCGGGAGGTGAATTAAAACTTCCAATAAACTTCAAAGAATTTAAGGCGAAATAGATATGCACCTAAAACCTCGTGTTGGCGCAAACAACATAAACAGCAGAAACTTACCATGCTGAGGTTCCAACAAGAGAGAAGCTGTTGACTTCAAAGAAAATCATACTAAAATTTTACTTGAACAAAAAATTATTCTAACCTTGTTGTAGAGTCTCTAGTTTAATGTAGAAGAAGCTCATTCCGATTTGGAAGAGTTCACTTCGATTTCAAAAGTCTTAGGCTTAGGCTTAGAAGAGTGTCCAATTTGATTTGAAAAGTGTCCAGTTCGACGTGAAAATGCTGCAAATGGATTTTCGAACAGGTTCTTCTGATCTATCTTACTGGCCGGAAAAGAGCATCGTTAATATGCATATAGCATGACGAAGAGTTTGACAAAATTTCGAACAATGTGTTCACTTATTGGGCAGATGAATTAAAACTTCAAAGAAAGTTATGTCAAATTTTCCTTGAACAAAAAATTATTCAACATTTTTGGAGAGTTTAGTTGGAGTTTGATGTGGAAGGAGCTCATTTTAATTGGGGAGGTGTTCAGTTTGATTTCAAAAGGCTTAGGCTAGCTTCGAAGAGTGTCCAATTCGACGTGGGAAGCGTCCAATTTGATTTGAAAAGTGTCTAACTTGAAGTGGTTTAAAAAATTGATCAAAAGTGCGGATGTTTGGATTCGCTAATAATATTGCGGTTGAATGTAATGATTTCAACTTTTATAAAAAGTAACAACAAGAGGATTCGAACCTTTGTCCCCATTTCCTTAAGTCTGCCGCCCTACCTCTAGGCCACCGTCCTCCGTCGCGGAGCTCGACGTTTGATTTGTCCGTTTGATTTCAAAGGCGTTAGGTTCGTTCAAAAGTGGCCAATTTGACTCTTCAAATTTTATTCCAGAAAGATCAAGCACTATAGAAGCCATTCCAGCAGGTCACGTTTTCAACACTTTCGTAGCAGATTTACCGACAACTCGTCTAAAACGAACTAAAAATTTATCTGCTTCAAGGAGCTTTTCAGAATCTATCCTAGTCGGGAGGGAGCAACCTTAAAGTTCCAACTGTGTACATCATCTTAGGTCATACAACCACATCCCCTGAATCCAAACAAAACGCTCGCACTATGGAACAGCTCCTGAAGATGCCGTGAAAACTTAAGGAAACTACTGGAAACGGAAATCACTAGGTGCCCCCCCCCCCTCCTTCCGATTAGGATAGATCCACTTTTCAGACTACTACGGGATGGAAAGCGATGCTTCGTTGAGGAGGAATTTAGAGCGATGTTCTCCTACCTTATGCTATTCACTGACTGCTATTTATAGTAAGACTTGGAAGAAGAACTGACCACGAATTCTGATCATTCAAAAATTATCCTCATCGGCACTAACCCCGTGCTAATCGCCATAACGCTGCTGAGACGATGCTCAGCTGACTTAGTCCATGTACGCATTCAAAACAACGCTTCTGACGTCGAAGCCACCAACACTCACGTGGAAAGCCCTGACAGTAAGCACAAGCACGTTGCGGATTCTTGCCGGGAAGACCCGTTCCCCAACGAGAAACACATGCATATAGAGGGTCTGGGTGAGCGGGATGTAACGGCATGATGTTAAGCAGGGCATGGGCTTCTGTACTTCTCGTAGATCAGCCAATTTATTAGGTTGGACGGAAACTTCTGGCGGTGTTGGTGCAACCGCTTTTCGTTCGTATATTACTGAGTCAATATTCTGCATACTTCGCATTTTTATACAATGTCTAACCATTAGCCAGTTTAGGCATATTTGTACCTAGTCGACGAGTAGTTTCTTCAGCGTGACCAAGATTGCTATAAATCTTTAGACGGTAAGACGGAATTCTTCGCTCTATCTGATGAACTAATTTGGGCCTCCCTATGCTTAATAACTGTGTTTCTTCGAAGACTTCTATTGAACAGAATCAGGTGCAAATCTCTAAATTCAATTATGTATGTCGAAAGAGCAGATCAATTTCAGTTTCAAACTCGGCCAATCCGCCGTCGAAGCATGCCAGAAAATCAGCCATGTGTAAGGGCCGAATTGCGCTGAGGAAATGACCGTGTAACGGTGTTTCGAGGAATTTCTTTCAGGAGATCTCAACCTCGAAGATGCACCCCGAAGCGGCGGACCTATCGCAACCCAGGGCGACGATCTGAAAGCCTTCGTGGAAGCTGATCCATCTCAATCACTCCGTGAGGTTGCGGAAGGTTCATGAGTCCGTAAAACTGCTGTTACAAATGCTTTGAAACGCGTCGGAAAGGTGAAAAAGCTCGAAAAGTGGGCGCCACACAATTTGGATGGTCGCCAGAAATGGTCGGCTTCGAGATCTGTTCTTCTTTGCTCTTCCGGAATCAATCCTATCCGTTTTTGGATCATAGCATAAACAAAATATGATCAAATAAATAGATAAATAGATAAACAAGGTATAGTTGAATAGATAAATTATTATTGCGTATTTTTCAACCTGTTTCACCACGATGGGGTGGGAGACGCTCTCGACTGCTGCACCCAGGTGTATTTGAGGCAATTTTAATGCTGATTTTGACTGTAAAATGCACCGAAAAGCTGTGCTCGTGCTCGCACACTGTCTGGAACAGAATGGAAAATTGGAAAAGCTGAAGCTGACCTGGCTGTGGGGCAGAACCCGATCGACCAGTACGATGTGTCAGCTGCGCCTCTTTCCTCAGTGCTCCAAAAACAGCCCCACAAACCTTGGGAGTAAATTGTTCACAATATTAGAGTGCCTCAAAAAATACACTGTTTGAAAGGTGATGACTTTGCTCACAGCAAAGGTATGGAAGAAATTAAAGGCTCGTATGAAAGCTTAAAAAATAGAATATTTCTGACATATGAGCGGCATGGATCGCCCCATGCACTCGCCTGAAATTTCGCATTTTACACTCGATTGACAGTTTTTCGCTTGAATACTTGTTATAATTTCTCCACAGAGTAGCTGTATCGATTGATTTGTGCTTCTTTCAAGGTTCAAAACTTGAGGTCACAATTTGGCTCGCGAAAATTGCAGAGAATGTCAAAAAATGCGGGTGCTATTTGAAAGGCTCTAACATTGCTGTTAGTGATGCTTTTCAGGATGTTTGAGACTCATGAATGCACTGGCTGACGAGATTTCTGTGGCATGTAAATGGACAAGACTACGCCACGCTCCCACCTGAAACCTTATCCTACTCATATAAAAGCGTTAGTCCGTCTGTCTGTGTGTGTGTGTGTCACAAACCTGTGTAAACTTGCAAAACGTGTTGAACATGTGAAGGTAACCCTAACGTACATGCAAGACCTGTTAAGGTCACTCTCACGTGCAATCGATGAAAATTGACGAAAATTGTCAGATTCAAAAAAGAAAGGTGAAGGGACTTGATTGGACGACTAAAAAAGGTAGAGGGGCTTGATCGAACCGATCGATATTATCGATTTTTCGCAGAAGTTATTGTTTTTCGCTCAGATTTGTTCCATAGGAGTGGGATTCATGTGATTTTGATGGTCGATGAGTCGACTTCACTACAGGCTGTAGGGTTCAATTAGGTGACCAATATCGATTGACGGTATCGAGTTTTCGACCGAAGTTGCCGGTTTTCGCTCAGATTGGATCCATTTTGATGGGGGTCAGGCGACCGTTACTTCGAAAGAATTACTAATGCTCGTGGGAATTACTCCAATATGATGGCGTTCGGAGAGAAACTGATGCAACCTAACTATATCGACCAACCGGACAATATCGATTTATCGATTTTTGTGCAGATTGGACAGTAGGGAATGCGAATCGCACAAATAAAATGGGGCGCGGGCAACTTTTACGTCAACCTTAGTGAGGACCCTGCGCTAAGCTGTAATAAGAGAGACCTTTTTCTTGCTGACCGTGGTCGAAAGGTCGTAAAATCCAGTAAACCTAGTGTCGCTCTGTTTTTGGAGTTTGGTGGGAAGCCCTAAAAAGACGTTTGGCGACCAAAAGGCCGCTGAAGGGCTGGTATTTTAGACTCGATTGATAGTGCATGGACCAGGTGTCTGTTACAGTCTTGTTACTACCTGGCCACATTAACCTTGCTGGGCTTCTTTTAACGTTTGAACTTTACAATCACGTAAAAAACACCCGATCTGCGAGCTTATCAGATTGCGCAATTTAAATGTTGGCAGGAGTCTCATTTTATAAGACGGATTTGTGAACTGATGGAGCAACATTCAAGGTGAATGGAGGGGTTGATCGGCATAAATGTAGTTACTGGGCGACGGAAAACGTGAAAAGAAGCAGCGCTCAGGTTGATGTGGCTAAGTAGTAACAAGGCTGCAACAAGCATTTAGCCAATGCACAATCAATCGAGTTTGAAATGCCGGGTTTCGGGCGGGGCATGGCGCAATCTTGGCTATTTACACGCCGCAGAAATATAGTTACCCTGAGCTTTATTTAATATGTGTCTCAAAGGTCTTCAAAAGCTTCGCTAGCAGCAATGTTAGAACCTTTCAAATAGTACCTGCATTTTTAGGATACCCTGCATTTTTCGCAAGCCGTAGTGTGTTTTTAAGTTGTAAACTTTAAAGAAAGCACAAATCAATCGACACGACCACTTTGTGAAGAAATTAGAACAATTACTCAAGCGACAAACAATCAGTCGAGTGTGAGATGCAAGGTTTCTGACCAGCGCATGGCGCATCTCATACCACTTATATGTCAGAAAATTTCTATTTTCTAAAACTTTCAAATCAGTTTTTAACTTCTTTGGTCCGTTTGCTTTGAGCAAAATGATCACCTTTCAAACAGTGTATAAATTTTTTGAGACACCCTGTATTGTTTACCCTGTTTATATCCAATCGATCAACTTTAGCTTAAAAAATATACGAGAGAAGACCCCAGATTTTTACAATTTTCTTTGTAAATCGTAGCAATTGACAGCTCTTGAGCTCTGTCAGAGTGAAACAGTAGACTTTAGAAGCTCGCTGGGCTGCCCTTGCATAAAAAGACCTTTGTTATTCAACTTCCAGGATTTCTAGAAGCAAACACATCAACGAAGTGCACCACAGTGCGCCTTCCGCTGAACTTTACGCTCGGCCAGTTCAATTAGTGACCGCCGCGCCTGCGCGGCGGTGGATGCCCTTGTAATCCGATCCAGACCTCCGAATTTTTCTGCAGCCGCCCGATCGGGTTCGTTCGTTCGTTCGTCCGTCCGTCCGTTTGTTCGCTCACCTCCATTAAGCTAACTCCATCAGACCGCAGCGGGAGGGGTGACGTGGGTGGCGGCCCGTCCAGCCCACATACACACACGAAATTCTCTCAATGGAAATCTGAATATTCGATTTGGACGCGATTTTTGCGACGAACTTCTGCTGCATTCGTAACGTGCTGCAGCGGGCAGGCACGCCGTTGATTGCTTCAGATTCACTACGGAACTGACTGTGGTAGCGGCGGCAGCGTATGCAGATGACGATGTCAACACGCCGTTTTTAGCCGCTTACGTCGTTTTCTTCCGCGGCATTTTCGAATGGAATTCGAGAGGCGTCGCCTAACAGGGCAAGGGGCTGAGGTTTAGCCGCTTCTCTTCTGGAAGAAGGGAAGGCAAGCCCGGGAGAGAGAGCTAGCATTCGTGTAGCAGCTTTTAGATATACTAAGGCAGATGGTACGTAGGGCTAGGTGCCACCACTCTTATACGGACGATGTCCTTCATGGAATGCACTCCACTTCTACTGGACGTCGTGGAAAAACAAAGAAATTCCTAAAAAGGACTTATAAATATGTTCACCCTGAAAAAAATCTATCAAAAACGTTCCTCTTGGTAAGAGAAAAATAGAAAAAAATCATGGTTCCCCACTAGTAGTCTCTATAGAAATTCTGAGGGAAAATCGGATGCACGGCGTAAACCTGTAGAATTGGCGGATATGATAGACGGTAATCCAAACGCATGCATTTATCTATTGTTTAAAATAATATTCCTATAACTGCTCCTAATAAGTGTACACATTTTTCTGAAACGAATACGATAATATATGTATAAAAATGGTATTAGTCTACAATGTGGCCTACATTTGGAGGCGAAAACCAGTTGGGTTCAGTGCTGTACTCCACATCAAAGGGGAAGAAACTTAGTCGTGTGCGGTGGGGATGCTCTGATTGGCTGTCACGTGTAATTTAAAATTAAAGAAACTTTAAAAATATTTAATTTTATCAAAATTAAATAATCTAGTTAGATTTTTTGCAGTGAATACGATAAAAGGATAAGGGTAAAGAACAATGTTGCTCAATCCTTTTTAGGATGCGCCATGCATTCCACTTCTACTGGACGTCGTGCAGGCAATTTGAATGCGTATACAGGGGCTTGCGGTGGCCTGAGGATGAACAATTCAGCGATTAATCCTTCCCAGACAATTCTGGTGGTAATCTCTCCGTTTGTCCGCACGTCTGTCCGACCTCCACAAAACCTATCGTCCCTCCGCGCGGTCGTATTTCTTCCTGGTTGCTTGATTGACCTTTTCAGGTGAGAAATTCGTGAATATACTTGCCGAATTAGGAAAGGCTTCACCTTCGAATAGCCGACGACTACCGTTTTTCATTCTGCCAATAGCCAATCGAAGAGAGAATCAATCCAGGGTTAGTTAAGCTGCTGAAGAGGCTTCACGGAAGTGAAGAATATCGATACGCCATTCACAATCAATTGATTTTTATCGACTTTTGCTAGTGTTTCCTTGGTGTAGGTGGTCACGCAAAAATAATGGCCGATGAAGATGGTGCACGGACTTTAACCGGTCAACTTTGGACGGGAACCAATCAATCACTATTGATCGATTGAATGGTCTTCGTCCAAAGTTGACCGGTTAAAGTGAGAGTAGCGTGAACATGATGACTGAAAGACGGGGTCCACATAAATCCAATAGTATCGATTAATATCGATCTGCCTACGACAATCGATAATTGGATCGATCTTTCTCTAGACCTTTAAGTGTGGGCGTCAGGCGGTTATGCCAATGGACAGGTTTCACAGTAAGCAAGCACAATCGATCGATTTTATCGATTTTGGCTGGAGTTTAGATTTGAGATTAGAGCTACGCAATAACGATGGCTGATAAAAGGAACGTTAAAAAAACTTGAACAGTATAAATCGGTTACTGTAGATATCTGGAGAGAAGCCCTAGCCAGCAGTCAGACTATTGACTGGAGGTTCTCGCAGCATTCTATCGGTGGTTAACGTCTAAACAGACATTCTGGATCTATCCTAGTCTCGGAGGAGGGGGTATCACTAGAAAAACGAGGCAAACGAAAGCAATGTCACTTTCGAGGGAAGGAGATTGTAAAGAAATGTCCTCTCGTAAACCAGTTCACCTGATGTCCTTGCAACCTTGTTTGCTTCCATTTTTGTCGCCCCTGTCAAATAGTCCGAATGGAACCACCCCCCCCCCCACTCCCCCGCATTAGGATAGATCCGAAATGTTTAATAATTTTTCACACTTTATTTATTGCAAGGAACCGAAAAACACGCTATTTTAGATCACAGCGCTATTTCATTCAAATTCGTGAGCTCATTTGGGAATTGGATTTAAGTGCCGTTTGGCGCAGTCGGTAGAGACGCAGTCTTAAAAAGCAGAAATCGATGGGGTTCGATTCCACTTCCGGGCTCACAATCTGTCGTTGTTGGCAAGAGAAAGTATCGATCGAAGGTGAATTTATAGGTCACCCTCCAGACCCACTGTTTAGGTTGTACACCTCGAATTCGAAACGGCAACGATATTGAGTACAATCTCAATGCGTGGCGCATCCCAAAATGGTTAAACCACGCCGATATTTGTCGCTTTTTGCTGACCTCCAGGCAAACTCTGGACCAATACAACTCTCGTGCGCGACAGTCATCGAACATCCCCCACCCTCCCTTCCCCATTCCCTTCCCCAATCCCTTGAAACAACCAAATCACCGGCAACAAACGCCTACGAGCGCGGCCAGAACCGGGTGCTCCCCCGGGAGTTGTATGAAAAATCGCGTGCCCATGTGGTTTTTCGCGGCACAGCCGATGCGTCATCGTCGAACGAGGGGAGATTCCCCCAGACTCACGCGACTCCCGCTCACTTGAGAGATCCAGAGCGATGGCGCCGAGATCAGCTACTGTTTATTCGATGGTTGGCTGGCTGGTTGGCCTGCTGTTCTGGAGGAAGAACCCAAGGAGGCACTGTAGGTTCATTTGTCTGTCAGGAACGAGGAGCAGGCGAGCAATCCGTCGCCTAGGAAGACGCCAGACACACAGATGTGACTTGGTGAAAGGCTCGGCGAGGTAATTGGGCAACTCGCAACTAATCCCCCCATCTCCCGTACTGCCCTTTTCTCGGTGATTTCCGAACAGCAGCCAGTGGTCAATGAACGGAAGGACGAAAAACGCTCCCCAGCCCCTTCGGGCGGCCACTTCTCATTAAATTCGCACGCGACGACGATTTCGTAGAGCATCCGGCCATTTCAACACGCAATGTCCGCACGGACGGCAAAAGTTCGTTGATGGATGGGGCAGCGCTTATTCCAGCGCCTTTCTCTTCAAAAAATATGAAACCTTCTAGTCTTCTGAAATTTTGATCCTGTAAGCCTCTTTGTTATTAGAATAGCAGCAAAGAAAAAGGCGGCGCTCTTCTATTCCTGCACGGGATGCGCCATGAATTCCAACTCTAAGTGGTAAAGTGGTACTATAAGGGCAATTTGAGTGGCTTAGGCAATGATTTGCCTGTAGCTGGCCGTTGGACAAGTCAGTGCTTTACCGTTCCCAGGCAAATTTTGCTTAAGTTCGCCGATCGAAGGGTCGATGGAGGACAAGCCTGAGATTCGAGAACCGAACGGGAGTCATTCTGTGGGATCGTTTCGATACAGGGGTCCGTCGTAAAGCGCGTTGGTTTCATAGAGGATTTTTTTTTCAGATTTTTACGTAGTTTTTGTATCTCTTGACAAGCTGTTCCTTCCAGGTGTGGCTTCGAAAACGTGGAAATTTGTGGGGTTCGTTCACAGAAGCAGACATATTATGAACGTGGAATTGAGTCCTGAGAGGTTTTCAGTCCTGATCGCCCTGTGGTTAAAAATAAAGATTTTTACGGCAGTTTTCGAATCAGTTTTCACGGGTTCAATTTTTGCCGATTTTCATTGCGCGACACATTTTTCCACCGAACAAGCGACACCTTGTTCTGAAACTCTAGCATATAAACCTTCGATGCTAGCTGCTAATGATAAAGTGATATTCAAGGATTTAAAAGATTTTTTTTTTCAGTTTACAAAGATGTTTTGAAGCGGTTAATGCGAATCAATCACGGAATCGTAATCAGACGCTTGACCTGTACCTGAAGTAAACCTCTTTAGAAGGCGATGTGTTTCATAAAATTTTGGGCCTCAGTTATTGTACGGTGAAAAAATCAAATTTTTTTCTTACGTGATCTAATGGGGATTGTATTCAAAATCATCGTTGATCACGAAAATTATTATTTTTCTTGTTTAAAAGAGACGACATGTACAAGTAAAACTTTGCCACATAGAATTTCGAACTGTGATGAATAGAAAGGATAACGAATAAAGAACGGCGCTACTCGATCCCTTTTGGGATGCGCCACGCACTATACTTCTGCGGAATGGCACGGAGGCGATTTGTATGCGTATTGCGGCAAAAATCAAGTTTTCTGAAACGATCTATACGATCAGGGGATTAAATTTTTCATCGTCTCCCGGAAAAAAAATCGACGCAAAACCGAAGCTCCTAATTATTTATTTTTAAAAAGGATAAAGGATAAAGGACTGCCTTATTCAATCCCATTTTGGGATGCGCCACGCATTCTACTTCTACGGGATGTCGTGGAGGCGAGATGAATGCGTATTTGGCCATACAGTGAGTTGCGGTGGCCAGCCGATGAACAAGTCAGTGCTTTATCCTTCCCAGACAAGTCTGGTACCAATTCACCGACTCCGTAGGGATGGAAGGCTTGGTTGGCCTGGGCGGGAAATCCGAACCAGGAACCTGGTATCGGGTGCACGCGGCAGCCGGCGCCTCCTCCGACTGCACTCCACGCGCCTATTTATTTTTATATTTTTAGATAAATATATGTATTATATCGAAGATTACTACAGGAAAACTATTTAACAGCATATTGCGCCCGGCTCGATATTTTATGTAGTAATAATTCACCTCTATAAGACGTCTATTTAGATAAAAACATTTATTTTCATGAAAAACGACGATATTTAGTACGACCCTTTTAATCATATCGAACGTCGCGGCTGAAAAAAATTAGGTTTTTTATTATGTAATAAGCACGGATATTTTCCATGACAATCAATCAATCGGGTTTGAGAAGAACGTTTCGCGTTAGAAATCTGGCAAAAACTTCTCAAATTACCATTAGAAATTAGCATTCGGTATTTCATGGAGGATAATATCAGACCAAGGTACTCGTCCATTCAGGTAGAAAAAATGCGTCATGATATTCTGCTAAAATCGGTGAAGATTGAACTCGCAGTGATTGACTGGAGACTGCAGTATGAAAATCTGCGTTTTTAACTGTAGAACAATCAACATTTAAGACTTCACAAAATTAAATTCCACCCTCATATCATGTCTCCTTCAGTGAACAAAGCTGGCCGAGAATCTCTATCCGAAGCCGAAGCCACACCTGACGCTTATTGCCTCATTAAGAGATACAAAAAAATCACCCAAAAAGCTAAAAAGCTGACTGCGACAAAATTCAGCCCAAGTCGCGAAGGTGGACAGCTTGGTTGGTAGGTAGGAACGCGCCTTCAGAGACGTGGCGTATAGTCCCTGATTGGCCGGCGTGTGTTCAGTCGGTGCCCTGTTTGAATATGATTGGCTGGCGTACTCCCGCCTCCCAACGCTGCCCACATTTGCGACATGGACCTAAAATTCGTTCCAAAAACCAAGACACAGTGCGTCTCCTTCAATACCCGAACCTCAACTTGACCCCGATCCCCACTTCTCGGCACGGTGTCGCCTGCTGACGTCTGCTGTTTTTCCGTGACACAATGCGCTTGCACAGCAATTTTACTCGATTTCACGGATTCAGTCCGATCGCAACTCAATCGAGTCGCGCGCGCACGAACGCATCTAATTTCGCCAAGTGCTTTCCGCTGTAGGAAACATGGCCACTAATTCAATAGATCTGTTTCAAATCGAGGTCTCTGCGCACTGTGGTGTTTGCGCGAACAATTGCGAAAATCAGAAGAATTAAACCGGCTCGACTAAGTGCAGCAGAAACGGAAACCTACCGTACTTTTAGGCGTCTACTATAATGTTGAACGGCGGAAGCTTGCGGATATTGCGCTTCAAGTGACGGCATAATGATGATTTGTGATTTCGCATCAGAGGGAAGATCAAATCGAAAATGCTCGAGCCCAGTAAATGTTACTTTCTTTTTTGATTACGTTCCATTTCTGTATAGCACACAAGTACGAGCATTAAATAAATAAATAAATAAATAAATAAATAAATAAATAAATAAATAACAGGGCTTCTATTAATAATGGGCCAATTCGTCGAAAAAATTGACCAATGGTTGAAAACAGTAATTCTCCCCAAATTTCAAAGAAACTCCTACGGAGGGAGTTTTAAATTTTTTGGTAAGCCTCATCCCGTTCCAAACTCTTGCTCAAAGGGCTAGTTCGATTTCTAACGAAATTCCGTTAACCTACCGGCGAAAAGTCTATTATTTTTAATTATTTATTTATTGCACATATTTGCTTTACACGTGTTTCTCAATTCGACCTTTTCCTCTGATGCGAAATCTACTCTTTTATTTATTTATTTATTTATTTATTTATTTACTTATATTGTTAACTACAATGAGTTTGTCATAAACTACTCAAATGCATGGAAATATAGGGAAAAGAAAAATGAAAATTATATTTAAAAAGCACAAAAAACTAGCGGGACAGATTCAGCGCGATGGAAGGAGCCCTGGAAAATGGTGATAGGGAAAACAGTAGAAAATTGTTCTCCTAGTGGTTCTTAATAGCGTAATGGGCTATTAACAACATCTGTATCTATACTAGTTGGCAATGGTACCCTCTTCCCTTAGGTATTTATACTCTGAGCTGAAGCTTCAGGACACGGGTAAGCCGACCAAGGGTATGCCAAGCAATTTTGCTACAGGATCTTTCGTTGCGATCAAAACTCTTGCGCCAGGCGGGACTTGAACCCGCACCTTCTGCTTTCCTAGCAGCGATGCTACGCCTTACACCACCAGCGCTGTTTGACCTCACGTAACATACGCGATATAGGGCTATCGAGGACTATCAACATACCCGTGATGTCGGGATTATCCCGGTCAAACAACGTTGGTGGTGTAAGGCGAGCATCGCCGCCCGGAAAGCAGAACGTGCGAGTTCGAGTCTCGCCTGGTGCAAGAGTTTTGATCGCAACAAACCATTCTGAAACAACACAGGCCACTTCAGGCTTAAGCAAATGTGTTAAAGCCAAGCAATTCTATTGTAGAACCGTAGTTGCCTTTGCTGCTGACGATTGAGCAAGAAAGCAATTCTCTTCAGATGAAGACGTCTTGGTCGATGACGATCCACTGCGCTACTTTGGCACGAGACCGAAATGAATGGAGACGCTGCTGGCGCCCGACGATGATCAGCGGGACGAACGGCGATAAGTAAAAGGTTGTAAAGGCAATGCACTTCACCGACCGAATGAAAGCCCCGGACCGAGCCTGTTTTACGCGGCCCGTCAGCACCACCGCCTCATAGTAAATAGCTACTCCCTAAGGCCTTGTGCATCCGGAGTTTCGGTGTTTACCAGTCGAGTGGCTGGTGTCAATTGTTATGTAGGCCCGTCGTATGTCATACTCATATACGAGAGTGACGACGCAGCCAAAACAAACGGCCTCACTATGACATCGTCTTCTGGACACCCTGCTGAACGAGATACTCGTTCTGGATGCTGTCCTCTACCCATTACAGTGGAGTGGCGATAACAACTCCTAAACTCAGAGCGATAAACCATAACTCCTCCAGAATGAACAGCGAAAATACGAACTTGTTCCTAAGTGACCCAAAGAGTTCCTGGTTTCAATGCCAGCATTACTCACTATCAATCGACTCTATGACTATCGAAGAAATACAGGTACATGGCGCATACGAAACCAACCAAATAAGCAAGGAAACCCTTGATATATTACTCTTCATATTGAATTATGGCGATAAATTTTACAAAGGGTACGGTAAACAGAACACCTCTCATCGCTAGAACTTCCTTGGAAAGCGCCATGCGCTCCACCGAACCCTGGCATTTGCGAGAACGTTGCTAAGATGTCTCGCTAAAAGTTGCAGGAGCTTGGATGGGAGGTACTGTCCCACCCACCGTATTCGCCGTACGTTCTACCGTCTGTCTATCACCTCTTCGGGGATCTTAAGCAACATCTGAGCGATAGACACTTCGATGACCAAACGCAATTGCGATCCGAGGAGACGCAGTTCCTCGAGTCACAACCGTCTTCATTCTTGCAGAAGGGAATTCCGCTCTAAGGTCGATGATCTGCCCATTAGTTCGGAGAAGGTAGTCGATGCCAACGGTGCTTGCTTTGTAGATTGAAATTCCACACATGTAAAGGAATAATGTGGTTTAATTACCCATGTTTGAGGTTCCCCTTCCGACTAGTAACACGGAAACTGAGTCTGTCTGGGCAATCTGGCTCTGGAGAAGGCGACGGCGCCGTAACGTCAGCCGTAATAAAGTTGATGACAATCCTGATCAACAGCTGAACGATTCCATCTATAGATTAAAGCAATAATACAATTTTGAATTTTGTTCTGAACAATATATTTGTATCTATTTGAACTTGAATTTCAATTAGTTTTGCAATAATTTTCATTTATTTTTTACATTTGTTTTTCATTTCATTCATAATGAATCAAAATAATAATTTTCAAAATATTATTCTAATTAATAAAATAATACTTTGAAAAAATTTCCGCACTTTTGCAGAACTTTCCGACAACCTAATACTGATACATAAGCCTCCAGTGCTCAGGCGCTCTGATCCCAGGCAGACAATTGGTGATCCTATGGACTTCTTGATCAGAAGTGGAGGGCTAGCTGAACTCGTGTCTGGGTTCGAACTTCAAGCCAATTGCACCTGCGCCGACAACCACTGCTCCATGTGGGTGCCGCGTACGTGGGGTTGACAATCAGGAGTTCAAGACAATGTCCAGCATTTTATCTATTGAAGAACCGAGAAAGGACAGGGTCAGCACACTCATTGGCTTGGGTTATGTAGAAAAGCCAACGAGTGGCCGTTCAGAGCATCTTCTTGCATTAAATGGAAATGCATGGCGTATTCCGGTGAGAAGGCCGTTACTAAGCTGACCAGCTCTTCACACAGTTACTTACAGGTGACGTCGACGAGAGCAGGTGGCAGCCTTACAGCGGCATAGGTGAACTGGTCAGCATTCTGGCCCAGAAATCACAGGTGCAACTTCTGTCTGATACACCCATCTCTTGATCACGATTCTGATGATCGACTTCGTGATTTTCCGCAAAAAAATGGGCAAAATATCAAGAACCTTAGCACAAGTCCCAGTGAACAATCACACTTGAAGGCTATAGTCGTCTCCGCCACTCAGTTCAGCTCCCTTTCAATGGCCCGTCCTTGAAAGCGCAGCAGATGAGGCGCGCTCGGCTAAGCAAGGCAATCTGATGTTTTTGCTCAGCGGTGGCTCATTGTCGACGGTCGCACTCACGTGCGATTTTATTTCCGCGTTATCGAGCCGACTCAAAGGCTCAGCGGACGAGCGGTTTTTCGTCGTCATCGTCGTCGTCGTCGTCGGTGCCGCATCATTGAGCAGCTCCCACGGGACAGCATACGCGTGACCGGGCGGCCGTGGTCGAAGATGGGCCTTGGAGATTAAACCTCTCGCCAGGAGGATTATCTTGAGATCAAATGGCCTCTGTCACTCTCCGAAGTACAAGGAAATAAGTGAAGAGTTTCTCGGAACTCAGAAGAGGCGCATGCGACTCGGCAGCCTGTAGAGTAAACACATGAGTAGTCTCAGAGTTCGATCCTTTTTGGCTGTGTTTTTGTTTTTCGTTTTTTTAAAAATTTTCTTTGATTTTTCCCGGTTACCTCCCTCCTTCGTCATAGTCGAGGTTAGAAACAGCGTAGCACCGGTTCGCCGACCGCCCAAAGTCTTTTTGCGTCCACTCAGAAAACGACACATTCCAGAGACTACGTACAAGTTCAATGCATGGCGCAGTCCAACCAGCTAGGTAATAAATATTATTGGTTTCTCTAAATCGAAAAATGTTTAATAAATAAATGAAAACCAATAAAATGTGATAAAAAGTGAAAGCAGTCAATAATTCCAGAAGTGCAACTGCAATAGAAATCGAAAGGGCATTTATACTTTATCGCACGCGCGACAAGTTCCAGAAATTAATAATACTGATTGATATTCATCGACCGATCGATGAATATTCACTGAACGTAAAGGTTGTGCACCGACCAAGACTTCCAGGAATTCCCACCTCGAGGAGACGCTTCTTGACAATCTGGGCAGAAATCGATAATATCGATCGCCATAGATTCGCAGATCGAAACTGCCCAATCGTTCGGAAGGCTTCACACCAACCATCATATTGGTGTGATGATCGGCTGAAGCGGTTGAGCCCCAAGCAGCATTCACTACAACTCAATCATATCGATTGAGTTGTAGTGAATGTTTTCCAGCGGCAATTAATTCTGCGCAGACGGACAGATGGACGAGCGGTCTGGCGATCGATTCTTGTTTTCTAATCGCTCGTTCACCGTCGACCGAAATATCCAGTTGACTTCCATTTCAACCAGACATTTCTGAACAATAATCGATAAAATCGATCGATATTGATCAGAATGATCATTAACGCTTATTCATTGAGGATCTGCCCACCATTCAGCATATTGACGTGATACTCGGCAGTTAACGCTGAGCAAAAATCGATAATATCAACTGCGCTGTTTGAAATGTTTTTGAGCGGCAATTAATTTTGCTCGGACGGAGAAAAGGACAAATGGATGGACGGAAAAGCTTCTTCATATTATGACTATGTATCTTGCTGTTCTTATTTGTCAAAATGATTATCACGTAGATCTGCGAAATGGCTTTCACATAACGTTTGAATGCATGGTGCATTTTCGATAGGACAGTTGATGTTGTATGTGGCTAGCCTGCGCAACTTCACACCTCATAAGTAGTAGTTAATATGGCCTACAAGGGGCTATGGGAACGCGTCAATCAGTCACAGTTTCCAAAACGATCCAGCCAATCAGAGCAGCGGTCAAACACGACGTCCCCCAATGGCACGCCTGTTCCATGGAACCTGATTGATCTATTGCGGCACATCTCCCCATGTAGGTCACATTAACGACTGCAATCGTGAGGACTTAAGATGCAACCAAGGGATGATGCCGTCCTCTGTAGTGGTAAAGGTTCATACAGGCTTCTCCCGCCGAACTTGAACTTCAGGTATATTCCCCATTACCTTTAGATCAGACTCACTTGAAAGTGAGAACTACAGTACCCCACAGAACCCCTTCCGTCCAATTCCGTCCAGATTCTTGAGGCCTAGCCCTTGTTACGGTTACTGTAACGTTATTCCCAAGGGGGAGGGGCGCGAATTTATAGGTCCAGATGCACTGCAATCAGTGCAAAGTGCTGCAGTGTGGCTGCAAAAGTGGCCCCGAGGAGTTTTTCCCGTGTGCGAGCACCACCATCAGTCAGCCGGACACCCACCGCTGACGTCAAACACCGCGTGCACATGTGGCGGACCGCAACCGAACTCGCAGAAAACCGCTGCGCTTCACCAGATGTGGGTGTGGTTCTTATGCGGAGACGAATTCTCGGTGTTGCACTGTTATTGCACTCCGAATGGCCGTCGTTGGGAAAAAGCCGGTGGTCTACTTTTAGACGCGAAAAATACAAACTGGCAATAAATTGGGGTAAACTTGGGGTATGGTAGTAAATAACTCAGTTACTAATTAATAGTAGACGTTGGTTGTCCTAAACCTAACAAACACAGTGTGTCTAGAAAAAACTGTTCGAGAGGTTAAATATGTACCAGTAAAGGTGTTAAGGAAGTTAAGAGCTCATACGAAAGCATAAGGAAGTAGAAATTTACTGACATATTAGCGGTAAGGATTGCGCCACGTACTCGTCTGAACTCTTGCATTTTCCACTCGACTCATTGCGTTTCGCTTCAATGCTTGTTAAAACTTCTCCATAAAGTGACAACATCGATTTTTGGGCTTCTTTTAAAGTTCAAACTTGAAAACACAGTACGGCTTGCAGCAAATCTCAGAAATGCAGATACTGTTTGAAGGGTTCTAATATTGCTTTCAATGAAGCTTTTGGAGCTGTTTGAGGCTCATATAAAAGCACAGCATATCGAAAATCTGAGAACCTTTCAAACATTGCCTGCATTTTTTAGGATATTCTTCGTTTTGCCGAAAACTGTAGTGTGTCTTCAAATTTTGAACGTTAAAAGAAGCATAAATCAATCGATACAGCCACTCTATGGAGGAACTATAGCAAGTATTAAAGCGAAACAATCAATCGAGCGTAAAATGCAAGAAACCAGACGAGTGTGTGGCGCGATCCCTGCCGCTCATACGTCAGAAAATTTCTACTTTCTCACGCTTTCATATGAACTTTTAACTTCTTCAAAATGTGACGAAGCATCCAGAACTGAAATACTGCCGCTTTTCCAGATGGGGGGGGGGGTAGCTGGCTGAATATGTGCAAAATTCCGTAAATTACAATGTTCGCACACCCAAACCCAAAGTGAGAAGATATAGCCCTTCTACATCACATAGAATTGTCCGAATTCCGCTTTCCATGAATCTTGGCATGGTGGCTCAGACAAACACGACGTCTTCTTCGAGCTGTTGACCAACGTCGTTGTACGGTTTCATTTCGGGCTATTTTACAGCGCCTTTGCCTTCTTCAAAGCTTGGAAAAGTCGGAAATATTTACGATACTACTCGTCAAACAGCATTTCATCTAATAGTTCACTATTCCTAAGAAAAATGGAGGAAAGAGCCGACACCAGAGGGCCTGTTCATACTTCGAGCGACAAGAGCGACAAGAGCGACGGACATAGTGTGGCGTACGTAAATAATTACGTACTGCACACTCCATCCGCGGCTAATGTAGTGTGGAATACGTAATTATTTACGAACACCACACTGCGCCCGTCGCCCATTCGCTCCAGTCGCTGCAGTCGCTCTAGTCGCACGAAGTATGAACAGGCCCAAAGTTACAAATATTTCAGTCTTTTCCTGGCTCTGAAGAAGGCCAAGGTGCTGAAGCGTAAACCGAAATGGAAGTGAAACAACCTTGGTCAACATCTCGAAGAAGACCTCTGCCCTTCTACACTTAATTCTATCCACAGCCAAATGCCTCCTAACTGCACCATTATAGCAATCAGAAGCGATGACGCTGGGGTCTTAGAAACGGAAGTGACAACAAACTCTGCCGCCTGTTGTGTCCGAAGATTTCCGCTCTTCAGACACAACGAACAGATGAAGCACCCATTCCTTCGGCAACATCGTCTCGTCGTCGTATCGTCCATCATTTGGAGCCTCGGATTTTCTCATCAAATACGCACCTCGTCGCTCATTCCAGCCGCTCCTGCACCCATACACACACACGCATCGCAACGCAATTAATTTGGCACCAACAGAGACCTTAAGTGTGTTTGATCCCAGGCGCTGCAGGCGTGTTTTCCGATGCGGAATTGAAACCAAGACGCCAGCTGAGGTTCTGGAGTGTGGAATAGAACCCGTGAGTGGACTGAACTTCAGTGTTCCCTACCGGTTTCAAGGCGCACCAGGGCATCTACAGCATCTCCAGCCGACGTATAGTGTGGTGTGCAGCGACTCGCTGATAACGACTGTTAGTGGACCAATGCCTGGAGTTCTCAGCGTTTAAGGAAGAACTCTCACTGCCTCTCACTTCTGACTGATGTGATGCAGTCGGTAGGAGGAGCTGATCCAGCGCTGTGATCATCAATCGATTGTTGGTTCGACTTCTGCTCATGTCATGCCAGACTAGAACATAGAACTCTCGGCCTGCCCCAGAAGATTTGCATTAAAATGACCTTTTACATTATGTAGGAAATCAGAACGCGTGGTGTATCCCAAAGCTGGTTGACTAACTTCCACCCCTATTTTTGCGCTATCTAGGTGGGGCTAAAAGACTACGAACCCTTTAAAAACCAACTGAATACCTAAACACCGCCAAAGCCTTATTGTTACCCAAATCCTTCGGCATACGCCATGCCTTTGATTGAATACTGCGCAGTGTCGTGGATACGTTCTCTTTGAAGGGCAGTTTAACTGCTAATTAGCGTAACCATATGGGCAGCTTGTACTAGCAGTAGAACGCATGGCGCACACCAAGTGTGACTGAACCACTTCCAAATTTTATTTCCGCAATAATGACATGATATCAGAAAATACTTATTTAAAATTGTAATGTTTTACAAAAAAAAACAACAACAAAAGATTTAAAATGTCGCTTCGTCGAGAGTCCTCAAATGTTCTTGAGTTTACGCCATGCATTCGACTTTCCATCAAGACGAGAAGTCCCATACCATATTGCATGAATTCCTCATATTATTTTTTTACAGCGCCATTTATTTAATTCGTCATTTCTCGTCATTTATTTAATTATTTACTTTAATACACCAAAATGCGCTCTGATACAATAAATCGAAAAAAAATTATCCATTTAATTGCTACACTCCTTCGAAACATCTCAAGATACATCTTGATACCTTAAAGTCTATTGCATTGAAATGTAATTATTGAAAATAATAAAAAATAACTTGTAAAAGCTTAAGTACCATATTTCACGGTATCGTCCGTAATCCGACCACTTAAAATTTACACCTTTACTCAACGTTTAAGAAAATA
Organism: Heligmosomoides polygyrus bakeri; assembly: GCA_947359475.1. Classification (NCBI taxonomy): domain Eukaryota; kingdom Metazoa; phylum Nematoda; class Chromadorea; order Rhabditida; family Heligmosomidae; genus Heligmosomoides; species Heligmosomoides polygyrus. The sequence goes on from OX375866.1 coordinate 5,666,541, forward strand.
TTTCACAAAGAAAAATAAAAAATAAATAAAAAATAATATAAAAATAAAAAAATATCTGATATCCATTGGTTTACGCGATGCATTCATCGCTAAGCGGTACACATGCTATGTACGGGTTCACCCACGGTGTACAAGCCATAAAGGGTAAATGACAATGTTTATCAATCCCTCTTTAGGATGCGCCATGCATTCTACTTCTGCCGGATGGAGGGATGTTTATTTGGAACAACCTGAATAATTATCACATTGTTCTTAATAATTTATTAAAATATTTAAAGATAAATTTTTCGTAAACTATGATTTGAATTAGGCCAACAGAATGACTTGCGGTGGCCATATGATTGATAAATCAGGGTTTTATCCTTCACAGTCTGGGCGGGTACCAATTCACTGACCCCGGAGGAATTGAAGTCTTGGTTGGCAGGGAGGAACCCGAACAAAGAACCTTGGTTTCCGGTGCACGCGATGGCCAGCGCCTTCTCCGACTGCGCTACCACGCACTGCACAGCGTTGTTCGACTGAAAGATGGCCGCTGCAGTAGAATCGAAGGGCGATCTGACTATTAGACAGGTAGTACTCGGCTCTACATGGTACTGTACTGCCCGTACCGTTTCCGTTTTGGCGCTCGGCCAAAGGGTTGTATAGGCCCCTGTTCAATGCAGCGCGGAGGTTAGCCTCTGTTTTCCTCGCCGTTTTCCCAGCGATTTGTTTAGGCAACAAAATCCCAGCGCTCTATGTGTGGGCTATATTTTCTGTCGAACCCCGGCGATGAAACATCGCCGCTTCTGATTGAGAGAAGACGCTGAAAAAGGCCCGTCGGCGGCGGTGGCCAACAAACTCAACTCATCGCTCATATCTCGGGCGGCGGACCGACACGAGCTTCCTCAACAAAACACTGGCCGTCTCTCTCGAAGGAGTATTACGCTCGAGTGTCGAGCTATTTATCACGAAGTCCGGCCGGGCGCATGCTCGCGCCATAGGGCCTTCCCTTGAGACCTCAGACGACGTCCGAGCATCACTTGTCAGAAACGGCAAATCGCAGAAGAAACACCAGCAGATTTGGCGGAGCTTCCAGCCACGTTTTCCGCCTGCATCTGAGAGCGACTGCAGCCGACTGCAGCGAAACAACCGGAGAAACGAACGATATGACGCTCTACGTGGCCCTCGAGCGACGAGTATCTATTGGAGCACTTTGGCACGCGACAGGAACGAGTGGAGACGTTGCTCAAGCAGCTGATGATACAGATGATACAAGTAACAGAGTGATAGTGTCTTGAAGTGTAGGCGAAAATTGAACAAACATAACCACATCAAATCATAAACGTCGAAAATAATCAACCCCTTAGGATGCGCCATGTATTCAATTTTCATTCCTATGCACACTACATTGTAAGGGTTCGTCGCATACGTATTTCTGCTCAGTAACAAAGTGGGAGCGACAGCCAATACAACCCCGGCACCAACCCTTTGACATAGGGAATAGTAAGGAATCGTTTGGGCTATTTTAGTCCGCTTGTGGGATGGGCCACGCATTCTATTTCTATGGGACACATTGGGGGCGATTCGAACGCGGATTTGACTTGCACAGTGACTTTCAATGGCCAGCCGACGAATAACTCTATCAAGGCAAGTCTCGGACTCTTCGAATTCGGAAGGATATTCTATCCTGTTGCGCTGTTGCGCTCGGGAGTCGAACCAAGGACATGGAGTCAGGGTGCAGAGACGGCGCCTCTTCCAGATGCGCTACCACATGCATATTCTCTGCCATAATGGGCTTGAAGGATTAGTTATAAAAGACACAAAAGTGGAAAGTCTCGGTACGGAAAATACAAATTAATGCCGAAGATAGGCACGCGCCATGCACTCCACTCCTGGAGAATATTGCAAAGGCGATTTGAAGGCGGAAAAGCCCCAGATTTCACTATGCACGAGGCACTCACTGTCTTATCCTTCTTTCCGAAGAGATGAAACAGAATTGCAGAGGCCAGATACCTCTACGATACCTTACCTCTACGACATCCGTCAAAAACAGAACATGCGGCAAATCCTACACACAGATGGTTAATGCCGGTCATTATTTTGGGCTAAAAACGCCCTGAAGTTTTCTAGGGAAGAAACACTCGCCTCGATGTTAGTCGTCAATATCTCCTACATGGGGAGAAAGCGCAATAGACCAATCAGGGCGCATCGAAACACCGTGTCACACAGCAATGCACTCTATGATCGGCACCCTGACTGGCTGGCGTGTTCTCGTCTCACCATGTAGGCCACATTGGCGACAAGTATTAAATAACGGCGAAATGATAGAACTACAGCCGTGGGAGCATAGTAACTGATAGAGATCAGAACAGGATGAAGCAGAAAGCGCAACATTCCTTCTTCTTTGCTTCGTTCTGAATGATGAGGACCACATGTGGCATTTGTTGTGTGAGCCGATTTACATATTATTGTCGGAGGCACCTTTAATATTTATATTATTGCCACTATTATAAACACTAACGCCGTATCTGCTGCCATTGAGTAAGAATATCGTAGTCTAATTTTAATTTAAACTAATTTTTTATCGTTTAATATTTTTTATTTTCTAATATTTCCGAAATCCTTTATTCTTATTAGTACATAGGGGGCATTATCGCTAATTTTTTTAAATTTAAAAAACGGCAACATCTAGAAAAATAACAATAGGATAGAGAAAAAGCTTACAACCAAGTTTTTTTTAACAGTTGGGTGGACCAAGGAATTAAGAACAATTTCGAAGAACGGCATTCACCCTTTGGAATGAGCCATGCATTCCAAAGGGTAAATGCATTGTGGGACCAATTTGAAGGCGGACCTTTTGAGAAAGCTTCAGATACAGTACATTGAAATTTCCTTAAAAGGAACCTTTAAAAAATTGAAATAGGAAACAAAGCGACGGCATGAAAACTGCTGTCGAGAAGCGGGTCGAAGGCGGATTAGGTGGATTTTTTTCCAAAACAGCCCCTGTCTATCCTCAAAATTCACTGCCCGCTGTCTTCTGCCTGCCACTCCTTTCAGCATGCGATTCGGCGAAAAAAAGCGAAAATCGGAAATTGAAGTGCCTGAGAGTGCAGAGGAATCAGTGCGGTTTTTCGTCAGACTTCTAATTTCCTAGTGCTCACTGACTTTCACACACACAATAAACAATTCGGAAATGAACACTGGAAAAGCGCTTCGAATATTCTTCTTCATTGAGCGAAAATAATGGCAGATTTAGCCGCCACAATCAACTTCAAATATTCCCACTTGAAGACCAGTTTCCTAGGTAAAAAAAAACTCATCAGAGAAGCGCCGAAGGTGAAGCACTAGACTTCTAGAGTCGATGAATTCATGGAAGTCGGCTTCGTGCATCGTTCAATGTTTAGACTGTATTGCTATAAAGAGATTACTAGGGCACATAGTTAGATAGTATTCGGATCCAAATAGGTCAGGGGGCGTTTCCGCTACTGGTTCCGGTTTCTGAGTAGATTTCAGAACGTCCTGTGGAACATCATCGTATCATTAAGCGGCCCAAGTAAGAAGGTAGAGCAACTCAACTTTCTTCTGGTTCTAGACTGACAAAGAGCATAAGAGGAAAGCTCAGACCTTATGTTTCGATGGCAAAATCGCAAGCTTGAGCAAGCTTTTTCACCTACAGAAACTTAATGAAGGCCAACCACATGAGCATCGTAAATAAATAAATAAATAAATAAATAAAAATCAAGAAGACTTGGGTCTATCAAAAAAACTACTTTTACAAGAGCCTTCGGTTGTATTTAATTGTTTTTTTATTGAGTTCGTTGGTATTTTATCCCAACATTCTTTTTTCACGTGTGGAATCGGTCCACGTCATGAATAAATAAATAAATAAATAAATAAATAAATAAATAAATAAATAATTCTATATTTAACTGGGAACCGCCTTTTCTCTCTTTTACTTCCCCGATTTTAATAAATAAATAAATGTTGGCGTAAAGTGATCGCCTTTCGGAATGTGCCATGCACCTCTCTACCTCTGTTGGATATCGTGAAGAGAATTTTTCAATGCGTATGTGGGCCTATACAATGACAGTGAGGAGAACGTCTCCCAAATCCGTGACTGGCTTGAAAGGGATAGGAACCTTGAAGGATGGGCAGTGCCGCACACGAGATTCGACGCCTGCTCTGATTGCGCTATAACAGTCACTAGGACCTAAATAATGATTCAAAATGCCTTTACTATTCGGTAGAAGTAGAATGCATGGCGCATTCCGGCATGATTGCCTGATGCCCCTGTTTATTTCACAGTGAGTAAGACAGCAGACACTGTTAGTTTAGGCGTTCTTTTTGTTCGTTCAGGGTCCTGGATGTTTACATCCGATTGTTCTGTTTGTTGTTGTTGTCGCTCCGCCACATGTTCACGCGTACGCTAGTATAACTATATGAATAATATGAGGCTAAGTCTAGCCTAGTTCTAAGGATCTTCACCACAACAGCTTTTTGTGGTAATTACTAGTCCTAAGCTTAGCAGCACTCGGCAAATAACTACGGTTGAGGCCTTGCACTTGATTAACACTGCAATTATCACCCAGTAATCATAGGAGAACAGTGTCAATTAGTCCACTTGTACAGTGTCACATGCCCTTAGCACTTTCGGGATAACCGTAGTCATTAACGACTCCTCTTCAAGCACAGACGTACTGACAATGAGTGGTGTATTCAGGAAGGTCAACTAACCATTACGGTGTGATTCAAAAGGTGCTAGCACGTCGCTGTTCAACGCACCGCCATTACAACCGACCTGCAGATAGATGATGAAAGATAAAAGTCCACCTCAGGCATCACATCTGTGGACGAGCCATGCATTCTACTCCGTGGCTTGGCCGCCACCCCAATGGAGTTGAGTCGTATGACGAAGGGATACATCTCGAATCAAGACTAGCAGAATTTTCGGTGAGCGCTATGCACCTCACACACATCGAGCAGATTAGAGTACTTATCCGGCTAGTACAGTACCGGGCATGTTCCTCCGTTCATTCGCCGGAAATCCCGGAAAGGTCAACATAGGCCGCTTTGGAACGGTCCAAAGCGGCCTTTTCAAATAACTTTTTTAAAAACCAAGTACTTGTAAAAAGAAACATATATTTGAGCTCAGCAGCTCAAGCTCTATCTTATGATCTATAGATCTCAGAAAGTTGGATAATGCATATAGGCCCGACAGAATCAATCGAGTGGGCGCGACAACCTGTAGAGCGATCGAGCGACACCATGAAGAGTGAGCGTTTGGGTAGATTTATCACAAATTTGCAGCCGCCCAACTCAGGAATTGCTCTAGGACTGTCCAGCGAGTCTTTGGAGTGGGCCGTGCACAATGCATATAGGATCGAACCTATCAATCGAGTGGGAGCGACCGCTTGCAAATTGCACGCGCGGCCATATTCGGAGCGCAATAACTCTGTCAAGTCCGAATCGTTTCGGCTGCAACTCAACAGCGCACTCCAAAGGCTCGCTGGACAGTCTTCGAGCAACTGCTGAGTTGGGCGGCTGCAAATTTGTGATAAAACTCCCAAAACGCTCACTCTTCATGCTGTCGCTCGATCGCTCTACAGGTTGTCGCGCCTACTCGATTGATTCTGTCGGGCCTATATGCATTGTTCAACTCTCTGAGATCTATAGATCATAAGATAGAGCATGAGCTGCTGAGCTCAAATATGTGTTTCTTTTTACAAGAGCTTAATTTTTAAAAAGTTATTTAAAAAGGCCGCTTTGGACCGTTCCAAAGCGGCCTATCCGGGATTTCCGGCGAATGAACTTTCCGGGATTTCCGGCGAATGAACGGAAGAACATGTCCGGTACTGTATGATGTCGTTAGAGCAGTCCACCGTACGCTCCTGGCTACCGTAACTCATCCACGAATGCTACAATTATGGACGGAAATGGACCGAACTCGTCTTCTTCTGCTTCCCACTACACCCGCTCCACGCCTTACGACTCAGCCCTTCGTAGTGGTTTTGGTTCAACCATATAGGATAAGGATGGCGGTAATTCATACCTTCTAAGGATGCGCCACGCATTCTACTTAAATGGGATATCGTGGAGGCGATTTAAATGGGCATTTGTCCTAGACAATGGATAGCGGTGGCCAACCGATAAACAAGTAATTGTTCTATCAGGGAGGCATACCGAATCATCGGCCCGGAGAGGTCGAAAGCCTTGGATGACCTGGGGCACAAAGAACCTTCGGAGTGCACGCAGAAGTCGGTGCGTTTTCCGACCGTGCTATCATGCGCCCTACCAACCATAACGGCCCCTTTTGATCGTCGTCTAGACTAATTTTATTAATTTAATTGTATTAATATTGATAGGGATAATTTAGGTACTAGTCGTTAATGTGGCCTGCACCGGAAGCAATTCATCAGACGATGTACAGGGTGGCCCATAAGTCCTGCAACAAAATTAGGAGACCCTATTGGTTGTCTTTTTCCAATTGCAAAAAAACCGCATACCCACAGTTATGTAGCATATACTTAGTGTTATACTTCTGGAAATTATCATGGTTGTAGCTGCTCTTATTACAAAGTAATGCGCTCTCACGTAAATCTACCGAAAATTCTTCTCTGGCCCGTAGTGGGGCGCTTCCGTTCCGATGTGACTAAATTTCGAAAGATTGGTTGTTGATCATGCAGTATGATGGTTTCGGGTAGGGCAGTGCAAAGGCTTTTCAAGAGTGAACATTGGATGAACGGATCTAAACTACAGTAGAAGAACGCTATTAATTTTCTGATCATACAGGATGCAGCTACCAGCTGGAACAAATTCAATATTCAGCCGTGTGCGTAATCTATTACTAGCAATGTGTTGTTTCTAGAAAACTACAAGGAAAGCTCTACAAGTCCGCAAGTGAGATGAAGACTCAGCTATGAGGAGAAGGGAGTAGAAGGAAAAATTTGTAAGCGCAGTTGGAGGGCGTCGTTCGAAATGGGTATTCAGCCTCTGCCTCATTTGATGAAAAATTTCTCAAAGCTGAGCGATCCCAGAAAGGTCAAAATAATAGTGCGGTTAATGCTACCTTTGCGTGAACCTGATGATATAAAAACAACGGCCACGCATGGCAGGATTTTGTCATACACGATTTTCCAAAATGTGTCCCCTCACACCCTAGGTTTTTGTGTAAAAATAGTGAAAATCAATAAAAATATTCATTTGATAGGAACAAAAACCTAACACCATATATTAGAGACTCAGTGGCGCTGTTTAAGGGCAAAATGCACATTCTGGTAAAACGATTCCTGTAACAGCAAAAGAAAAGGACATTGTAGCGGTTCTCAGTCCATCTGCAAAATATTGTACCTGCGAAAGACTGGCTGTGAAATTCCTAAACCTTTAGATTTTCAATCTTTGTTTATTAACCATCTTAAAGAAAATGTCGTGCTCTATAAAGCCTGGGAAAACTATTGTTCAATATCTTCTTTGGAACGAATAAGAAGTAAAACTCCGTAAGAGGGGCTGCGACGTGAGCTGCAAAGCAACCCACACGATCTGAAGGCTCTTATCAATCCAGGAGTGGTCCCTTATGAATAATACCGCTCCACCACAATCTACAAACCATGGGCAAACATGGTTTAAAAATGTACCAAATTTAGCGCATTCTTAGCCTTTTTATTCTCCTATGTTTTTGTTGCAGGACTTATGGGCCACCCTGTATGTACGGTCGGTGCCCCGGTTAGCTGGTATGTATGTGTCAGGTCGGTGCTCAGGTTGGTTGTGTGTGTTGGATAGAGGATTCCCCTCCTCATGTAGGCCAAATTAGCGACTAGCACTAAGATTTCTAAAACTGCTTCCTACTGTCGTAGAAATATTGCTTTCACGCCAAACTTAACTCCACCGTATGCTTCTGCCCATCGTAACTCACCCATGCATGCTTCAATTTTTGGCGCAAGTGGACCAAATTTGTCTTCTTCTGCTTCGATAGGATCATCTGGAATAATTACGCCTGCCCCACGCCCCACCTCTCAGCCCTTCCCAGTCAACTGTCGACTCTTCCATAATGGGGCCAGAAAATTTCAGTACTGGTCTTCAATGTGGCCTACACCGGGAGCTGTGAGGGAGGAATACCATAAGAATCGATAGCACCGAATTGGAGTGCCTCCAGGAGACGATGTGTACGGCCGGTTCCCTAATTAGCTGGTGCGGTGCTCTGCTCGGCTACGACTGGCTGGTGCAATCCCGCTTTGCCACGCAGGCCACATTAACGACTAGTGACAAAGCTTCTAAAACTGCCTCCTAGACTACAGACAAAAATGATGGCCACCATCGTCACATCGAGCGTCGAGATTTCCAGCAGTCTTGTCCCTGAAGGAATTGGTGAATATGCCAGCTGGAGCAGAACAAAGGCGCCGGTCTAATTGAACTGGACAGCGACCGAAACACGAAGATGGCGGCAATTCTAGAGCTTTTAGAGAATGGCGCCCCTGTTTTTAGTGTTCCTACAAAATGGATGAAATCGCGACGGTGTGTAGCTCCCTGTTCAGGCCTAACCGGACGCTTCTTCGGGCTACTCCCTGACATTCCACCGATCCGTTCTACCCCTCAGTGCAACGCTCAACAACAACATCACACCCCAGACCTGATTGATCACTGTCAACTTGGCTGGCAAAAAACTATCAATGACGGATGATCTTATGACAGCCAGTTCAACGTAGTAAAGCATAGCGCTTCACGTCTAGGGAACGACGACAGCCTCACAGCTGTCGTCAGGTGGACACTGGCTGGAGCTGCGGAACGCTAGCTGAGCTATACAGCAGCCAGGTTGACTTTGACGTCGTCTATTTGAAGCCTGAGATCTCTGAAGGGCTTAGAAAAGGCCTGCTTTGGCGCTCTGAGAGAGCACTGCTGATCCAAGGGCGGCTCTTCGTTCAGGCCATTGAACTCTCAGCTTCCTTTATGGCCCTGAGATACGACTTTCACGTCTACGAAGCTTCTTGGGAGCTGTTGATGGTCGGCTGAGGGGTTTCAAAGAGCTATTCATATAGACCAGAAGACTGGAAAACACGAACGGCCACAAGTACCCCTCGCAGCAAAACAACGGTGATCGGTGCCGCTCGGAATTCGCCGAAATTGCAAAGCATTGGAGTGACATGCAGTGACATCTGGCAATTAATCGGCCAAAAAATGCACAGCCTTTTTATCGATCGCGCAAAAAGTGCCGTGAAAATTTGGCTCCTTCGGTGCCAAGGAACGACCAATTGCATGCAAATAACCATGTTTAACCATCGTGCTGCCTTTCTGTGTGAAAACGCTTGCATAGATATTGAAAATTAGGAAAAGAAAAACGCCGAATGGGGCGGCAATGGCCAGCGGCTTCCCGCACAAAGTTGAGAGCTTGGTTCTAAACCAACTGCGCCTTCCATTCTCCCTTCCAAACCCATCAGAGTGAGCTGAACTTACTAGTGTACGAAGATCGGATGGTATAAGTATTTCTTTAGCCAGCCCTGCTGGAAGCAATGCTCAGAGTGCGACGGCTGTCAAATAGTCCAATCAATGCGAAGGCATGCTAAATGCATGGCGCACACCAGCGAAATCAGCTATGGTAGGCAATAACAGCTACAAAACAAGAACTCTAATCTCACGGGTAGACTGCGCTTGCCATTATACGGATACGTATGCAAAAAGGACCCCTCCAATCACTTCCATAATTCCCCATGGATGCCAAGTTCGTGGCGTATCCCTCAATGGTCTAAAGAAATTTGGGCGAAAAATTGATTGCACTTGCTGAGTCAAGGTGTATAGTAGGCGGTCACAGAATGAGAAACACTACCAAGTGCTGTTCCAATCGTCTTCATTCTGAATAGAATCCATGTACATGGCGCATTACTCAAACCGTTAGAGAACATAGCGTAGGCCGCGAACGCTGTCAAACAGCATAGTCAACTACGTGCACGGCGCACACCTGTAAGGTCAAAACTATATGTAGCAATGACGGTTCTAATCTCATAGTTAGACCGGCTCTGTCACTGTAAGTACTTGTATACATCCTGCTAATCGTTTCCACATTTGTGCATAAAAGCCCAGTGCATGGCGTACACCTCAAAGATGAGTAAAAAATTACGCCGCTCTTGCTAACGAACGGCGTACACTTCATAGATATTCGGAAGAGGTGGAATACAGGACTTTTAATTACATTTGATATTGTGAAGATATGTATATACTAAGTGCCCTAAGTGCACCTTCAATCGTTTCCATAATTCTATGTGGAAGGCAAGTGCATGGCGCATTCCTCAAAGAGTTACGGAGATTTCAGGAAAAGTTGGGTAGCACTTCTTAACACATAGGATAAAGGATAAAGGACGGCGTTACTCAATCCCTTCTGGGATGCGCCAGCGCATTCTACTTCTACGGGATGTCGTGGAGGCGACATGAATGCGTGTTTGGCCATACAATGACTTGCGGTGGCCAGCCGATGAACAAGTCAGCGCTCTATCCTTCCCAGACAAGTCTGGTACCAATTCACCGACCCCGGAGGGATGGAAGGCTTGGTTGGCCTGGGCGGGAAATCCGAACCAGGAACCTGGTACCGGGTGCACGCGACAGTCGCGCCTCCTCCGACTGCGGCACACGCGCCCTCTTAACACATGGAGTGCATTAAATAGCAAACAACAGAAATAGAAACCGGAAATTCCTATTGCTTTGGACGCTTATCCGGGATAAGCCATGCTTTGGATTCTAATTAAAATAGTACAGCCAATCGATAGCGGGCTTGAATTGCACACAATGGCTATTGTACACATTGAAATAAATAATAAGCCACAAAAGGTCATTTTAAAGCAACCAGTTTTTCATTTCTCTCTTTGCAGCCTGGATTGAGCCACGCATTCACTTTCCATGCAACTTGCTGGACACGATTGCAAGTTGAGCTCGATCTGTGCATATGTCGGTATTATCAGCAACATGATTAGCTACTGTAGAACGTCCAAAACGTTCGCCGCGTTTTGACCTACATTGGCAGCGGTCGCCGTTGTATTTGTACGCCATGCACCCTTTCAATCACATCGGCGATTTTTCATCGATGGCAAATGTGTGGCGCATTCTGGAAAGTTACGGACTTGAGATTGCACGGATAGTCGACAGTACTTTCCAGAGCAAGTTAGAGACGTACTGCTACACATCGCGACAAATGCGGAGCTACGACCTCTCGAACGTCCAAAGCTTTGCTTCAGTATAAGCCGTGCATTTGTTTTTCTTTCAGAGCAGGAAACTGATAAGAGTTAAAAGTTAATTGGTAATAGAAATTTTCTGCAGCAGTGTGTCAGAAAAAGAGATCGATTGGGTATCAAATGTTCTTGTTCTTCCTAAAAATGAAGTCTTCTCTGACCTTAAATTGACCATAGCATGCGCCATGCATTCGATATCCTTTCGAATTCCTGGAGATGATTGATAGTTAAACCGAACCTCGAGAACATACAGTGCTATGACCAGCAACTATCGACAACGACGAGAAAACCCCTACATTTTGCCGGAGGCGTTGGCTCTTGGATATGCCATGAACTTGACTTTTGAGCGAGACGTTGGAAACTATTGATAGGGGGATTAAAGGGGTCAGATTGCTTGTAGACAGCAAGAGCCGCTGACACCCATTTCATCGCTTACCTAAGCCTATCCTATAACCTATAACCCCTTGATCCCGCTTTTCATACCTCAGAATGTCGACTTAAATGAGTCCCGACGATAAAACCGGCTGAACGCTCTGCAAAAAGATACGACGCGAATTGTTGCTGCGCGTCATTGGCTAATCTCAGCCGACGAAAACAGGCGTTATACGCCTAGCCAAAGCGTGTCAATTACCGCCAGCAACACCCTAAGCAGGAAGCTCTTCGTCGCCGGCGATTGTCCTTTGAGGAATTGCCGTTCAGAAGAAATGCGGTCGGTAATTAGCCCCGCGGCCAGGCTCACACACCGCCCTGAGACGACGACCGACGACGACGACGACGATGAGAACGCGTCTCGATACAAATCCCCGACGAGCCCTAATGGAATAATGAGTGGGCGATGAAAAGGAGGCGCTATCGGTTGCATACACACAGATGCGTGCGGTAATAGGTGGCTGCATTTGCCTCTACAGGCCTGTAGGCCTGTCACATGCGCTGCTTGGGACTGTTTGTCCAGAGATCACACCAGTGTGCTCGACACCGCCCCTATTTGCACCTGAGAAAAAGCGCCCAAATGAGCCACTTCTATACCTTGAGCTCAGACCATTCGGTCGAAGCCTTGCTGTTAGGCGGCTTCCGGGAGCGTTAGCACCAAAAGCTTGTTATCTGATAGCAAAACAATAAACAGATTACTGTAAGCTTGCTAAGAAATAGCGTTTGAAGATAATTTTCTGAAAAAACAACAACAACACAAAAGGTAGCTACTGGCTGCTGTGAAAAATAATATCAGATGATGTTAGATGAGGTTTGATGGTGCCTGATGACACTGCTAAGGGCCGTCTATGAACTTACTCGAATGCCTCTCAGCAAGACATATAATTGGTCTTGTAGGACATCTAACAAGGAGCATAAGGATGAAGTTTGTTATTGCTATGGGTCACTGGGTAGTCGAAAAATGACAAAAATTTGCCGCCTAGTAACGCATGGATGGGAGGTCATGGATAGGACTCTAACGCTTGTTTTTTAGTTGCTGAAGAGGCGCTACTGCCACTTTTTATTACTATTGTTGCTGTTTTTACTAGCTCTATTTTCTTGATTTTTTCTGAACATTATTGCTCCCCTTTATTTTTTTTGTCGGATTTCGAGTACATCTTCTTGAAGTATAAAATAAATAAATAAATAAATAAATAAATAAATAAATAAATAAATAAATAAATAAATAAATAAAGACTTGGGCAATGCTAACCTTAACATAGCCTTAAAGCTCATTTATACATCAGATGACTAGCGACGCGACGGCATGTATAGTGGCCAAATTGATCGATCGCGTCGCTCGACGTCGATTAAAAACTGGCCCTTAAGAGGCTCTGGGCGATTTGTTCTACCTCATTTTTCTATAAAAGCTAGACACGGGCGAAGACAAAGCCTAAAGCAACCATGGAGGCACGCATAGAAGCCGTGAAATTCTCGAGTTCCCACATAGTAAGGCGATAATCGTCTTTGGGTGGGATTTATGCTTCCGTCGCGGAGCAGCTATCAATATCGATCGTCTGCGCCTCGCAATCAATAAGGGTAGATCTCATAACGCCGTATCGCGCGCCGTCCGAAGTATAAATCCCGCTATAAATGACCCATTGAGGACGCCATAAGTAGGTACATCAACTACTACTACTATTTCTACTACATAGTACAGCAGCTCGTGGGAGGTAGATTAGACTCTCGGACAAGTCCAAGGGGTAAGGAGTGGCCGTGCTAGAGTTTCTTCAATGCTCTATAAGGGTAAATCGAATGCACTTCTGAACATCTGAAGGTGGAACGTAAGAGGGCGTTTGGAGCTCTATGGCAGCGTGATGAAACGTCGGTATAGGCAGCCCTGGCGATCCGTCGAAGATCTAAACAGCAGCCGAAGACAACACGATGACAGGGCGTCACGAGCGACTCTTGACCCGGCTCACGTGCCGTCAGGTGTCAAAATATGTAGTCGACCCCGACCCAGTACAGAGACCACAGGAAAAATCGGGCCATTTACTTAAACACCTCCGTTCTCTCAAGCCGAACAACATCGCACTGTGGGCGGTCATAAAAATGGAACGTCAGACGACGTTCCATGAGGCTGGGAAGGAGAGGTCAGATGACGGAAGTTTAAGACGAGCGATTGGCGACACGATGCTGGTCGCCCTCGAAATCTCTTCAGTACTCGTGTAACCACGTCTTGATTACTACCTCGTGGCGTGAAAGACGACGTAAATCCAGCATGAATGACATAAGCGTTTCGACATTGTCGTCATAGAAAAACCGGTTTCCACTACAGTACCGCCGGCGACAACAATGACATCGAGGATTAGAAGCCGTGGCGAAACGCGGTCTGTGAACCTTGAAGGTCGAGTATTGGAGTAGAACACGCGGGCAGAATTAGTTGAATGTGAAAAAAATGTTTGGAAGGTGAAGAGAAACTAAAAATATGGACCAATACACTTGTTTTTTAGAAAAAAAATGATACACTTCGAGAGCACGCTCTGCTTGGATCCGGGAACGCGTCGTTGCTGCTACCGTAACCGCGGCAGCCAATCAGAGACCGGCTAATCCACACAGGCAGAACACATGATTTGCTGCTGCGATTACGGTAGGAACAACGGCGCGTTCCCGCCCTACTGCGGTGCGTCTTCGCGACATGTACCGAAAAACACAAAAAAGTACGAGGAAGAGTGACTTGTAGAGATCCGAGAAGTGGTTCAGGGTGGACCAGCACAAGAACACATCGTGTCATGACATAAGGGTTCGATTTCTCTCTCATGGTGTGTAGCATGACATCCTCCAATCTACTTAATACTTTTCTAAAATACCTTTAAAAAGGCTTTTAAAAAGAGAACGCTGAACCTAAGGGTCCCACGAGGAACAGAACACAGAGGAAACGGTAGTAAGTTAGGAGCGAATGAACGCCCTTTCCTTGCATAGCTAAATAAGTTCAATTCGATAGAGAAAGAACAAGGAAAAGTGAGGATACGGAATACGCCACGCATTGCCCGAGGTCTAAATTTCAGCACTTATTTGTGGACTTGTGTGAGCCTGAGTCAATAGCACATGTAAGACACACTGTCTGTCTATGCCGCTGCTTTAGGAGCAATTCAAACACAAAATAAACCATGGAAAATGCTAAAGAAAAATGGACAAAGTAAATAAAAATTACAAAAAACGCATGTCAAGCAGCGTCATAAGAATAATATCATTACAAGACTATTTGGCCTCCGACGAATTCTCAAAAAATACTTGAAAGAAATGCGATAATAGATAACAACAGCAACAACATGAACAATACTAAAATTATATCAGCATTAGTATTTAATTTGTTATTATTTGAAAGAAAACAAGAAAAGCGCCTCTGCTCCACTAAGACGTATCATAAGAGACATAGAAGTGTAGAGTTGTAGAAATTCCTAGGCGTATTCAAAATACAAATTCTATAAAATGCACAGATTTTTTGCAGTGTTCGAAAAACGAATAAAATTGTGAGATCTAAAAGAAAGAGCGAGAAGATAAGCTTGTACGAAAACTGTCGTGAAGATGGGCACCATTGGGAGGTGGTGGCACACCAGCCAATCGTAGTCAAGCAGAGCACCGGCCGAGCACACGTTAGCCAATCAGAATACTGATCGCACGAGTGATCTCTGAATGGCGCGCTAATCTGATGCGGACTGATTGGTTGACGCGCTCCCACCTCCCAATGCTGCTCATCTTCCCGACATGTGCCGATAATTGATATACCTGCAACAGTTCCTATTAATCGCTGCAATGCAAGGGTTCTACCTACGTCTTCAGGGTCACCAAAGGGTTACTGCCGGAGCAGGTGAAATTGCCAATGGGAAGTCCCCACGGAAAGTCCGTTAGATCCGGAAAAACTCACGCATCCGGCAGGAGATCGCTCCGACGGTGGCGATCCGCATGTCGCGAAGCTTGAACAGCAACACGTTCACCAGTCGACGCGACGTCTTACGGAACACTGGCGCCGACACCGATCGCGGAATCCGCTTCGACGTCGTCGGCATCATCGGCTCGGACGGGTCAGGAGAGGGCTTCGAATGCACTGAGCAGCGTGGCACGAACAGAGTTCATAGGCGCCACCAGCGTGACGACATCAGCAATGCATGCGGCTGGGGCGGCGCTTCGAGGGCGCCTACAACCTCGCTGGCCCCTCCCACCGAGCGATTCCTCTGCACAGAATGCTGCCGAGAGGTGTTGTCTAGCCCTGTGCTGTGAGCTGGTCGGGGTTTCGAAACGCCGACAGCAGTAACTACGGTCGACAGAAGCTAGTCTTTCGACCTGTATGTCGCAAATCCCATACTCTGGCTTAAACGTCCAGCAATTTCAATGAAAGGTGTAAAGATAGAAGGATAAAGAACGGAGATAATCAATGTTTTCGATGATGCGCCACGCATTTTACTTCTATGGGATGTCGTGGAGGCTATACGGATGCAGGTTTGGCCTTTACAATAACTTGGAGCGGTCAGCCGATGAACAGTACAGTATTTGTTTAAGTCTGGAGCGGCTGATAGAAAGGCTATCTCTTGTTACATGATGTTTTGCTGCGTACAGAACTCTTGAGCCAAGCGGGACTCGAACCCGCATCTACTGCTTTCCGGGTAGCGATGCTACACCGTACACCACCGCCGCTGTTTGACTGCACGTAACATCCGCGGTATCCTCGAGGCCTGATCACGATATCTCGATATCACGGGTGGGTGCTGACAGACCTCGAGGATATTGCGGATGTTATGCGCAGTCAAACAGCGCCAGTGGTGCATAGCGCAGCACCGCTGCCTGGAAAGCAGACGGTGCGGGTTCGAGTCCCGCCTGGTGCGAGGGTTTTGATCGCAACAGAACAGAATTTGGTCGGAAGGCCAACTGAATTTCTGGAAAAGCACACTATCCATGTGTCCACCACCAATTTTTAGGATATTATTAGTGAGGCAGTGCGTTTCTCCAAAAGGCACGATCCTCCGTTGCCAATAGATGCTCCAAGCTGTCATCGTTCCCAGGTGGTCCAGAATTCAAGGGGCCTATAGCCTAGAGCGCTGCTGTAGATTAATCTCCACCGTCTGCTATTCATGGGACGAATAGCAGCCCAATTTTTGCACTACGACACCCAGTGCGATGACGGATGACCTTATTAGGTGGAGCGACAACGACGTCGCTCTTTACCCTCATTCATAAGATATACGAGGTCGAATACGTCTTCCAAGCATTGTAAACGTCCAGCTTCCTATAGAAATATAAGAATAAACTTCGAGCATCTCCACCATGCAGAATCGCATCCAGGTCACCCCAGAACCTGTGTTTCTACCAGTAGTCCAAAGATTTAGAGAGGGCCGTGAACCAGATCTCGTTTTTGGACCGAAAAATCGAGAGCCTAGCTCCGGGGTAGGATGCAAGATTCAAGAGTTTCTAGACATCGCGAGAACGCTAAGTTACGGTGAAAGCTTGACTCTAAACCAGGAATGAACAGACTGCCTTTGTCTTATGGCAGTTACATCCGGCTCTTGTTTTTAAATCAGGGGTTACCGTACTTCTATAGACGAAAAGACCCTGGTGGCGTAGTCAGAGAGCGCATTGGTTGTTTAGGGTCTTGGTTGTTTAGGGTCCTAGCAAGGCTGCCCAAACCTTCTGCCTCTCCTGTGTCAACGGACCCGCAGTAGAGTTGTGTGAAAGGATAAAACACTGACTTGTCCACTGTTTGGCCAGCACAAATCATCGTGTAGGCCAAACATGTATTAAAATCGTCTTCAGGAAATCCAGTAGATGTGGAATATGTGGTGCATACCAACAGGAAATAAGCAACGCCATTGTATAGGCCTTTATCTTTTGAGAGGAAGTATATTAGCACAGTTAGGGAAGCTGCCTGCTGTCTCTGGTTCCAAGTTCCTCGTTCGGAGTCCCCGCCCAGGCCAAACAAGCAGTCTATTCATCTGGCGTCGACGAACTGGTAGCAGACCTGTCCAGGAAGGATAGAACACTGACATTCCCATCATTTGGCCGCCACAAATTATTGTATAGGACAAAACACGCCTTCAAACTACCTCCACCATATCCCACACAAGTAGAGTGCATGGCGCATACCAAAAGGGTCTGACAGACGCCATTGTAGGTCTTCACCTTCTGTGTATAAAAAAAACCGGAAGAAGGCCAGTTTCCGTAACTTATAAGCCTCACAGAGCAAATTGATCTGGTTAGTGGGAGGCGCAATCAGAAGGAGTGGCCGATCTCGCATCTGCGAATTGATCTTGATAGTTCTACTTTCTCCCAGTGCAACTTCGTAAGCTTTTAATCAGGTCGCGATAACGAAAGCCTCCGACTGGATCTGAACCCGCGTCCGACTGTGAGTTTTTCCGCTGCGCCACCACAGCAGACTTTCTTACTTGAGTTCGTTTATTCAGGCTTCAACTTGAATTAGATGTTTCTGCTTCTTTTCTGCCAGTCAGTTTTATTTATTTATTTATTTGTTTATTTATCTATTCATCAACGACAAAGAGTCATTTAGGAAATAGGAATTAAAGGTATTATTGTACTTTCACGACCAAAAGGTTAAGGAGAGGTCGAGTGGGGTTATTTGAGGTGCAGATAAGGAATGTGACATCCGTTTTTGAAATTTCGTCAGATTACGGTAGGCTATGGTAGGTACGGGTGTCTAAGGTCATGATCACTGATTTTGTGCAAACTTCATCAATGGGGGTTATCTGTGGGTGCTGATCACGAATCTGACCGATGCCGATTTACAGTACGGTGGTGATCTCCTTGAGGCAGAGCGACTACGCCGCTATATGCACGCCGGCAGTCACGGAGATGTAAAATGTCAGGTGATCAGCACCCCAGATAAACCTAAAGAGTAAGATTAGGCAAAATCGGTGATCATGACGCCACCTGTATATATCGTAACCTACCGTAATCTTCTGAAATTTCAAAAAACCGACGTCAGTTTCCTAATCAGCACCTAATTGACCCCTTGGGCGAGGCTCGGAAAGGAAAAGGAATGGCATGGCGAGTGGAATTTTTTTTCGATTTCTCTTCGACCTCTGAAATCGTGAAAGGGCAAGATTCCTGAAAGGAGCTATCCCAATCGGAGGGGGTCACATTGTGATTCGTCCTCCAATCCCTTCCTTGAGTTTCTATGAGACCTTCGGGAGCTGTTCCATGGTGCGAAGGTTTTATCTAAATTCAGGAGATGTGGTTGCATGACATGGAATGACCTAAACTGTTGACACTTTAAGGTTGCCCCCTCCCGACTAGGACAGATCCATGCCGGAATTAAACGGCAACAACCAGGCGGTAAAGAAAAAATCATCTCTCGTTCTCGGAGTAGGCTTAATACATATTTAGTTAATCTTTCCTGGAACCCCATGCAGGTCAGTGAATCATACAGAATTCGAGTTCCAAACGAGACGGCCTATTTCAGAGAGCCTCCGCCAAAAACTCGTGAACAACGCCGTGCCTGAAAACGAACGTCACCTCGGGCGAAATGACATTCCGGTCGAGCGACGACGCAAAAGTGCACGCATACCCTGGCCCCTGGCCTCCTGGGAGCCATACTATGTACGTAGCACGTCGCCCATCCAACATGAACGCTTCAACAATTCGCATAGCGCGGCGCTAACAGCAATCCATTTACACAAACACATTTAGAGTAATAGACGAGCTCACTACTGGATTTATTCACGTGAAGGTCGTCGACCATAGTAGTATCTCGCCTGCCCAGCTATATCGGCCTATGTTGGAGTTGCCTAGTTGTTATTCCATCCGTAAAAGGACTTCAACGTTCATTGGCCTTTACAGTAAAAGAACTATGTACTCAAGCTGCACAGCGGCTTTTCAACCAAGTCGGAACCTCGAACAGTGTTTCCTTGAAGCCGCCTCCGTAACGTGAAGAGTAGGCCATAAAAGCATCCACTGTGGGCGATCCGAAGGGCCTGTTTGAGGAGCAAGATTCGTCGGGACAAACTCGTGTCGTAGTCGGAACAAAACGAGCAGAAACGCCTTTTCCCCCGCTCTTCGAATGTGCTTTTCAAATTGCGTGCAAAAAAAATCCGTTACTTGGAACCAGCATCGAATCATCTATCCGATGAAGCGAAAAACCACCTCTGAATGTTTGAAATGTTGACTCGATGACCTGCATTCTGGTCGGATCAATTACCACTAAAATATGGATACCTCTGGGTCAATTTTTCTTCAACGTTCTTGAAGAAAAACAAATATTTGGTGAGGGCTTCCTTTCCGATTTCCTGGTCCTACCACCCGTTCCACTGCACGTTTCCTATTGGCCTCTTTCAGCAGCAAACAACAACAACAACAACAACAACAACAAGAAAGTCCGAAACTCCTTATCTCTACAAAGTAGGAGAGCAGAAGAATTCGCATACTAGGACTGTGCTCCCCTCCCCCGCCCGATTTTTCAACAAAATATAGCTCCGCTGGGAGTAGTTGCTTGCTGAGGCTATCAATCTGAAGGTCAGATACAGGCCGACAAGCTGTACTTGTCCTTTGGGAGGAAGGCAATCCCCGCTACTTTCAAACCTATAGGAAACATGTGGCGTGGTGGGGACTGCACCGGCGCATATGGCTCGTCAAGGTCATTCCTGGTCTCGTATTCGGCAAAGAACCGTTGCCAGTTCAAATGTTTGAGCCAGCTGGTATGTGGAGTCGAATGCATGGCGCAATCAGAGCGACGTTAGAAGCTATGCATTACAGCTCACCCTCCAGAAGATGGGTAAGGATCTGCAGTCCAAAAAGGTCCTATTGGGTTTTTATACTTCTGCCGCCACGCCACGGTCATACAGAATCCCGTCATTATCGATCATCCGCGCGAGCTAATCGATATCGATAACACTTGTGCCGCAGCGCCGTGCGATATGACTCAAGTCTAAACTAGGCTTCATGTTATCAGCTCCAAAGTTTCTGAGCAATTTCACATAGAAAATCCACAAAAAATCAAGATTTTCTCAGGTACAGGACATTTGAAGAACTCTTCATTGACGATTACCCGTTTCCCACGCATTTTCTAAACTTCTCACTGAAATTTCGTCTCGGCTGGTCACCCCCTCCCCCCCCCCCCATAGCGCACCATGTATGGGTAATCGCTCGCGGAAAATCTCTCGAACGGCGGTAATTAAAGGATCGCTTCGAGAGGATCGCTATGGTGGGAAAAAGGTGCGCCAGTCGACTAGTGTACACCTTTCTGTGATCGTACTTTGGAATGCCCGTCGGCCACGGAGGGCAAGGCGACCACAGCCAGCTACTCAGGGTATTATGGAGCACTTTGGCTTCGACCAGCGAAGCGAATTTTTGTGCCACACATCAAGCACATAGATCAGAGGCACTGTCGCATGGACCAAGTTGTCTAAAATTAGGTGGGCCGCCGCGTAATGCGTTTCGGTGGACAAGAGCCCCCAATATCAATTTCATCCGGCAGGACATCGTAAGAACGCTGAAACGCTCACCAATGCTTTGGTAGGACTTCTTCGTTAATAACCTTAACGGAAGCCATGGAGCTTTTCGTGTCCCTAGAGCGAGGAGTGTCCATTGGATCACTCTGGCACACCGGAGGGACGAATGAAGACGTTGCTGGCGTCCGTTCGAGCAACTCAATGATCAACGGGGCGATAATGATCCCACACAGCAATTATAGATCTCTGTTTATAGTCCTCGAAAGGTGGCGACCGGGGCGGTGCAAAGAAGCACACGAATCGATTAATGGTGAGTGACCGCCCAGCAAAAATCGATATACGCCCTGTGCTCAGGCGAGCAGTCACTATCGTCAATACCGTCGAAGAGTACGAAAAGCCCTTTAATCGGCCAGCGACACACCGTTGCATTGATACTGAAGACGGTTCATACTTCAGCGGCCGCGGAGTGCTGCGGAGTGAGATCTTTTGCTATATCGATCGCATGCGCAGACTAATCGATATTGACGGTCCCCATAATGAAGGATAAAAGGCCTTGTTAATCAATCCTTTTCTGGGATGCGCCACGCATTCTACTCGTTTGGTTGTCATGCAGCGATATCTGTCTAGTTATTTATTTATTTGCACATAAGTGCGACCAGAATTCTAGAATAAAGGAAATCCATGGACACAGCATGATTACTACTACAACAAGGTAAAAAAGGTGTTTACATGATTATTTAAAACTATGAAGATAGCACTTCGATCGAGTAGCCTAACTTTTTCTTTATTATTTTTTATGCCACTAGGAGTTGTATTGCAACCACTTCATCTTGCCTCTCACTTTTCTCCAGATTACATACGGTCAGGGATCCACATGGATAGGTCCCTAAGCCCTAGTTTATACTTACGCCGTCACGCGGCGCGGCACCACGGTGGCCATAGGCCCCGTTTATACTACGTACGCCGCCTATAGTTGCCAAATTGATTGAGCTACGCGGTCGATCAATGTGGCTACTTTACATGCCGTCGCGTCGCTCGGCGTTGAAGGTATAAACGAGACCATGGACGTCGATTTCTCGCACCGCTGATCGATATCTACTCCGACTGTAGTGCCGCGCCGCGCAGCGGCACAATTATAAACTAGGGGCTAAGACGGGATTTATATTTCCGCCGCGGAGCGTAGCGGCGCTATGGAAGCTATGAATATCGATTATCTGCGCCGCCCAATCGATACTTAGATTTCGTAATGCCGCGTCGCCCAGCGCGTCTGAAGTATAAATCCTGCCAAACGCATTGTTTGGTTTCTAAAGATGCGCCACTGTCATTTTTCATTGCTGCTGATTTTTACTGCTGACTCTTTTCTTTATTTTCTTTTATGCACATGTTCTGTTTCTCGTTCCCATTTCTCTTGATTATTGAGCACGTCTTCTTGACGTATACAATAAATAAATATATAAGAGTAAGTACTTGGTAGGTAATGTGACTAGCATGGCCAGTCGATAGGTAGTTCGTGTTTTATCCTTCCTAGAGAGGACCAAACGGACTGCGTCGGATGAAAAGCTTCTGAACTGAGGACCTGAACCTCCAAAGCAAGCTGGCACCACCTACAGCCGTACCAGTCCAGGTCATTTTTTGAGAACGTCTTCAGTATAAGCTCTGCTGCAGACAGTCGTACCGTATCAGCGTACAGCGACAAAAACATCCACCTTTCGGACAATACTTGCAGCGAAGCTTCAAAAGACTTTGATACAGTAATCTCACGTGGCAAGCATGCGAATAGCCTTTTTCCACTCAGCTACTCCGTCTTTAATTGGTTTTTCAAGCAGAAAGCTCTCGGGGGTGCACAATGACCTGAGGACAGCATTTATGCCTCAGAAAGCACAACTACATTATAATTAAGAGTCAAATATAGAACACGTGTCCATTTCCAGGAGGGCTGTTACACAAGAGAATTCCACAGTAGAAGCCTCACAATGGACGAATGAACTTTGAAGACGCTGCTAAAAAGCAGGTACATATATCGCGACGAACCACGGCGCTGGTTGCAGTATGCATCCCGATTCGAGGGGCTAACCGAGTACTTCATTCATCGTGAGTTAGAGAATTGGTACTAGACTTGCTCGGGAAGGAGAAACTACTGGCACGTTCATCGGCTAGTCGTCGCACGCCATTGTAAAGGCCAAATACAAACTGAGGCTTCATGATGTAAAGTGCGTGGCGCATTCCGCAATGGGATAGATCAACACCGTATAGTCGCGCGAAACAGACATGAAGTATAGCCCCTAAAAATCGGCGCTAGACGAGCCTTCCCAAACTCCTTCTGATGTCGCGTATTACTCCTTAAATACAGATCTACAGCTCGGCTACTTTTCGCCATAATTTTGTTCACATTTGGATAAAAATAATCGAAGGACCATGTAGTGCAATCAAAAAGGAGTTGGCTGCCTTCCGAACTCAATTCGAAGTCCCCGGCTGGTTCGGATCCCGCCCAGGCCAAGCCTTACTTCCCTCCGGGATCGACAGATTGATAGCCGGCTTGTGCGAGAAGGAAAAATAATGACTTGTCCATTGGTTGGGTGTCGCAATTCCTTGTATGTATATCGCGTCACGTGGAAAAAAGAATGCGCGACTCATTCCAGATGAGGATAAAATGACGCCGTCCTTTACCCTTTTATCCTTTACCAGGTGTTACTCCTGTCGTATTGATCTACTCTCTGGTTAGCTTGCAGTAACATTCTTTCTTTATTTTTGTGCTAAAAAATAATAAGAAGGCCACAAAGAAACATAGAAATCATGCCGATAGCAGATCTACCATAGAAGATAAGCGATTATTGTGTATTTGTCCGTAAAGTAGGCGCTATAGGCACATTGGTATGGTAGTAAAAAATCTGACGTCAAGACAAAACAGCAAATTTGAAGCCTAAGGAAAAGAGGTGGACGTATGTAGCGCAGTCGGAAGAGATGCCGGCGTGCACCCGGTATCAGGTTCCTGGTTCTGAACACCCACCCAGTTCAACCAGGGGTAGGTGAATTGGTACCAGAGTTGTCTGGGAAGGATAGCGCGCTGACATGTTCATCGGCGTATTCTATAGCCAAACGAATTCAAATCGCCTCTACGACATCCCGTGGAAGGTAGAGTGCGTAGCGCATCCGAAAAGGGATTGAGTAACGTCACCATTTATCATTTAGGGAAAAGAGAAATGACCCATAGCGAAGAAAGGTTCCTGCGCATTTGGATATTTCTTGAACGTTTAAATCGCTCGCTAACAGAAAATAAGTATTTCAGCGAATTAATCCATAAATATACTTTTTGAGTAACTTCGGAATTCATCAAATCCTAAAGATACGAACCCCTTTTGTTCTGCACTGTGAATATTCTGCATTTGGAAGTTGTTCGAAGTAAAGTGTTAAGGATAAAGTACGACGCTACTAAATCCCTATGTGGGATGCGCCACACATCTCACTTCCACGGGATATCGAAGAGGCAACTGAATTGCGTATTTGGCCTATACAACGGACTGCTATGATCAGGTCGATGGAAAAGTCAGCAATATGTCGTTCCAAGACGAATATCCCCCACAAACCTTGGAAGGATGACAAGCTTGGTAAGTTAGGATGGGACTCGAACTAAAAACTCTGAATCGGATGTACGCGATGGCCGCCTCTCACTGCGCTATACCGCGCCCTCTTTTGGCACCGCTCATGGTGCAGAGTCCGTGATTAGGGCCTGCATTCATGCTTCATACCTCACGCCAAACCTTACGGTAAAAGGCGTTTCTCTTGGTGTTCGTGTCAAATTGTTGCAAGACCCATCATGCTACCACTCAAGACGTGCTCAAAACGAAAACCTCAGACAGGACTCGAACCAGTTGCCTTCTCGCGTGTAGCCCGCTAAACGAGGGCCGCAAGGTAGCCGCTTCCATGCATGCGAAGTCAACCCATACCGACTTGCCCTTGGAATTGTCCAGAGGAGACAGTTGCCCTTCATCGCAGACAACTCAACAGCCTGCCCTGTCCCTTACAGCTGCCGGAAGCCCCACCAAAGCCAGGAATCATTCCTGCACACTCTCTTGCTGCTGTCAGTCACCCCCGATGTTGCTGCTGCTGCAGAATTCCGTCGATTTCGAGCCAGTGCAGCGATTACGTCTTCCAACGATGTGAATGTTCGTCCTCAACAGGCTCTGCAGCTGCTCGTCGTGTGTTCCACAATGATGCTTGTGGCGACCTTCTCAGGCTTTTTTTTACGGCAGCCGAGCTTGAGCATCGCGTCATCCAGCCATCGGCGACGGACGTCAGGGCCTCAATTCAATTGCGGCTGTCGACGAGCGCAAAACACACGAAATGTGCCGGTTGAGGGTGCGGACGAGTTGTCGGACAGGTTACTGTAAGAACAGACGGAGTTTTGTCGTCATGTATCCACTATTCAGCGACTCCGAAGAATTTAATGCTTGGTTGCTCTAGATGTGTACTGTCCTCAACCGTACCTTCTTTGGAATATGCTTATAAAAATTTTGTACCTTTTGTTTTAATTACTCCTTTTTGAAAAAAAAAATCAGCTCCTATTACTAACACCAATCAATTGCCATACAGATTGCAATCATTTACAACTAACGAATCT
>OX375866.1:5692407-5857407 GCA_947359475.1 Heligmosomoides polygyrus bakeri
TGAGCTAAAAACTAAAAAAAAAGTCGTCTAGACTCCAAAGGGAATCAGAAGATAGGAACTCTGAATGTCTTTCAAGGAGGAGGCAGAAACAGTGACCTTGTCCTCTCGGCTACAATCCCCGCTCTATGACCGACCATCTACTCGGTGTACTGTATGAGCAACCTTGAACTCACCCGGCGAGAACAATTTCGACTCAGTGACCGCGATTTTGATCCGTCCAAGACGCAGATTTTCGCCAGACCTGATTCCACCGCTTCCTAAAGACCAACACGACGTATGTACAAGGATCTATGAGTTTAGCACCCTAGAATGCAGTTAGCAGCAGGCGCATATCCTAAGTTCGCAATAGTTTAGGCAGTTGTGCCCTGGATGGAACAGACCATAATTTCCTTGAAGTCATTCGATTTAATCGTTAAAGATCTCAGTGTAGGTACAAATTCCTTGAACTAAGGATAAAAGGATAATGGCCAGGGTCAGTCAATCGCTTTGGGAAGCCGATGGGATGCGCCACGTATTCCATTTGTTATACGAAATGTAGTGGAGACGATCTGAGCCCGGATTCACCAAGCCGAAGGTATGGGTGGAAGTGCCGGAGGGTAAGACGGCACTGTTGCACTTTCGGGACTCCGAGGTCGAAGAAAGGTCGAAAAAAAAATTTCGCCCAAACTTCACCTAGGAAGGGGGGGGGGAGGGGTATTTGAGGTGCTGATCACAAATCTAACATTTTTTTTTTGAAATGGCGGCCGATTACGATAGGTTACTGTAGCTACGGGTAACTAAGGCTGCCGAGGTCAGAGTCACCAATTTCGCCTAAACTTCGCGCAGGGGGTTATTTGGGGTGCTGATCACGAATCTGATATCCGTTTTCCGTCGTTTTACGCTGGAGTACGATAGGGTACAGTAGGTACGGGTAACTAAGGCCGAAAGTACTATAGTGCCGGTAAGACCACCACTCACCCTGGAGCACAATTCGTATTCATCAAACCAATCGAGGGTAACGAGGCCCTAGGAGGTTCATACTTCGCGACAGCAGCAACAAGAGCGACGAGAGCGCAGCGCGCTCGGTTGCGCAGCGTACGCAGCGCACGTAAGTATGAACAGGCGACAGGGACTGGAGCGACTATAGCGACAGCGCATATTCGAGCGCCGGCGACGAGTCGCTCTTGTCGCGAAGTATGAACAGGTGGAAGAACTCTGACAGACGTCCAGAGAAATATTCAGTGCAATTGCAGAAACAATTTCTTGGACGCCAAGGCCAATCGATAATGAGGTGGCCTCTTTCCGGTTTTGTTGGTTACTGTTGTTATTCTAGCTGATTCCGCTGCCAATATGGAGCGCAAAACTTGTCCAAGTTAGAAGTGGAGCGGGAATGGGAGCACATTCGCGGAATTCTCTCCGACTGGGAGAAATATTGAACAATTCAATAATTTGATCGGAATTTCTCTCGGAGTTTCGGGTTATTCCCATCGATTTCGTACGTTTCCTTGATGACGTAGTTCAGGCTTCAAAATTTATTTTCGGAAAAAAGAAGCAGCTCACAGGGCCTTGTGAGAACAGCTGATCTCACAGGCAGTGGAGCGCATTTTTGTAAACGGGGCGCGAAATGGTGGAGGGTAGGCGGATGTGCCCACGACGATCGACGGGTTTTCTCGATCCGCTGCTATACCCACGATGTGGTGGGTAAGGTTTGTCATGAATGCCACATCGTGGGTATGTCCACAACCTACATCCAGCATACCCGCGAGTATGTGCGTTGATGAATCCGGCCCCTGAACGCGTATTTGGTCCACACATACAGATGACCCGGTATGGTCAAGGGATAGGCAATCCAGGGCTTTGTCTTTCCAATTCGTTAACCCCGGAGAGAGGAAAGCCCGGTTTCCCTGGGCGGACCCGAACCATGAATCGATTCGCGGGATGCTTGATGCCAGCGTTTCCTCCAACTACGATTCAGCAACCTCGAACAGTAAGTACTATTGGACTGCTTCGAATTCTTTCCGTCTACCGTTAGGTGCTTCAGAAAGCGTCCCGAATCCATTATTAGCTCTATAATCCTAAAAGTAAGAGATTCGCACTAGCTTTTCTTATTTCCTACATACCTTTGACCTCTTGAACGGTACCATCGGACATTTAGAGCCACAAAACCAATAAGTACAGCAGATGACGCCTCTCTACATTGTGTCTTGCACTTGTTGTTATGGTGGCTCTTCTAGTTACGTCAGGGACCTCCGCTAACGAATCTCTAAGCAAGCTAATCTCCACACACTTTTGTGAGCTTTACGGCTCTTCGATAACAAAAAACAACGGCAAAATAATAGCCGTCTTATGCCCTTTGGCTCGCCATTAACTCACTTGGCTGCCTCTCGTTTCAGCACGAAGTTCGGCATCTTCATCAGGTTGGAGATGTTCTCCTTGAGACTGCTCTTTTTTCGCGGCGGCGTCTCGCAGCCATTCGTGCTGATGACGCTGATCTTCTTCGACGGCGGATCGACGGTGGACGACTTCTTGCTCATGGTTGTGGCGACACACGCTCTCTCTCTCACTGCAATGAGCATGAGCCTTGAAGGAGTACTCGTGACTTGGATACGGTATCGCGACGACACAAAACGAAGGAACTTCTCGAAGAAGCGGTGGCGTATGAGTAATTAGCGAGAGTTATCTCGACAGAACAGTCTTATCAACGATCTGCAAGGTGCACAGCAAGTTCAGGAGATGGAATTGGACCTTTTAAACTGAACCGATTTCTACTAGACACTATACGAAGAACTGACTGAGGAATGGTATTCTTCGAAGGTAAGCTTCGAAGAACGCAGTGAAAGGTGGGCGTGTGAATCAGAATTCTTCCAGAGAGGGAGGAGTTCGGAGCTTCGAAGAAGACGAATCGGTCGATAAGAGCGGACGGATCACGTCTGCAAAGAAGGCAAAGGACACGGAACAAGGAGACCACCAGCTCATTGATTGACGACATTGAATGTCCAACTACGGAAGCACTACACTCGGTCAGCCGTGACTGAGATTCATAACAAGGTTCACGCACAGCCTCTTTTCGCGAATGAAACTACCTGAGGATGGTTTCTTGTGTCGCTTGAAATAGAAGGATAAGGACAGCGTTAATCAATCCTTGTTTGGTATGCGCCATGCATTTTGTTCATGAGGGTGTCATGGAGGGAGTTTCAAGGCGAGAATGTTTGGCCTATACAACGACTGACTTGACCGAGGATGGCCAGTGGACAGACATGTCAGTGTTTTATCCTTCCCAAACAAGTCGGGCACAAATTCACCGATCTCAGATGGAAGCAAGGCTTGATTGGTCTGGGGCGAAACCGAACCTAGAACGCTAGAAACATGGTGCACCCGACAGCCGGCGCCTCCTTCCACTACACTACCGCGTTCTTGTTTTAAGATAACTACGTTAGATAAAGACAAAAGATAAAAAGCGACGTCATTCAGTTCTTTTGTGGAAAGCTTCACACATTCCGCTCCTGAAGGCTACTATGCAGGCAATTTGGATGCGCATGTGTCCTATGCAACGGCTGACGGTGGCCAAAGAACAGACATGTAGGTGCTTTGTCCTTCCCAGACAAGTCTGGTACGAATTCCTCCACTCCGGGGGAATCGAAGGCTTGGTAGTCTTTGGAGGGAACAGAATCAAGAACCCTCGATTCGGAGTGCACCCGACAGCTGACACCTTCACCAACTGCGCTACCATGCGCCTGTAGTTTGAGTTAATTCCGTCAGATATTCCTTGAAAATGGAGTTAAAGTTGATCCCTTTTTGATCCTAGGCTCTGGAAATCCAGTACCATAAGAGAGAATAATTTTGTAGCACACTTATTCAAAGTAGCGAATAATTCGGATCTATCCTACTCGGAGGGGGCATGTAGTGATCTGCAGCTCTAATCCCTTGCTTCGGTTTCTTCGAAACCTCCAGCTGCTCTCGCATCTCGCGAAGGTTTTATTTAAATTCAGGGGATGAGGTTGTGTGCTATAAGATGAAGCATGCTCCCTCCCGACTAGGATAGTAGATCGTATAATTCTCTTAATGGTCCACTTCTCGATGAAACTCGAGGTCTCCAAATTCCGGTATCATAGGGGATGCGCCATGCATGCGACGCCTAATCGCTGTCATGGAAGTGATCCATTTGCTATGAGGCTTACATAAGGTGCGACTTTTCTACTTGCAATGGTTACAATAACAACGAGATTTCAGATGAAAATACGCCTTCCGTGGCTAAGAAGCAGATTATCCACGAGTTAGGAGAATGTGGGAAACGTCTGGATGGACAAGTAGACGCCACGCGAGAACAAGTAGTGTCCCCTTCGTCTCCCATCGCAGTCGTAATTGGCTGAAACTGGAAGAGTTGCTTCTCAGGGGGTCCTCGAACCACTGATCTCTGCTCGTCAAGGGTCGAACTTGGTAGGTACCTGAGCTCCATGGGATGCCAAAAAAAGCGCAAAGAACGACGCGAACGCCTCGATCGGACGTCTCCTTGAATCCCTGAATGAACGATATGTCCATCGAGGGAGATAGGTCTCCTGGGCTACTCTGACACTCAGCAGGGACGAATGGAGTGAAGTGCTCCTCACACAATTCGGCGATCAAGATATCGGCGATATAGTGCATCGCTGAGCACATATGAATAGATAAATAAAGCGCAACAACATGGAGTTAGACCATCAGCCAAGAATGCGCCACCCAGTCAAGCTAGACAAAGAATCGTGGAACCCTTTTGAAAGGATATTTTTTCATATACGACGATTATGTACGTCGAGTGGTTAGGGTAGGCGTCACAATGGCTTGTGCGTCCCACAAGGATGGACCAGAGAGCAAAAGGGTTCATCCGAAGCCTCTTTAGCTGGGGTAAAATCGCTTATGAACTCGAAAGAAGTCTAAAGATCGAAAATCCTATGCTGATAACAGATTCGACATACAGCTCTGCGGAAGAAAAGCGTCTAAAAAGAAGCTCAGTGCTAGAATGAGACTGACAAATGAGATTACTACTGAGCTAATCGAAAGGTAAGCCCGCCTTCAAAACACCCAAAACTGTCGTTCGAACGAGCTCGAAATGGAGATCTGGCGTTCAGAATTACCTTAAATGTGCCTATTACCCAACTGAGAAACAAATTCGAACAATGAATTTCTTACAGGGAGGAAACTGTGGGCCCAATTTCTATTAGTGACAGGTGATTTAGGTGGAAAGATGACGTTTTTCTCGCCATGTGGGTGGGTGTCGTTGCCACACTTGATGACGTCGCGAGAGGGCCTGCTTCGTCGGCAGACTGTGTGACACATTCAGCGGGTTCGCTCTTTAAAATTCAATCACCACTGAATAGCGGAGAGAATCGAACGACGAGAATCTAATGATTGACGTTAGACGTCGGCAAAAAGCCGTGTGGCAGCAGTTCTTTGCGGAATTGCCGAAATCGAATCAGGGCTGCTCGAAGAGAGAGCAGTCTCGAACAGCTGGCGCCTCAAGTCAGACGACGACAAGGGTTTCTGAAGGAACTCTGTTCTACATGTCGTAGGGCTTTTGGACGACCTAATGCTTCTGATAACCGCAGGAAAAGGTGATGT
The DNA here is from genome assembly GCA_947359475.1 of Heligmosomoides polygyrus bakeri. Classification (NCBI taxonomy): domain Eukaryota; kingdom Metazoa; phylum Nematoda; class Chromadorea; order Rhabditida; family Heligmosomidae; genus Heligmosomoides; species Heligmosomoides polygyrus. The sequence continues at coordinate 5,697,982 of OX375866.1, forward strand.
GCCCTTCCAAACACTGGGCCATACCCTTGTGTGAAGTCCTTAAATTTTCTCATTGCTCTACTAAGGTATCCAAGGGCCTGCAGTCTAATTGATCCAGATCCAATACTTTCGGAGAAGTGTAGTCCCACCAGAGCGGATATGGTGTCCCATGTCCTATCTCTGTCTCCGGTGGGATAAAAAATGATAAAGGACGGTGTTACTCAGTCCTCTTTGGAATGCGCCATGCATTCCAATTCTAAGGGATATCGTGGAGGCGATTTGACTGCGTATTCCAGTCGATGAACAAATTAGCGTTCTATCCTTCTCAGACAAGTCTCGTAACAATTCAAAGACCCCGGAGGGGTAGAGGGCTTGGTTGGTCTAAGCGGGAAAACCGAACTAAGACCCTTCGCCTTTCATCTGATATTTTCGTGTGGTTGTATTGTTGCCATTTTTGGATAAACATGCATGATCTGCCTGTGGTGGCGATGTCCGTTCCTCCTCGAGGTGCCACTGGAAACTGCTCGCTTCTGCGAGCTAAGCCAAGCACGGACATTCGAATGCAGGCGACAGGCCCTGGTGACAGGCCGGCCTACGAACAACCCAATGTCACATCGTATGGGTGTATGTCAGTTCATGTTTTTCGAGATAATGCTACGGCGTCCGCGGGAACCGACGCGCACTCGCAAAGCCCGGCGAGTGTGAGAAGTATGCGAGGGTCCCTGGTGCGAGGGCGGCATCGGGGGGCAACTGAGCTAGTCCGAAAGTCCCGTAACGTAAGCAGGACCCGTGTAGCAACGCTGAATGTGGGTACGTTGACGGGCCGCTCGTGCGAGTTGGTAGAAGCACTGGAGCGTAGAAGAGTTGATTTCTGTGCGGTGCAGGAGACGAGGTGGTCCTGCCGCAAGTCGAGAGATATAGGACGTGGCTTCAAGGCCGTTCTATGTGGAAGTCCCAGGACCACCAGTGGTGTTGGTATAATCGTCTCCGAGCGTTTCCGAGACTCGATTGTAAGCGTCGAGCGCTTTGACGATCGATTGATGAAGATCGTTGTCGCCGCTAAGGAGCGACTCTTCCACTTCCTCTCTGCATATGCTCCGCAGACTGGCTGTTCCGATCAAGCCAAGGATGAGTTTTGGAGCCTGCTTGATGAGAAGACAGCAGAGGTACCGTCGAAGGACGTCATCATCGTCGCTGGTGACCTCAATGGGCACGTAGGCGCTACGAAAGACGGGTACAGCTGTCATGGTGGATTCGGCTATGGGTTGCGTAACACAGATGGTGAGCGTATCCTTGAATATGCGGATTCGCATAACCTCACCATAATGAACACCGTGTTTCGCAAACGCAACTCCCACCTTATCTCGTTCTATAGTGGGAACACCAAGACGCAGATAGACTTCGTCCTTGTGAGAGATCGTGACCGAAATCTCGTCACAGACGCGAAGATCGTGCCGTATGAAACGGTCGCCCCACAGCATCGTCCGCTGATCTGTACTTTGAAGATCGCTCCTCCGAGGCTGCAGCAGGTTGAGCGATGCGGTGCTGCAAGAATCAAGTGGTGGCGAATGAAAGAGAAAGAAGCAGCTGTGATTTCTCGCGTACGGTTACCGACAGTCACGACTGTCGACGAAACTTGGAAGAAAGCGACCGACGCGATACTTCAAGCTGCGAGGTCAGAACTTGGCACTACGAAGCCTGGACGACGAAAGGTCGACATGCAGGCATGGCTGTGGACGAACGATGTGAAAGAAAAAGTTCGAGAGAAGAAAGCGCTTTATCATGTGTTTCTCGGCGACAAGACCGCCAATAACTGGCAAAAGTACCACGAAGCGAAAAAAGCTGCCAAGAAGGCTGTGGCCGTAGCAAAAGCCACTCATTACAATGATGTCTACGAAAAGCTTGAGTCGCGCGATGGCGAGCGGTATTTGTACCGACTTGCGAAAAACCGTCATCGCCAATCCGAGGATATAGAGAAGTTCTTTGGCATCAATGATGAGAACGGCCATCTTCTGACAGAGCGCAAAAAGGCATTGAAGCGATGGTGCGATTATTTCGAGGGAATTTCGACTGAAGAGTTCCCTCATCCGGCCGTCCCTTCTGTGGCTCCTATCCACGGTCCCGTCCACAAAATCACTGTGGAGGAAACTGACGCGGCTCTGAGGAAGATGAGACCGGGCAAGGCGACTGGTCCAGATGACTTGCCAGCTGACTTATGGAAGTCGAAGTTCTGGTACTCTGCTGAGTGGTTGGCCAAGTTTTTCAACCAGGTTGTAGCGGAGAAGAAGGTGCCTGATGTTTGGCAGGAAAGTACGACGATTCCGATTTGGAAGAAGAAGGGCAGCCCTGCAGACTGCTCAAATTACCGTCCGATTCGGTTGCTCTCGCACAGTATGAAGATCTTCGAGCGAATCCTCGATAGCCGAATTCGCGAAATCGTCAAGCTTTCAAGCAATCAGTGCGGCTTCGTGGCTGGTTGTGGCACTATCGATGCCATACATGCCGCCCGTCTTCTGGTAGAGAAGCATCGCGAGAAACAGAGGCCGGTGCATCTTGCCTTTCTCGACTTGGAGAAGGCCTTCGATCGCGTACCGCGTGAGGTTATATGGTACGCCCTACGACAGCACGGTGTTCCCGAAGAACTTGTAGAGTGGGTGCGAATGCTATACTCTTGTCCAAAGAGTCGTGTGCAAGCGGCAGCAGGAACCTCGACGGAGTTTCCCATCTCTGTTGGGGTGCACCAAGGATCTGCGCTTTCCCCACTCCTCTTTGTTGTCGTAATGGATGCCATTACGCGAGATCTTCAGAAGCCCGTCCCTTGGACGCTGCTATATGCTGATGACGTGATGCTCGCCTGCGAAGACAAAGGTGAGCTCGAGCGAGAGGTGCAAGCTTGGTGCGACCGCCTGGCCATGTTCGGACTCAAATTGAACGTCAAGAAGACCGAGTATTTCACGACTGACGTAAATGAGTCCGGCTCCATTAAGATTAACGGTACTGAGCTTGCACGCACTTCGGTGTTTAAATACCTGGGATCAGCAATAGCCTCTGATGGCAGTCTGATGGTTGAAGTGAACTCACGCGTGAGTGCAGCTTGGTCGAAGTGGCGCTCGTTGACTGGAGTACTCTGCGACAAGAAGATGCCAGAGCGCTTAAAGTCGAAGATCTACAAAACCGTCGTCCGGCCGGTAGCGATGTACGGAGCTGAGTGTTGGCCTGCGACAAAGGAAACGGAAAGTCGCCTCAGCGTAATGGAAACGAAGATGCTGCGCTGGATGGCTGGAGTCACGCGCCTGGACCGCATCCGAAACGAGGCTATCCGGCAGAAGTTCGGTGTCGCGCCGATAGCGGACAAGATGCGTGAAGCTCGCTTACGATGGTACGGCCACGTTCTGCGTGGAAAGGAAGACAGCGTCCGTAAGATAGGCCTTAACTTCGTAGTGTCTGGAAAACGGCCTAGAGGGCGCCCGAAGCAGCGCTGGGCTGATACGTTACACAAGGACCTTAAAGTAGCTGGTGTCCACCCTGATCTAGCACGGGATCGGGAAAGATGGCGACATGGCACCAGAAAAGCGGACCCCGTCATGAAGCGGGACAAACGCTGAAGAAGAAGAAGAAGAAGAAGATGCATGATCTGCCTGTATAGTCATACTTTCCCAGTCAGGTCCAGGTCTATTTCCGCCAACGAGTAGCTGAGTCGGCAAGAGGCTGGTACAAAAGGTTCAACTTCACATTTGCACCAACTAAGACCTCAGCGCCTCCGGGCACATGTCAACTTTGAGCCCGACATCCGTTATCGTCTGACGTTGGAGTTTGTTTTTTTGCTCAGTAACGGACATGGTGATGAACTCCGAGAACTGATCAACACTGGTTGGCTGGCGCCTCCCTAGCTTCCAATGCGGGTAAAAGTAGACTTGTATAGCTCCCCCTAAGCCTGACAGACGACAGGTGACAGAGATAAGACGCACCTACGAAAGACAGTGCTCTTGATTGCCTAAAGCAGGCCCGTCTAGCATAAGCAATTGTTCAGCCACGAGGATGACAAAGACAAACACAGGATCCAACTGCTAGCCTGGGATTTGGTAATGAAGCGACATTGAGAGCGAATTTCTAAGAATTCATCAAGAAACATGTGCAAACGGCTGTCACGAGGGTGAGCTCGAGCTCACTGTCTAGAAACAACAAGGTGCTACATGGGCAGGAGACATGCACAGCAGCGTCATGCACCCAAGCACGAAGCCCGTGAAGGAAACCCGAGCGTTCATCAAGCGAGCTTCCATCGGCAATCAAGGCAGAAGCCGTACCGATTATTCGGGGATAAGCCGTGTTGTAGAATGCGGACGTCATAAGCTGGATGACTAACCAGTCTGTGTTGGTGTCTGCTTGGAACCACAGACCATATACACCCACAGTCGGCTGGATTCAGCGCTCAGACAACGACCCCGAAAAACACCGGTCAGATCTGAGCTCTTTAGCAGTGGGTCCACCAGATACCCTCGATCTTAGAGTCTAGAAACTACCTCAACACTAGGCTCTTGAGTTCTTAGCGGATACGTTCGCTTATGATGATGCTCAGGACAGGTACTTACCAGGGTTAAGTTACCCAATCAAAGTCTAGAAAGGAATGCGACTATCTCTTCGCCGGGCTGGGCTTCCTCGTCACTTGATCGCTTAGCAGCCTCTACTCATCCAGTGAACCATCGCTTTGACTCCTCTTTGAAATTATCGATTTGCAATCAATAGCAATGCGTTTTCCTTTGTCAGGTGTGCCTTCCCCCATGTAGGCCATTAACGACTAGTACCGAAATTTTATTCCACCAATAACATAAGCATTAATATGGTTGACATGAGAATGTTCTTATTATGACGGAGTTGAGACAACTTCGAAGCACTAGCACCCCATTCAGTTTTGAAGATCAACGACCGATCAATGCTGGTGATCGATACGTATTGATTGCAGAAGGCAGGCAGAACGGCTGTATCAGCTGTTGCACCGAAGTGCTCGATATGGAGCCAGCAACGTTCCCAGCCGTCCCTGCCGCGTGCCAAAGTAACCCAGTGTGTGTTTTTCACTTGAAATGGAATCGAATCCATGGTTTGCAGCATCGACGAAGATTTCTGGATAACATTGTGACAAACGGCAGAATCCAGCTCTCATTCAGCACATGGCGGCGAAACACATTACGTGACTGGTCCACATACTTTTGGACGAACGTGCGAGGCACAGTATCCAATTCCCTTATATCGCTTGTATAAACAATGCTATTCTGGGCATGATTTTTGTTCACCTCGTCATGCCAGCTACTGGCACGTCTATCAGTAGTAAGGATAGGGTGAAGAAAAAAGGAGCACACCTAGTGTAGTGGCGGGAGGCGCTGTTTATGCCACAAACCGTTCGTTTCGTCTCCTTAGGTGGGAAGCAACTTATTTTGTCCTTCTTGAAAAAACCGCCGGGACGAACAAACAGATGAATGCGCTCTTTGGATATGGATTCCTTTAGCTTTGTCGAGTGTTTCTAGACCCCATTAGAGGGAAAGTACGGCCATTTTTCGATGCGAGATATGTAGAGATTGCGCCATGCACTCGTCCGGAGCGCCAATATGCTTGTCGGATTGATGGTGAGGATGCTTTTCAGATTCTAACTTTATTAAATCGAAAATAGGCATATTTTCTTTGCATCACTGATTTGCATCGATTCCAGATAATGGTAAACAGAACTGTCACTATCAATCATATGAAAAAGCGAGGAACTGTGCAAGTCCGTGGCAGACTCCATTCGTGCGAGACAGCGGAAAATATTCACTGGATCTATCCTAGTCCGGGGGGGGCACATAACTAAAAAGTATTATATGTAACAAATCCTCTTGGACTTACCGAGCGACCTCCTACAGAGCAACATGGGACCTAAACAAGAAAAGTCACAAAGAAAAAAAAAAACGAAAAAAATACATTTGTTGCGGTTGTAAGCCGGCAAAGTTGTGTGCCCTCCTCACCATGTTAGAACCATGTCAGGCAGCGGTCAGCACTTGGCATGCGGCTTCATCGCCCTCCCCACCAGGTTAGATCCTGTTTATAACATGTCAGCCGGCGGCCAGCACGCGGCGTGCCTCCATTCCCCGCTCTTTGTCAGCCGAGACGGTTGTACCGACCGTGTACCGCGGCGATTTTTTTTTATTTTTTTCGTTTGTTCTCTCGTTTTCGGTTTCTTTTAGGTTCGAGCTCGTTCTCTAGGAGCCGCTCGGTAAGTTTCAATTCATTTTGTTGCCTACTTTTTAGTTATGTGGCCCCCCGGACTAGGATTGATCCTATTTACCTTTAGCACTTTACAATGAGTCTAAAAAGGTCCTTGACCAAAAGAGCCTTTATTTTAATGGCTTTTGAATAGCGCAGTTATTTTTTAACATTCCTTGTGGGCGACTGAACAATTTTCACGAAATGTCAAAATGAATTTTAAATAACTAATTTTTTATATTTTTTCGAAACCATTTTTGGCTCGCTTAGAACATTCAACTGTAAATATTTTAGCTTTCAAAGTATTCAGTATTAAGTTGGGAAGTGTCCCGTTGAAAATGAAAGTGGTATAAATTTCATTTTAAAAAATTCGACGAAAAAATTTAGTCGATGAGCCAGAGAAAGCGAAAGCAACCAACAGGAACAACTTCTACAGTAGCTCACGGTGCTGGCAAACTGATTTCAAAGAACGAGCTAGAAGAGACATCGCCATGGAGTGGTACCCGAGTGATTCTTCGCTCCAGAAGAGGCTTACATGACGGGCACTAAGCCCATAAGACGGTATAGAGATGTCGACACACTGCGTGGGAAAGTGATGCGGATTCGTCCATCAAAACAGCGTACGCCTGAAGAAGCATTCGCCAGACATCATCGCCTATATATAGCGGAATGTGCGGATAGCCGTAAATGAGCAGAATTCTCTCAACTGCGAAGAACAGGGTGAGGTCTCTGAAGTCGGGCGAGTGGAGGAGGGCGGGAATGTCCAGCTCAAACAGTTCACCACGTAGAACTGCTAAAGGAGAACGACGGTTTTAGCACGGTAGACAGGAGATGCCGGTTGCCACGGCCACAGCTGACAGGCTTCAGATCACACATCTCAACCTGACAATCATCGTTAGAGAAAGCAGAGTGGATGGCCGACTCCATAGAGATGGCCAGCCGATGAACAAGGCAGTGTCTTACCCTTCCCAAAGAGTTCTGGTATCAAATCGCGGACCCTGAAGTACTGAAATGGCGGTTGACATGAACGGGACTCGAACCATGGATCGATTCGGGGTGCGTGTGAAAACCAGCGCCTCCTCTATCTACGCAATACTTGTTGCCAATACAGGAAGAGCACTCTAGAAAGAGGAACAACATCAAATGATGTTTTTCGTTTTGCTTAAGCCTAGAGCGGCTGTTATAGAAGATGGAAGCTGTTAAGAGGATGTTTAGTTGCGGTCAAAATTCTTGCGGCAGGCGGGACTCGAACCCGCATCTTCTGCTTTCCGGGCAGCGATGTTCGCCTTACACCACCGGCGCTGTTTGACCGAACAGAACATCCACGATATCGACATCAACAACAGAACATCGCTGCCCGGAAAGCAGAAGATGCGGGTTCGAGTCTCGCCTGGCGCAACTAAACATCAAATGAATTTCTGCAGATTTCCATCTCTCTCTTCCTAATGATTATGAATGTGTTTCGACAAATTGAAAAAGGATAAAGGATCTCACTATACACGAAAGAGCTAATCTGTCTGTTGGTCTGTCCGTGCGTCCGTCCGTCATAACGACATAGTGACCAAAGGACGTGCTTCACATCTCGAGCAGATCGTCGCTCAGGGTTAGCCTTTCAACGTAGGATTCACGCAAGTACATGAACAGGCAACAACTGAGGAGTACATATACATATCATATCGATCAGCTGACCGCTGTCGGTCGATTTGATCGATTTCGGCCGTTTTTGACCCTTTCAGGTGAAGGTCACGTTAGTATGTTGGCCAATCTCCCCTTTACAGAGATTAAAAATAAGCCCCGAAACATCGGAAATGATAAAGAATCGTATAAAAAGGCCTTATCAGACAGTCTATCCGTGCGTCTGTTCGGCACAAATGCAATGATCGGATCTTCGCCAGCTAAGGACACCCCTTTTGGGGAGCCATAAGGCAGGGAAGATTCAAAGATTGTAGCATCAGTTGTATGTTAGCGAACGTTAGATCGCTGGTCAAGAATTCAGCTGCATTTATGGCAGACCTTAGCAATCATAAGTATGATTTGGCTTTCATAACAGAGTCGTGGCTCAGAAACACCATTGATCTTTCACCTTTGCTAGGACACCTAAGTGGCATGTATGAAGGTGTACGATGCGATAGAGCACACAAAATAGGTGGCGGGGTGATTCTTATTGTTAGGAAGACTTTAGATTACAATCTAGTTTTTGAGGAATCAGTCCCAGATGGCTACGAAATGCTAGTATGTGACGTGTTCTTCAGCTCGGGTAGCACTCGTTTTATTCTGGTGTATAGGGCGCCTGGCTGTGGTATAAGTAATTCAACTAAACTAGTCAAGGCCATAAGCGATTTCTGTGCATGTGACAGCCGCTGCATTCTTCTTGGTGATTTTAACTATCGCGATTTTGGCATCCTAAATTCTTCAAAGCAAATGGTAGGTATTCCGCAAGACTTTGTTGACCTAGTGGCAACTCACAATTTCCATCAAGTGATTCATTGTCCCACGAGAAGTAGCTCTTTCCTAGACTTGATATTTTCCAATGATCCTCAGTCAATAAATTCTATCTATATTGCTCCTCCAATAGGAAACAGCGACCATGCTACAATATGTTTCAAAATAGATGCCGCCACACAACCAAGTGTAAAGCGGTGGAAACTCGATTTTAGTCGTGCAAATTATAATGCAATCGAAGCCCATTTAGCAAGCATCGACTGGATAGGCAGCTTTGCCTCGGTTGACACTGTAAATGAGATGTACGAAATATTTCTTGCAGTTCTACATCATTGTATTGAAAAATTCATCCCGAGACGTAGGGTAGATATAGGACAAATGAATTTACCCTCGTACTTGATCAGAATGATGAAAAAACGATCAAACATATGGCATAGAGCGATGAGGAGCAACCTTGTCAAGGATTGGCAGAGCTATAAGGCAATAAATCACAGAACGGAAAAAGCTTTAGAGAGGTATTTGATGTTTGTGGAAAAGAAAATTACTGAATCCGGAGACTTGGCAAGGATCTACCGATATGTCAACTCGAGGAAAGAGTTACGCTCGATACCCTGCCTAGTAGCGGATGATGGGTCTCCGGTTGTTCGGGAGGAGTTGAAAGCAGATCTCTTGGCTAAGATCTTCTATGACTCCTTCAACAAACCGGGCAGAGGCACTGCGCCTTCTGATTCCGAGATCGCAAATTTCCCGTCTTATCCTGAAATGGAACCCACGCTGTGGTTCCAGAGAGATGAAATCCTTAAATTGCTTGAGAGCTGGCCTTCATCGTCGTCTACGACCCCGGACTTTGTTCCACTATGTTTTATTAAAAGAATTCTACCCTTCATTGGTCTCCCTCTCGAGTACATTTTTAATTTGAGTTATATGAGATCAGAAGTGCCTCAACGCTGGAAGCATGCTCTAATTACACCTGTATCTAAGAAAGTGCCGCTTAATGACCCGAGAAACTATCGACCTGTTAGCATTACCTCGATTTTTGCTAGAGCGTTTGAGAAAATTATGAAGAAACATATTGTAGCTCACTTAATCAGGCACAACGTTATTTCGAGCGCCCAGTTTGGATTTATAGAGGGTAGGTCAGTAGAATCTGCAGTTCTTACAGCGATGAACGACTGGACTAGAGCAAGGGAAGACAAGAAAAGGGTGGATGTTGTTTTCTTTGATTTCCGGAAAGCATTCGACAAGGTTTCCCACTCCAAATTAATGCATAAATTATCGTCTGTTGGAATTCATCATAGGATTATATCGTGGATACGTGATTTCCTTGATAGTAGGACTTTCCAAGTACGTATAGGTAAAGAGTTCTCACCCGTGTATGAAGCATGCAGCGGTGTCCCGCAAGGTGGGGTTCTTTCCCCCATTCTATTTCTGATTTACACGTTTGAAATCCCCAATATTATCGAAAACCTTGGAGTCACGTGTAAAATGTACGCCGACGATATAAAAATTTATAAGGTCATAGAGTCGCCAATGGACACGGACCGCCTGCAAACTGCTATAAATTTTGTTAGCAAGTGGTCCGAATATTGGGAACTACCCCTTGCTGTGGAAAAAACTCATGTTTTCGTCATTGGGGATAAAACCGCCACTACAACGTATTCTATCGGATCCACTCTGCTAAGAAGGGTAGACGAAGTTAGAGATCTCGGTTATCTCATAAACAGTAATCTAGACTTCGGGCCTCACTACAGTATGCTCATAAAGAAAGGTATGGCTCGCATCTACAATCTTTTTCGGATGTTTAGAACCAAGAACCCCAAGGTTCTATTAAGGGCTTATAAAATGTACATCAGGCCAATCGTTGAAAGTGGGACTACCGTCTTCAATCCTTACAAACGTAAGGATATTCGTCTGCTGGAGAGGGTCCAGAATAACTTCACCCGCAAACTGATGCTGAGGTGTTATGCGATGGACTATTCCTCCATTCCCGATGGTGAAACCAGAGCTACTCAATTGGGTTTGTTGTCCCTAAGGAGTAGGAGAACAAAATTCGATCTTGTGATGATGTTCAAAATACTAACAGGCAGAGTACAAATAGAAGCCTCAGACTTCTTTTCGGTGTTACCTGAGGCCAGAACAAGATATGGTTACCTAAGAGCCACCGATCCAGTTATGAAGAGCCAAAGCCAAATCCGATCAAACTTTTTTTCGAACAGAACCATTCGAGTTTTTCGACCACTGCTCAAAGATAATGTGCTTCAGATGTCCCTCGGCCGATTTAAGAAATTCATTGACCAGCGATTGAAACAGATCTGAATTTAGTTCTTTTATTTTTATCCAATTATCTGTTTTTTTAGTAATCTCTCCTTGGATATGTTTGTGTTGTCATGCCATTTCTAATGGGTGTTGCATGTGGGTGTGTTGTATGGCACCGCGCGATAATTCGCGCCACAAAATAAATAAATAAATAAATAAATGATGGAAGACGGAAACAAATCGATAAATCGATCGAAAACCGAAGCTGAGATGATCGATCAATATTGTTCGCTTCTTGTGAAGCCCGATCGTCGGCCATCGTGCTTGCTTACCTTAAAAAGCTACCTCTGATCAGCGTTGAAATGTGAAGCACCTTCTCCGGCTATCAGTCAGTTGGTCTGTCCGTGCGTCCATCCGTCACAAACGCGTCACAGCCGGGGGAACTGCTTCACATCTTAACGCTGATCAGAGGTAGCCTTTTAAGGTAAGCAAGTAGGATGACCGACGAACAGGCTTCACAAGAGGTGAACCATATCGATCATCTCAGCTTCGATTTTCGATCGATTTATCGATTTTCCCGTTTTTGATCGTTCAAGGCAAGAATCGCGTTGTATACAAAGTACGACAAGAAAGCAGTATCCGTTGCTGTCAGTTATCGGGACAATGTCTCATCCAGTAGTAGTACCGTTCTTTAGGCTATAAAGGAGAAAAATTGCAAAAGAAGGGTAGGAAGGGCTTTCTGGACCGGAACGGTCTGAGTGTTAAAACCCTGAAGTTTGAATTCAAACAGGTAAACAGTATTAGAAGATCCTAAAAATGCACCTACAGCATGAAACCGGTGAGAGATGAATTTCAAGAATAGGTGGTGTCTGATCTATGTGAATCTAGCTCCAGCCCGCTGGAGCGATCTTCTAGCCCTTACTTCGAGAGACGACGCCTTCGAAAACAAAAAAAGGACGACATTAGCGAGCAGGCAGGCAGGCCGGCGAGCTGCACAGAAGCGAATACCAATCGCAAAAAGCTTTCGGGTGGAGGCCGGGCTGCAATAATGAACGGAAACGGAAATAAGCGCGCTAGGACCGGGCATCCCATTGCGGCCCATCGAGCACAAACATTATACACCGCCCCTAAAAATAGACTAATTCCGCCGAATCGGGGGTCCCAATATCCCCTAATAGAGCTACACAAACATGTGAAGCATTCGCAGAACTGCAGGAGACGAGACTGTGAAGTGGCCTAATTGCAAATGGAGGCGTGGGCGTCTTCGCTTTACGAATAACGACCGATGTTTATGTGGGTGGCTTCGCTAGGAGCTAAAAGCGATGCGAGAATGAAGGACAAAGAACGGCGAATCGAAGAGAATTCCGAAGCAACCGCTAAGAATGCAAAGCGCGAGAGACAAAAGACGATCTGATTTCTCCTCTAAGATGAAGATACGGCAAAGATTCTGGCCAGATGGCAGAAAGCTCAGTTCTGTCCTGCTACTGCTCTTCAACGCAGCCTCATGTAGAACTGAGCGGTACAGGAAGATAGGAGGGTTCAGCAATGGGTGAGTCCGAGAGGAATAAAGCTGCCGTGCGAGTAAAACCTCCGCGGTCTTCAAGGAGGGGATTAACCGCGAGACCTTACTTGGAATCAAAGGCCTTGAGGCGTCGGAGATTTCAATTCGAACGATGAATCAGACGGACGACGGACGTAAAGGCGCGAATGTCGAAGGTGCTGAAAAACCTGTGAAACCAAAAACCCGGCGAAAATTCTGAGAGAGAGACTCTGCCCTGTTATAAACCAGGAGGAAACATAATTCCGCAATTCCTCAAAAAGTCAACATATGCGACTTCTTCCGTCATTGCCTTAAAAAATTATGCAGAAACCCCGGATTTTAAGTATCGCCGAAGCGCCTTCTCAGAGCAAAAATTCTGCGCTGTGAGATCTAGCTTGAAAATGGAAAATTTGAAATTTGAAAACAATGAACAGGGAGACAAAACATCCGCCTTGCGATGATAACTGAGAGCTAGGGAGCACTGCCTTTTTCCCTATAAAACAGCCCAGGTCTAAAGATGGCATCTTTTTCCTGCGGATTCTGCTTCACCGATCTATTAAAACTTCTAACCTATTCTATAGCTCTAATCTATAGAACGATTTGCTTTATTTTCTTTGTATTGGCCCTCCCATTCGATAGATTTTTATTGTCGTTCATGTCTTACGTCAATTACTAGTGTTTGTGGTTTAATTACCCAAGTTTGAGAAATTAAACTAGTGAAGTCGATTGTCTGCATACACCACGTGGCAGCGAGACATAAGCACATTTTCTTCTTAAGAAAGGATCTATTGGTTAGGTCCATTATAAGAATATAGACTAAAGGACGGCGTTAGTCAATCCCACCGTGGGATGCGCCACGCATTCTACTTCTACGGGATGTCGTGGAGGCTTTTTGAATACATATTTGGCCTACACTATGACTTGCTGGGCCAGCCAATGCAAAAGTCAGTATATTCCAAGTTCGACGTTCTTGAAACCTGGGCATTTTCCAATAATTTGTTTTTCTTCTGTGCCAACCAGGTTTGTTATAAAGTTTTTTTTTTATTTCGGCCGACGTTTCGACTAGCTCGTCTTTCTCAAGGCCTGAAAGAAGCTCGAAACTTCTTCATCCGCGAAGCCACTTAGGTCAGAAACATCGTGTCCCCCCCCCCCCCCTTGCTCAGTATCAACTAGTCCTAGGAAATCCAGGCAGAGAACCCAATTCTAGTGAGTTAACTCACCGATATTCCGCCAGCGCAGGCAGACCGGCTCAGCTGGCCGCCATGGAGCAAGTGAGAAGCACTGGGGCGGTCAATTATACTGCACAGTACGCCAGAGGTCAAAAATGCACATAGCAGTATACGCTAAGCTCTCACAGCTCGCACAATGGAATAAAAGCACAGAAGAAAAACAAATTATTGCAAAAGTCAGTGTTCTCTCCTTCCCCTACAAGTCTGGTACCGATTCACCGTTAGGATGTGTTGGTGGACGTGGGCGGGAAACCAAACCAAGAATCTGATTCGGGGTGCAGACGATAGCAGGGGTCTCCTCTGACTGCGCTACCACGCATCTATGTATGTAGCTCCACCAATCCCTACATGAAATTTAAAGTGACGTTTCGGAGACATTTGTCAAGAAGGTTTCAACTCGTACATCACTTAAAGCACTTGGTGGGCGGTTATAAATTGATACTTCAGTCACGGAGCGGTTGCCTAGGATGACTGGAAAGAGATTAGTCCGAGGGTCAATGGAACATCTGCCAATAGAAAGAAAAGACCGATCCAAGTGCAGAACCAGAAAGTATGAAGAGGCTGAAGACCGAAGCCATTAGGAATGAAGCAGAAGCGTCAAGGAGAGGAGGGGTTCGAGGCCAAAGACTTCCCCTTCAGAGGTGAAGCTGCTAACAGACGAAGATTATTTGGAATGGTTGATCGAGGAGAACTCGGCCTCTTGCGAGGAGGACTTTCTTTCGGACGAGGACGAATGGTAGGCAAAGCGACAGCGTCTGGACGACACCGTGAAAAAGGTGGCTGCTGAAGCACGTAAGAGTCCAGTAAAGACATCAGAAAACGAAGATCGCACCAGGAGCGGAAACAAGAGCAGTCCCACGAACGTCGATAGCACGATGGACCAACCCTAATACGGAATGAAGCTACTTGAACAAGAACTCAGCCGCCTCGGTTTAGCTTCGACTATCTGCCGAATAGAAGAATCGGCGTGTCATCGAAAGGCGTTGGAACAGACGTTGTGTACTTCTTGCTTCAGTGGCGAAATCGGATGGCATTTCTGCTCGGTCGCAACGAGTGGTGATGAGAGACGGCTCGTCGTAAAGGACAGAAAGCTCTGCCAATACTGCCTTCTTACTCTTAGATCAACGTGCAGGAATAAGAGTAAGAAACGCTGGTATTGACGCATTCTCGAAAAAACTGTTCTCCGTGGTTTGATTCCAGACCTTGATGGACATCATCGATTTCTCTGCAGCCTACCTGTTTGTAAGCCGTTGATCGCGAACACCATCAAGAGCATCGAGGAAGAACCAGGGACGCTGCGGCACGACAGGCGAGAGGCAGGAGTGTAGCTGTGCTAGTTAGAGTTCAATAGGGGAACGCTATGCTGACATTCCTAAGATCTGTTACAGCGATGTTTTGTTGCGATCAGAACTTCTAGCGCCAGGCGGGACTCGAACCCGCACCTCCCTCTCACCGGGCGGAAATGCTCTACGCCATAACACCACCGGCGCTGTTCGATTGAACGCAACATCCACACCTCTTGGGACCCATCAGCACTCATCCGTATATCGGGATGAGCCGGCCGCTGATATCATGGAACCAGTTAAGCTGTAGGTCTTGATAGAAATGTAGAAAACATTCCTAAGATCGCTTATAAAAGGGAGAGTGTATAAAAGACGAGGAACGCTCGGGGCTTAGGTTACGACTCCGACTACAATCTCCTCTGGTCAGCTGGACAGGACGTCGTTCGAGGATCAATAGCTAAACAAGAGGACTTCAGCAAGAACGGCAAGAAACCTAGAACGTTCAAGAAGAGGTTCTGTGAGTGTCTGCAGGATAAATAATCTTAATTCAAGTGTCTTGTCACTCTTGCGAAGACTTCGCAGGACCTTCACCCGCACGGCGCACACCAGCATAGGGCGACATAACACTAACCAGCAGCAACTACTAAAACCTCTGAATAGCAACCGCCACTCGCTAAGGCCATCGAATAGAGCGGGAGCGTTTCTACGGAGCATGAACGATGAGTGCTAAGAACAGAGTAAAGCACGAAGCTCATCCAAAGGCCGCACCGTGTAGAGATCATCTCTCCGGAAGCCACCAATCGGAAACCACTATGGGTAATCGGTTTACTTCGTCAGCGATTAGAGTCATAAAGGGTCATAGATTGCCCCATAAGATGTCGTAGATGCGCATAAACACTGAGAAAAAGAAGAAGTGCTAAGCCCTCAGCACAGCCTGCCTTTACCCTTCCTTCTGGGAGAGGCTGGAAGCTGTGGAGGCGCTCAGCAGTGACAAGAATTCTTCAGACACTGATGGTGAAGGAACTGAATGCGTGAAAGCTGGCGATTTAGGCAAACCAGACACGTTAGAAACGGAAGAGGATCGTCACGCAATCACATGATGGCCAGGATATTGAGGGAATCAGACTTCTAAGGGATAGAGAAACCACTGAGATCGTTCGACCACAGCTCGAAGAAGCAAAAAATCACGCTCGAAAATGACACTGAAATGCTACGCGTCCTGGCAGTGCCAGCTGAAAACCTGTCAGGAGTCTTCTTCTTCTCAGTGTTTCTGTGAACTGCCAGTAGAGAGCTTCTTCTCAAAGTCGCTTTTACGGCAAAATACTCCGAAATATGAGACGTCGATGCGTGGATTACATGAAGAGCTCTGAAGCGAATGCATGCCAGTAAACACTCACGGAAAAAGTAAACGAAGTGGACGATCAGGAAGAAGAAGCGGACAAAGAAGGAGGCAACGGGGAACTAGGAGAAGAACGCGAAATTTTCGCTGTTTAATTGTATTTGTTTTGACCTTCAAACTTTCGATTTAAGAATTAAGAATCTGAAGCACAGGTCCTGAGTATCAAATTGATGCCAAATAATGGAGTACGATCCGGTAACAGGTAATTAAGCTTTGGATAAGACTGACGAAAAAAAGAAAAGGAAAAGACATCTTCAGATGCAAAAAGAGATCGGACTTCTTCTAGAAATCGATGACATGAATTCATGGAACCAGTCCGGAATCGGGCCATTCCGAAAGTCTACACCAAACGGAAGCTGCAGCCATAGGTAGCTCGGGTGCATGATTCAAAAAAGCACAGAATACTCCACCGAATAGGCTCCATCGAACAGTTGAACGTAGAAGATGCTCACAATGCTACAAAAGCTGCCCCTGTGCGTTGCGGAAAATAATCCTGGCAAAGGGACAAAGATAGAATGACAGGATGAATGGGAAAAGGCGTGGACATAGACAAGGAGTGATATGGAAGAAAAACGTACGTAGCACAGTGACAAGTAGGAAGCTCAGTAGTGGTGCTTTTAATTAAAATTCACATGTGCCTCTATAAAAAACATCTCTCATTTCACTTGTGCTATCGAGAGAAATAAAATAAAAACGATTAGAAAATAGAAAAGTAAACGGAAGCCCCAAGAGAGTCAGAATTCTTGAATTTCAAGTATTTGAGCCGATAGGAAAGAGAAGTCAGCCCGCAGCCGCAGGGAAATTCTGCTATAAATTTGATTTCCAATGCCACAGAACGAACACTTACACATGTGGAACAGGAGACGTTCTTCCGGAACCGGTGGCCGAAATCCAGCGGAGGAAGAAGTGAGCTGGGCGTGGAACGTGGGATCGATGTGGCTTAAGAAGCCGTCAGCCCTTGACACTCTTTGATCTCGGCCTGGCATTCTACATAAATCAGATGGCGCGTGCGCCCGTGCACACACCTTTCCGTGAACCTCGGTCTCCTCTCGGCCACATTAGAGCCGCTAATCGCATCAACGCAGGTGTTTGCTGCTCGTCTTACTGGTGGCAGCGGACATAGTCCAGAAGGCGCCGAGCTAGAAGCTTCAAAGTGCACATGGTTCCTTGTGACGATAGAACTCCGCCTTCGTGGCAGAGCTCCGCCCACAATCTGCAGCGGATCACAGATACATCAAAGACAGGCTCATATGGCTTCTCAACGGCTTGTACACCTGTTCATCAGAGGTTTTTGACGAACTGTGGGCAGTGCCACCTTCAAATTTTCATGGAGGAAGTCCCGCCCTCATAGAGGAACTCGACCTGCAATGGACAAAGTAGGATTCAAAATTGCTTCTGGAAGGCCTAGGTACTTTTTTTAAACACGCATTTGAAGGGCTCCCCATAAGAGAAAACTCCGACCTCATCAACCGACTCCGCCCATAATTTATAGGTCACAGACCACAAATAGATCAGAAATAGGATCTTATAGCTTCTCTATGGCCTGCGAACTTGTCTGGATGACTGTTCTGATGATCTATTTATGGACAATAACATGCTCACATGACATTTTGTTACCGTACCTGAAGGGCAGTTCATGACAGAAAACTCCACCTCATAAAGTGACTCCGCCCACAATGTACAGAAGGTCACAGATCACATGCAGATCAGAGGTAGCCTTCTTAGTTCACCAGTGGCTTAGACACCTGTCTCAAAAACGTCTCTTGCCAACACTGGACAATACTTGGCCACAGAGGGCTTTTTCTACAGTACCAGAAGGGTTGCTCGCAAGCAAAAACTCACCTTCATAATGAGACTCCGCCCGCAATGGAAAGAAGAAGGTCACAGAGACAACAAATCAAAACCAGCCATCATTGCCATATTTCCAGAACACAGAATTATAGACCAGAAAGGAGAAATTGACTTAGAAGTACAAGAGTTCTGTTAGCCAATAGGGGTAAGAAAAGTGATAATGAAGATGGTGTTCAGAAAGCAGAACACCACTCCCATGACGGAGCTCCGCCCACAATAAGCAGGGCGTCGACGATGAATCCAAGGTGGCTTCTGGAATGATTGGGGACTTTGCAGAAGTTCTCGGCCAAGACAGGCTGTCACCTTTGAAGGGTGCCATCCCCTTAAGCCTGAAGGAAGCCACGCAGGCTCTGTATAGAGTATCCCTTATCCAGACCCGCACTTGCTGTGATCTAACCTCACATTTGCGACGTCCGAAGGCTTTTGTAAACACCTCGGTAATGGAGAAGTTGGATGGGAAGCCGGAAACAGCACACCACTCGGCCGCCGACGGCCCGGAGACGTAACTGTTACGTCTGGAATTTTAATTCGAAACGCCGAGCGGAATTTATTATTTTCAGCGTCGCTTCAACGGTCAGCATGAATATTCGCAACGCGACAGGAAATTCCTCACATTCTGTCACGCTGTGCCGCTAATAGGCGAGCGGAAATGCGGAATACATGGTTGGGAAGGCTAGAGATCATCTTTGCGACGGTTATTTGTTTGTTTGTTTATTTATTTCTCGCACATTGGAGTGCGAGCAGGTAACATAGCAAGTCACGATCAGAAGTGTGTTAAATGCCAGAGAGAGGTTAGAAACGAGTTGATAAAACGGGCTAGAAGCATATCTCACAGAAAAAAGTGGAAAAAAGAAATGTGACAGAAGACTGAAACACACAGGGACACCCCATTTGAGTCAACCGTGGTCCACTGGTACGGATAACACCCGTTTTTAATGGCTAATGCATAGTTTGAAACGATTTATAGTATAATTCTCATGCGATTTGCTCAGATTTTCCGGGGCCGAGTGATTTTCAGCCAAATCCGGTTATTTCTTTTTTCTCCTTCTCACCAATTTCATTTTACTTGCACAAGCATTCTAACGCATTTTATTGATTTGAAGAGTTCTTTGCAGTGTGTAAATAAACAAATAAACAAGTAAATAAATCAACAGGTCATATGACATGTGTCGTTCTATTAGCAATTTAAAGGACAGCATTTGTTTCTTCATTGTTTAAGGCGACAATTTAAGGCGCTTTTGCAATGAATTAAATTAAATTAAATTAAAAATCGCAGATGGCTATGGAATAGCCAAGTACATAGAAAACGAGCCGTGGAAAGCGGCCGAAGAATGACACCAATGGTAAGTTTGTAGGAATAGGACTGTAAGAAGAAATCAACCTTCCGAAAGGTATGGTAACGGTAAGCAAGTGAATGTTTATGGCGCTACATTTCAAGGCTTTATAGCATCATCTCGCAAATCCCGTGCCCTTTAAATTCTCTTTAAAAATGCATCAAACCCCGCTTTGTCATGAGTTATGGACTCATTGCTGAAGCCCACTGCACGTCATTGAATCCAGACCGATGAGACCGTTTTATTCGCCGGAAGTAGCAGAAGACGACATTATTTATCTGATTCTCTTAACGACTTATTAAAAGCTGTTAGATGGTCGCTCAGCTGCGACGACAGCTTCTGCAGGTGGGACTCGAACCAGAACTCTCTACTTTCCGGGCAGGATGTTAGCCACCAGCGCTGTTTGATCGAAATTGAAAAGGATTTCACAATGTTTCCAGCTCCGCCTATTTAAATGCACTGATTAACAAAACTGCAATGACACTAAACGTAGAAATGCAACGTAAGTCATGGACGCGTAGCGCAGTGGAAGGAGGCGGCAACTTCTGCATGCACATAGAACCCGAATTTTTGGTTCAGGTCCCGCCCAGGCCAATCAAACCTTCCATTTTTCAGGAGTCGATGAGTTGGTACCATGCGTCTCTAGAAAAGACAAGCCGCTGATTTCTTTAACGGTTGGCTACCACAAGGCCAATATAGAACGAAACAACAAAAACATATTAAGAATAATAGATAAAAGACGGCGTTAGCTAATCCGTCTTGGGATGCGCCACGCATTTTGTTTCTGACAGATTTTGTGAAGGGAATTTGAATATGTATTTAGCCTATATACAGCAAAGATCTGATGGCCAACCGATGGGCATGTCAGTGTTTTAGTGTCTTATCTTTCGCATACAAATCCGTAACCAATTCGCCAATCCCGGAGGGAAGGAAGGCTTGAAAGCCTGACGCAAAAACCGAACCAGGAACCTGGAATCGAGTGCTGACGTCAGCCAGCGAACCCTCCAAATGCGCTACCACCTGTCCTGAAAATGACGGAAACCTTTGTAGGAGCCCAAACTCGTTTATAGACACTCTTAGCGCGTCATAGCGACATTGTGGCTGTCACACCATTTAAAAATACGCTAAAATTGACTCCAAACTGAGACCACAAATCGTCGACATCGAAAATATTTTCCGCCTCTGCTACAAAGCCGAACAGCTAGACAGGCATGGTGGCTAGTTTGTAGCCCCCGCGTAGAATTGTGCTCCATGGGGAATCGACAGCAATTATTCTTATTGTTTTTTACGGCTCAGGTGAACGTTTTGGAAAAAATCTAAAAATCACGAGGAAGCCCGACCCTTCTCGGTATGCGCCGTGCATTCTATTCTGGATTCTTCTGTGGAGAGCTTGAATACTATTTACGGAATGGCTTACGGTGGGAAACCAAGGGAAATGTCAGTGTTTTCTACCTTCCTAAACAAGTTTGAAATCGATTTGCCAGAGGAGTGGCAGGCCCGTCTGCTCTGGGCGGGACTCGAACCCTCATCGTACATGGCGCAAAGGCGCACCTCAGCGCTGTGAGAACACGGCGTTACTCCTACCGTAACTACGGCAGCCAATCAGGCACCTGCTCAGCCGCACAGGCAGAGCACATGATTGGTGGCTGTGATTATAGTAGGAGCAACGGCGTGTTCCCGCACCCCTGCGTGCGTCTTCGTGACACGTACCATCCTCCACCAGCCAGGATTCTTTGCGCATTCTGCACAAAGCTGATATAAGCTATGCAAGATGACAACGGTCTTAGCAGGAGAGAAGCTGAAGGTGGTTGTTAGACCAGAAGTAATGTAACAGCAGCGTAATGGAATGTTATGGCGCAGTTGGCAGCAGCTTCCATGCATTTTATAGATCAAACACAAACACGATCTCAAGCTGCCCGACGAAAAACGTATGGGGAGCAATTCCGCAACGTAGCCGCTATCTCTTCCTTTTCATAGCGTTTCCAGTTTAAGCTGAACACTGGGTACACCAAATGGGACCCTTTCCAGAACAAACCGTAAACCACCCTTAACTGTAACCTTTTGTGCTAAACTGATTTTTTATCACTTTCTGGTTCAATAGATATTATACATACACTGTTTCTCTAAGAACGCGACAAATTAAGTTTTTTATATTTTATTTTATTAATTATAATTTGTAAAATATGTTCATCGGCCGTGCTACCCATCATGGTGATGACGCAATATTTTCTTTTCGCACTAAAAAATGGCAGCCTTTCTGCTCTCTCAAACAGGATTAAACCATTTTTCACTAAAAAAATAAGAACTTTACAGACTCAGATTCAGATTCAGAATATCCGTCATACATGTCTCCAGTTCGGGTGTCAGCAAGTCGACGGAATTCTATGAAGAGACAGGGAGAAAGAAGGAAAGGAGAGAATAAAAAGGTAAGAAAGGTTGGTAGAAAATGCCGGAAACACCGGCGGTGACGACGACGTGGTGGAGCGCGCTGATTGGATTGATCGAAGATCATCGATTGATAGATGCGACAGGTCAAACGCATCACATGATTACTGTAGCCATCGAGCCAATTTTTTAGACAATATCTATGCAACTGTTTAGACGATGGAGACTAGCGTCTGTCGCCAAGCCGCTGCGGTGAAATCCCAATGCGGGGGTGGGGGGGGGGGGGAGCACTCCATAGTCACTTGCAAATAATAAGATTTGTAGATAAACCCGCAAAACTGTGAAAACAGCGGGTCAGGTCGCCGGATTATTGAAAAAATGAGTTATAAAAGCATGAAAAGGCCCCAGCGGCAAATCCCCGTTTAAGTTCCAGCGCTGCGTGCGCGTCGACTGATTCACCGTGGGGCGATACGCAGATGTAACCCCGGGATGCCCAGGGCGTATTTTTTGGTTATTATTGTTTTCGATTTTGTTTTTCTCCTTTGGGTCTTCCCAATGGACTCTGAAGGTGGGGGTGGGGGTGGACCGCAAGTCCCGTTATAAGGTGCCCCCCCCCCCGCCTTGGGATTGCACCGCCGCAGCAACAGGAAGATCATTTATTTATTTATTTATTTATTCAAAGCACACGACAGTGCGCCCAGTACCGAGCATTAGAAGCAATCGTTGGAACGCATGTCAATAAAATTTAAAAATTATTAAGAGAGCTGAATGCTCAGGAGCATATTCCGAAAAAAAAAACTAACAAAGAGAAGAAAAGAAAGCAAAAAACAACTTGAATTTTTCTAGAACTAGAAGTTTTATTTATTTATTATTTACTTATTATTATATTTAAATTGTTTTTTATTTATACATCCTTCAGGACATGCTCTACGATATGAAGAAAACGAAAATGAAAATCAAGCAGCCATGTTTATTTCGTTGGCTTATTTTTTCACTGGTGATCATAAATATTAGCAATCTGAGTTCTCACGAGTAAACTCCGAAAAAATACTGACAAAGAGAACAAAAAAAGCAAAAAAAAGCTAAGATAGTGATTCGTGAAGGGTTTGTCACACCTCCATTTGTAGGAAAAATTTATTTATTTATTTATGTTTTTATTCAATTGAAAAATGAATAAAAGAACAACACAACAATATCAGTTTCTGAGCCGGCAGCGCCCTTTTTCTTTCTTTCTTTCTTACTCATAGAATATAGGCAAATAAACCCAAACTAAATTAACTAATAAACAGCTAACCGGCAACTGAACTAACTATACCTAAATCGCAGTATCCCTATTGACAACATAGTGCTGAATCGACTGAACATTATGCTATTCAATTGAAACCAATAGTAAATAAATAAATAAATAAATAAATAAATAAACTAGTTTAAGTTCATATTTATGTCAGCTAATTACCGATAAGCCAACAAAATAAACAAGAATGATGTCTGCGATTGGCCATTAAATAAGGTCTAAGAAGATAACTGCAAGGACTGGAATCCGCTTTGCCGATGAGTAGCCCAACACTTGTTATTATAACAAAAAGAATAATTATTTAAAGCCTTTAAAAATTATACCAGTTTTGAAAGAAAATCTTTACGCAAAGGCATCTTCGCGTGAAGTATATAATACGCCAAGTGTTCGGTTTTCTAAGCGCAGGTTTACCTTCGAATCAGTGAAAAAATAGAAAAAATGCTATGGCGAAGAAACTGAAGGCCTATGGAAAAAAATCGAAGGTTCAAGACTGAAAATTCGGAAGCCAAGCCTAGTCATGCAGTAGACAGCCCGCGATGACAGGTGATAGACACACTCGGGCGACAACAAAGTGGTTTGGATTAAGAGGAAACCGCTGGCAGTGAAGACTGAAGGGCAATCCGCTCCGGAAGCCCTTGGATTCCCCATAGAAGGCGGAAACTTCACGCCAATAATCAGCTCGTCGATGGAGAGATCCGGCCGATGGCCGGGGGAGCCTTGGAGCACCTGGCACGTCATCGTTTTTGTGAGTCAGCGACAAGTGACACGGAAACGACGGGGCGAATGGCCGGCGGCCGGCACGGTCCGGCGCTGCTCTATTTCTAGATCGATAGGATTTTTTATTCTAAAAAAATTGATCAAAAAAGGAACTGGTCAGATCGGGGACTAGAGATTCTACACACCTCTGGACCGAACAACGCACTGGCAGTGCATATTCTCACGAATCACGGAACCCTGAATCAGGGCGTGGGAAAATTGATGACGGCTCGGCATGAATTATACGTATGACACGGGGTGAGTGACGCCCTTCGGCACAAGAACACGTAACAGTTGCTAAGCAATGCGTGAGAAAGCGCAAGGAGCAAGCACGGCTGCACACCGTTCAACACCGATCTTGAAAACAAGCAGTTTTTGCGTTGAAGACGTGCGCAAGAACGGTCAACTGCGTAATCCACCTCAGAAGACATTCTTCTTCACTTATCTCTTCAACAAATGAAGGACTGAAGTGTGTCGTCAGTGTGGCCTACATGTTGCGACGGGAACGTGCCAGCCAGCCTTAATAAGTCGGGCACCGCCCGAACATGAGCCAACCAATAAGGGCCCGATCGCGCGTGCTTCTTTGGGTAACATGCCTGTTCACTGCGGCCTAATTGGTCTGATGCGCTTCATCGCCTCCCATGTAGGCCACATTAACGACTAGTACCTATATGAGTGAATCTATCACTTTTTGAGATGTACCATGCATTCTAATTGCTTGCTGAATACGCACTGGCCTCATAATGACTTTCAGCGGTCATTTCGGGGTTTCGACTTTGCAAGACAGGACTGGAGTATACGTAGTAGTGTATAACTTGGTTGTCCTGGGTAAGGATTTGAACCTGTAACCATTGCCTCTGGCCGACCGCTGGCACTTTTCGTGGGTTACTTCTTCAGATGCTACACTGATATAGAGCTGCTAGAGCCAAAAAATGGTTGCTACAGACGACATCAAGGACATAGATCAAGGTTAATGAACGCGTTTGCAGGATGCGCCACGCATTCTTCTTCCACCGGTTCTCGTGGAGGCACACCGAACACGTACTTGGCTTGTACAATGACTTGAGATCGTTGGTCCTTCGATAGGCAGGCCCATCGTTCTTCTCAGGCGAGAGTAGAACGCGGCGCTGCATGAATAGAAAGCACAGTTGCCCTGGACGGGACCTGAACCATAAACGTCGAACTAGGCTGCACAGGACACCCTACACTCCTCTTGCTGGACTGCACTGACTCCGAAAGCGCGAGTTGACTTCAAAATGGCAGAATTCCGAGCAAAGCCAACTGCTCGATCCGGAGTGCTCCTCGTAGAAGAGGACTTTAAGTCTTAGAAAATTCAATGACCAGAGGATGGAACCAAGCATCCATTGGAGTTCATTGGAATGATTGGAGGTGAAGTGCCATTGTAGCAGGATGAGCCTGTTTTTTCTTCTTCAGAAAACTGCCTGTTAGCTGATTGCTGTGGTTTAATCACCCAAGTTTGAGGTAGTCGGCCCCACGTTGTGCGTGGGTTTAGCCTTTTTAGTTTTTTGTGCTCTATTAATCTCTTCATGATTTTCATTTTTGTATGACATCTTCCGTTTCACTGGGTCACTGGAAGTTGCAACAAAAAAAAGCTCGACTGAAGGTAGCAGCTTTCTTTTTGTCTATTTAGTTACTCGAGAGCGGGTCAGGATCCAGCCGCAGCCAGGCACCATCGCGAAAAAGCGCCCGATCTGCTGAAAACCTTGTGCTATTTTAACACCACCGCTTAATCAGCGAGGAGAAATAGATGACCCAGCAGTCGGATATGAACCCGCCGACATATCGTCGAGGAAGAAGCTGCTTTTGCAAGCCGCTTCAAAGAAGCGCCATTGGGGAGAGCACGGACGTGGTGCTTCTGTTCTGTGGAGCTCAGAAAATCGACAATAGAGTACAATTTTGGACGCAAGGTTGCGGAAACCAAGGAGTGTCTAAGTACTAAGTCAACGGACGAATGTCTCGTGCGTTCCGAGGCGATTAAGGTCTCTTCTGTTATTCTGACATTGAAATGTCCTTACATCGGAAAGTCATGTCCTGAGGTGTTGTCTAAGCCGAAAACGGCGATTGTTGGAGTGATACGTTCGACTTCCACGGGGGAATTCGCGAGATCGGACTCAATTTTTGTCCAAATTTCTCTGCTTTTAAGGGAAAACCTCTACAAGAAACATTGGAGGGAAACAATCCTTCGAGGAAAGCTTTCGAAAAATGTTTCAGAGAAGAAGAGGAGGAGGAGGACAATGTTTCAGCGCGCGAGTTTCTCTTTCCCGGACTGTTAAATTGCGCTGTAAGATGACGTTGTTATAAACATTGGATCAACACTTCGTTTTCAACATCCTCCCGAGCTTCACGCCTTGAAATTTTGCCGTTCTTTAGCCGCAAGAGCTGTGAGAGGATGAATAGCATATTTCACCGTCAAATCTGGACACTTTTAAAGTAAACCTGAGAACAGCTTCCAAGTTAAAAAGGACAAAAATGGTACTAGTCGTTACATTGGCCTACACTCTGGTAGGCAGAAACCGGTCAAGCCAATCACGACCAATTAGAGCAGCGATCGAACACGTCCCTTTAGCTGGTACATCCATTCGATGAAGTCTGATTTAGTCGTTATCAGGCGTGTTTGGTCGGTGCTCTAAGGGCTGTGATTGGCTGATGGGTTTCCGTCACTATTATGTAGGCCATATTAACGACTATTAGCATAAATTTCAATTTAAAAGTATTTAAGTTGAAAACGGTCGAAAGCATAGCGTCCTTCGATCAAATTGAGCTCACGACCGTTAGAAATCCCCACCTAAGATTAAGAACCTAAGGACTCTGACGGTTTGAGGAACATCTAGACCGATGGACCGGCTTCGCAAAAAGCAGCACACTATTGATCGGCCGACTATGTACAATTGATTCAATTTATCGATTTGTTCGAAAACCACCTGAGGAGGAAGGTATAGAAACTCCACCCGCTGAGAGCTGTTTCAATGAGCAGAAACATCCCCTGCAGGTTATATGATTCGAGCGGAAACTGCTGTAAACACGGCTTCAATAGGTCGTCAGCTTCCAGAAGCTTCACGCCTTCAAGCTTTGCCGTCCTTAAGTCGCAAGACCTATGGAGAGCTACAACTCGTGGTCAGCCTTCTACTTCAGAGATATTCCCTTCCTTCACATCAAATATGTAGCATCAATTAAAGTTGATCAGGTATTGCAGACGTAGCAGCGACAGAAGGGGCAGGTTGCCCACAAGCACCTATACTTGGTTCGATTCCGCGTCCAGGCCAACTGCTTGCCGCAGTTTTTACTACCAGCGAACTGCGACAAGACGAAAATGTTTGAGAAGAATGGAGGCGAAGAGGACAGAAGTAGCGGCTAATCACAATCCCTGGGATGCGCCACGCGTTCTACTCATACGGAATTTCTCGTGGAGGAATCTGAACGCGTATTTGGCCTCTACAATAATTTACAGTCGGC
Source organism: Heligmosomoides polygyrus bakeri (assembly GCA_947359475.1). Lineage (NCBI taxonomy): Eukaryota > Metazoa > Nematoda > Chromadorea > Rhabditida > Heligmosomidae > Heligmosomoides > Heligmosomoides polygyrus. Next base: position 5,725,435 of record OX375866.1, read on the forward strand.
AAGCGATGGATATGTCAGTGTCGTACACCATCCAGACACGTCTGGTACCAATTCGCCGCCCCCGGGGATGGAAGGCCTGGGCCGGAAATCGAAACCAGAACCTGACATCGAATGCGCGCGACAGTCGACACCGTCTCCGACTGCGCTCCACTCGCCCTTTCAAGAACAACAGTGCAGGAATTTCAAACAGTATTCCTCTCGCAGCCGCGTGGAGGACAGCTTTAATTGATGGGGTAATTAGCGTCCAGTACAGAAGTGTGGTGGTGTTGAACAGTGACCGTTTCCGTTTCCGCGTAAAAACCAGCAGAGCACGGAACGGGACGGAAGGGCTAAAACGGGCGGAATCCGGAGGTCGGAACACAAAAACCGAAATTTCGCCCAACTATATTAACCACGTAGAAGAAGAATAGGTGCATAGTGTTCACCGTTGGCATCCTTAGTTGTGATAGTTGCTTCAGCATACGAATTAAAGTTGGACTACCTCTTTCTAAGGCTTCTACAATTAGCAACCCATGCCTCTTCAAGACTAAATTCTTAGCCGTTACCTAACGTTCACTCAACGTTTGGAGATTTACAAATACAAGAAAAATAAGCTGACGGGAGCTGCACTGGCTGAACTGAAGGAACCACTAGGTGTGGTTCCAAGACCCGGAACTCAGATCCAAAAGACCGATTTCCCATGCACATGTCATGCCTGAGTGGAGGAGCTGCATGTCTGGCCAGGACTCGAAGTTGCCCGCCGAGTGTCCCGTACACAAAGGCCCTCCCAGGGGATTGTTACTCGCACGTGGCCGTGCAATTTCGGAGACCAAATAATAACGAATTCGAAAGCGGAAGAGCTGCCTGAGAAACATATTGCAGAAGGAGCTGGCGGGCGTGGGTACGGAGGCGGCAGTTCGCATTTCAGGATTGCTTCAGGCGCCTCGAGGTACATCGTGCACTCCGTCTGCTTCTATCTGGAGCCGTTGGAGGAGGTCAACGGACGCTCAGCAACTGCTGTCAGTCTGCGGGCAGGTCGGATTAAGACTGGAGAGCGAACAAGGTGGTCAGAAATCGAACCAGAGCCCACTGCCTATGAGGTCTGTTCGCAGACCAAGGTATAAGCTACGTCATCTACAGCAACTTCCCACTGCGGCAGAAGAAACGGAAGCAGGAAAGGCATGAAGAGGAGCACTAGGAGCCGGTGACAACCACACGGCGGAGCGTCCGGAGGCGATTATTCCGACGATGCTGTGTTATTGCGTTCGAGTGGCGGCGAGAGGAGTAGGCGGTGAAGACAACGCGATGTCGGCGACGGCAATTAAACAAACTCGTCGCCCCCCTCGCTTCGGAACGCTGCAAAACACCAGCAGATTCCGAGCGGATTGTCGCCGCGTAGCAGGACAAAGGGGCAGGCTGACCGGAGCGGTCGGCGGCTGGGAAGGCATGGCTCCGCCCAGATACAGCCACACCTCCGCCCACTCCCCATACCGGTGCCATTAATCACTTAAATGGATCTGTCAGAGCTGCAGTGGTGAGCTTGAGGTTGCTATAGCTATGGCTCTTAAGAACCTTTGAAACCACGAAATGGAGGCTGAAGGAATGAATCAGCTGGCAGAGCTCCACCCACCACCGCTAGAGCACCGCCCACAATAATCTGCTCACAGCTCTCAGGAAGTGAAATCCTTACATCCCATTGAATCTCTCTGAACACCGAATTTACATAAGCTACGTAACTCAGCGTTGACCAATGAACCAACATGACTCCGCCCACCGCTGTCAGAACGCCGCCCATTTTTATAGAAAAATCGACAACGATGAAAAATTCAATGGGATTTCTGAGGTAACTGCTTTAACTGTTTTATAACAACAGGGTTCTCACAGAAATGATCACCTAAAGAGCTGATGGCAACTGTAACAGTCGTCGGGTTAACAAAGCTCCGCCCTTTCATGGCAAAGCTCCGCCCGTTTTTTAAAAGTGGACTAGCAGATACTACTTCCATCAGCCTTTTTTCGCCTTTTATGTGAATTTCCTTTGACAAAGCTCCGCCCACTGAAAGCAGCCCTCTGCCTGTATCTTTAATTAAGCTTAGGGAAAGGTTTTCAGAAGGGTCCTAATAAGGCGATAAAAATGCCCACCAAAAAATCGCTGAAAATATACATACAACCCCATCCACTACAACTAGAACTCCGCCTACATCTCTAGTTCAGTTTACCAGAGCGTTTTCAGAAGGGTTCTTACAAGGCGGCTAATAAATTGTCCCTGACAATCACTGTGAAGACAAAGCTCCACCCACTGGGACTAAACTCCGCCTATTTGTCTGAACAACCTCACTGGAAGGTGTTTAAAAAGCACACTTCCTAGAAAATGTTCCCAAAATGTTCTGTGGACCATCACTGAAAAGACATTGCTCCACCCAAAAGGGCTCGAACTCCGCCTACATTTTCAAATAAACTCTCCAGGAGCATTTCAGATGGACTTCCATGAGGTGATCACGAAAATCGATTATTTGTTGGAGTAATGTGGAACACAGCTCCGCCCACCTTAATCAAAACCCCGCCCATATTTTTAAATAAGCTTCCCCCGAGAGGCTTTTCAAACAATAGCATTGAGAAGTTGACTCAGTGATGTACATAATACGAACACAGGTGAGAGTAAAGTAGACATAGAGCTCCGCCCATCAACGGCACAGCTCCGCCTACATTTTTCAATGTGCTCTCAGAAACACATCCATGCCAATTTCTAATAGGTTGCCACAAAAATAGCGTGAAACTAGGAGCAGCAAAGACATAGCTCCGCCCACTAGCTGAACAGCAACGCCTACGTTTCTCAGTATGCTCTCAAGAACACTTTCTAGCCACTTGGATAAGGTGACCATAAGACTAGAGAGCGTCTACAGCGAACCCTCAACGGTAACCGCAAAGAAGGCCTAACTCCGCCCACAGGAGGTGGAGCTCTAGCTATAATACTCAGCCCACGAGAATACTTCCTAGGCTCCAAGAGGTGTCACGCGTATTGGAGCCGAGTGATTTTCGGGCTTCGAAAAGGAATTCCTTAGCTGCATAGGGGAAGTCATCTGGACGAATCGACACCCACCCGACGGCCGCGACGGTGGCTGGTCGTGTCGGTGTGACCGAGGAGTAGAATACGCACGTGGAGGTAGCACCAGAATGAGCGCCGGGCACGATATTCTGAAAAATGGCGAAATTGGGGGGGTTAAAAATTGATTTTTTTTTGAAAAATTTGAAGCGGCACGGAAAGTTATTAAGGACAAGCGATCGAGATCGAGTGGAAAAGATATAGGATACAGCGGTTGTCAACAGTCGATGGTGTGAGCCATGCATTCCATTTCTACGCGACTTCATCGTTTTGATGAACACATGTCAAGATGCTGCGTGCCAAGCAGGTTGTTCATACGCACCCAAGGAAATCGCTATGGAAAAGTGCGATGCGTGGCGCAACCCAAGACACTGTCTCAGACTGATTTTCACTGGCACACAACAGAAGTTCGTTTCTGTTAAACCCGACCCGAACCTTTCACTTTCATATCAAACCTTCATATAATCAGACCAGTTCCTAAGAGTTAGTTGGCGGTTAAATTTTGCTGGTGGTCCCATGCGCGCAGCACTTCTTGGTCTCCACCAGCTGGCAGAAGAACAACACGCACCAAATCTTACCCGTTCCGCAGCAGGAACGACGCAAATGAGATCATCTAATTGAGAACAAACGACAAACATTTCGGCGATCTATGGCAACCGAAGAAAAGTAGCTCCGCGGTCTTCTACTTACTCCCAAGGTCTGCTAACTTCCATTACTCTACGCTGGTTCTAAAAAAAAAACGGGAGACTGATCTTGAAGGATTTTCACATTTTTCAAGGACGATGTTACAGCCTTAAATCCGCTAAATTCCACACACTATTTTTTTAGTTTTTTTTTTTCTAAATGGCATAGTTTTTTCCGTAAATGATAAAGAAAAACGGTATTTCATCTCGTTGCTGAAGAGATACATCGGTTAATGTTGTCAATGTTTACCTCAAACCTGGGTAACTAAACCACAGTTACAGGGTGAGACATGTGGAGATCATCGATCACACAGCAGATGAAGCCCAAGAACTCGGTCTTTTTGCCAGCTTGGTCTCTCTAACAGTGACTTTTGTTGGCAAACGAAACCAACCTTTTTATACCTTTTTATATGTTTATATTATAAAACGTAGCATTATTTTAATTATCTGCAGTTTAAAAATTCTGACATTTTACACCTTTCCTTATTTCTTTAATTTTCAGTTTTCTTATTTTTGTATTTTCTTTATCATATATTTGCATATCATATATTTACTCAGACGGGCGCGTGTAGCGCAGTCGGAGGAGGCGCGACTGTCGCGTGCACCCGATACCAGCAGCCGTATTCATGAAGCGGCGGGAGCGGGACGGCAGGCGATGTCTTCCCGCTCCCGCCGCATCCCGCTCCCGGCTTCCCGCAACCCGGTCGGTATTCATGAACCACCGGGAAGCAGGAGCGACCGCGACGCGCGAGTTAGATTCGCAGCGGAGGCGGGAATTGCAAAATTTCAAACATTAATTTCTCAAATTATCGCTTTTTCGCCCGTATATTCAAGTATTACTTGTTTACCACAAATCCGAACACACTCCATTCAGGCTCAGAGGCAACGAAGACGGGAGTATGCACCATTACAACGCCATCCGCCGAAGAAATCACAGTCTGCTAGCCGTTTACGAGATCCGAGGAAGGAATACTTGATAGGCTTAGGAGATTAACAAGTCAACGCCTTTCATTTTCCAACATCCCAGTTACGAGATTGGAACACATCGTCCATTCATGAACCAATTTATAGTGTTGCCTTTGTTTTATACCGTTTAACGTCGAATTAGACACTTTTCAAACCAGATTGGACACTCTTCTATGTTAGCTTCAAGACTTTTGGAATCAGAGCCAACTCTTCCAAATCAAAATAACCTAAACTACAGACTCAATAAGATAGTTAGAATGACTTTTTGTAGAAGAAAAATTTTGGTATAACCTTCTTTGAAATTTTTTTTAGTTTAGCTGCCCAAATAAGTGTAATAATTTTATAAAACAATTTATTTCTAGATATTTGCAATTAGAATTCTTTTAAGACACAGCAAAGAAGCAAGTACATAGCGCACTAAAAGATCAGATCGCGCCATGCACTCAAAAGATTAGCCACACCTTTTATTTGATTGATACTACAAGTACCATTTACATGAACCATCAAATTGCGGTATGGGTGTTCTTTACAGTTGTTTTTGTTATATCGTTAACAGGTGTCAAACTGCATACATTCCGAAATTCTGCTATGGGTCGAACAAAAATTGCGACGTCCTGGAGGAGAGCATGGCGCAATCTCTCTTCTGGCACTAGAAAATGGCCGCCTTCCTGCTCTTGAAAACAAGCTTTAATTCATTATTTGCCTAAGAAATAGAAATTTTAAACGCTTTCAGACAACGTGTTCACTTATTGGCTAAATTAACCAAAAGTTCAAAGTAAGTTGTACTAAAATTTTCCTTGAACAAAAAATCATTCTAACCTTTTTGGAGAGTCCCAGTTTTTTTTTTGTGGAAAAAGTCCATTTCAATTCGGAATAGTTCGCTTTGATCTCAAACGTCTTAGCCTAGCTTAGAATAGTGTTCAATTTGATTTAAAAAGTGTCTAATTTGGTTCGAAAAATACACCATTTGATTTGAAAAGTGTCCGATTCTATGTGAAAATGGCACATGCCCTACATTTAATTTTGGCGTCACTGTAAAACCATCAGAGTGTGGTATCCCCTCCGACTAGGATAAACAATATACATCAATAAATTACAAAACCACGGTAGACACACTCGACAGCAAGAGAGTAGGCACCCCCCCCCCCTCCATTCCCCTCCCCCCTTGCAAGATGGCCCAGGAACACGTTATGCGATAGATGGCGAAGATGACTCCCCGTTACGACGATTTTCGATGCCAAAACCGCCATCGAAATCCTATTCTGTGCAATTGCACTCAGCACTTCATTGACGGCTTCCCGGCGTTCCCGACCGGTTGAGGGCGGGTAGGCCGGGTGCCTCCCGCCATCGGCGCGGGAGCCTACCGTTGGTTCCCGGGAGGTTCATGAATAGGAACTTTTGCTTCCCGCCCCGGCCGCTTCCCGTGGGAAGCCTTGAACGTTCCCGAGAACGTTCATGAATACGGCCACAGGTTCCTGGTTCGGATTTCCCGCCCAGGCCAACCAAGCCTTCCATCCCTCCGGGGTCGGTGAGTTGGTACCAGACTTGTCTGGGAAGGATAGAGCGCTGACTTGTTCATCGGCTGGCCACCGCAAGTCATTGTATGGCCAAATACGCATTCATATCGCCTCCACGACATCCCGTAGAAGTAGAATGCGCTGGCGCATCCCACAAGGGATTGAGTAACGCCGTCCTTTATCCTTATCCTTTATATTTACTCAAATATCTCTTTTTTCGGTCGATGTCGCAAATTTCGCCAGCAAGGAAAGCGAAGGCGCGAACACGCCGCCTCATCATAGCCAATCAGATCACCAAACGAGCACGCCCAAGCCAATCGTGGCAGCGACCATGCACGCCCTCTCTGGTACGCCCATTCGATGACGTTTGATTGGCCGTCGCTTCCGACCTCACAACGCTGCCCAGAATCGCGATTAGAACCATTTCTATTTCTATTAGTCGTCTGAAATGATATTGCCAGTTGCCTGCTGAGGTATTTCCCCAGTATTTGAAAAGTGACAACAATGACCCATATTATGGGAGACGTCCAGGCTTCTCCTATGGTTAGAGACTCGCCTGGTCAAGGACTGGGAAGAAACCCCACTAATTGGTAGGCACGGACCTGTTGTTTTTGTTTGTTGTAAAATTAACATATTAACCTGTTTTCTATCATGCCAAAAAGTCAATTCGGGAGGAAGATCGATAAAGCCAATCGATAATCTGATACGCACCTATTCGATACCCGACCGGTATCGATCAATAGTTGCCCCGGCCAGCTCCAGACAAAAATCAATAAAATCGATTGATGTGTATTGTTCACTCTTTGCCTTATCTGCTCACCACCCAGTAATTTCGTTTGATTACAACCTCAAACGGTCAGGAAAAAAATCGATACGGTCGAACTCGATGTGAAGCCCGCTTGGTGGTACGGACGGAAGGACAGACAGAAGCACAGACAGATTAGATCTCTCACGTACTGTTAACGAGTGAGTTTTCCAGTGAAAGCGGACTATAATGCCATCCGTAAGGTGGACTTCCTTGTCCTCTCTGAGACCCGAGAGCTTGTAATGACAGAGCCGATCATTTCAATGGAAAAAACTTACTGGGCAAGCAGTCCTAGCCAAATTTTGAAGCATTAAGACCCTATGGGAAGCCGCCTGCGACTTCATGTACCATTTGTCAAAGCAAATGTTTGTACACCACGTCCAGTAGTCGGATGAGGACCGCAGCGGCGGGGTGCTTACCTAGTTATCGCCCGTTGGTTTGTTTTGGGTCACGTTCAAAATTGGCTCGATATTCTGCTGCTCACTGGCTCCGGGCAGTATACACCGCGATGTCGTTGTGGTACCATGCTCTACGGCTGAGTAAGACTAGACTAGACAACCATGCCGCTGTGATACGGTCAGGAAAGGAAGAATCATACGCAACACATGGCCAAACTGAAGGATCTGATGAGTTGAGAAAATACCGCTCAAAAAAGACTCCGAAAAGGGAACGGCTGAAGGCAGAAAAGTGTGCGTCGAGCTGCGACCGGAATCAGACACAAAGCTGCATCCGCTTCACAGCTACAGATGATCACTGGCCATGCACCCTTGTCGCCCTCATTAGCCGACGTCGTCGCACTCTTCTTCAGTGCCATCGGAATTAGAAGCACGCCAAAGTGCGACGTCCTTTGCAATGTGACGGACGGGTACAAAAGCGAATCAATTACTTGGCAGGCGGTGCTCGCAAGCTTGTTCAAATCTGGTTAAATAAACCAAACAGGGGTTATTTTCTGGTAGGGGTACGGCACGTGATCATCAGGTGGACTAGGACCAATGAACTGCGAACTTGTGCAGCTTTCTTCACCCGTTTAGGCTCTGAAAGAGGCGATCACCGAGTCGACTACTGCATTTTGTTACTGCATTTTGCCGGCCTGATCCCAGAACCGAACCTGGGCTTCATAAGAAGCACATACTCGCTAACCCCATCTCTTAGAACCACATCCCGAGCCAATAATTGAAGCTCTGCTTACAAGATCGAGTTCATGTCGCGAAAACGGGCAGCATTGGGAAGTGGTGGCTCGGCAGCCAATCATAACCAAGCGGAGCCCTGGCCGTACACACGTCAGCCAATAAAAATACTGACCGCAGAATTCTCCCTGAATGGCACCATGCCAACTTCATGCGGCCCAATAGGCTACCGCGCTCCCATCTCCCAATGCTGCCCATCTTTGCAACATGTACCCGTTTTCCCTATTTTAGCAGCAAACCTGTGCAAAAAGATTGCCGTCGAGCATCCAGTTCGAGAACCGAGAGCGCTCGACGCTGATCAGACAGACAAAATTCAAGAAAGAAGAAGAAGCTCGTAAAAAAGCGAACGCGCGGCTTCCGTTTTTTGCGGAAAATTTCGAGGAATGGGCGACTCGAGAAAAACCGCAGTATCTATGTCTACCGAGTGTTCCAAAAAAGGTCTTGACATGACTATGACCTTCAGCTACTACAAATGCAGCACCTTTTGTGCTTCCTTCTGTCTAAGCTGCTCGAAAATGATTTCCTGAATCACGCCATAGCTATGCTGATTGCCTAACTGACCTCTGCACCGTTATACCACAACGAAATTATTTGTTTAAGTAGTGACTACACTAAATTGCCTATTATTTACATTCTCATTTTACGCCCATTCAGTGGTTTAGGCCCCGTGTGAGTTAACTGAAATTGTTCAGGATTGTTGTGTTGGGTTATTGTCCTGTTCTATGAGCGCTCCTAAGATGCAGTTATAGGTAAATCAACAAATAAATTATGGAAAATAGAGAAAAAACTGAGAACACGGTAGGTGGAAATAGGTGCAAATAAATTTTGAAAAAAAAAGAAAAAACTTGCAAAGCGTTTCATTGACTTTACTGGTGCATAGTTGAGAATCAAGCTCACGGATGCTGAATCGCTAGCTCTTCCCCCCCCCCTTAGCGACAAAAAGACGAACATTTCCGGATCATTCTCGCTTCGAGCGATCCGGTTACCAATGAGACACTACTCGGATCACAGAGTTTGCCGAAAAACACTCAGGTTCTCCCGACACACCCTCATTAGGCCGACAGCGTTCGTCGTATGGCGGAAATAGGAGCATCGCCTGGCCTATTGGGCCTACTAGGAACAGTGTGCGAGCAGCGCTCGACTCCAGGACTGGGCCGAACATGGCTCGATTAGAGGTGTGCACGATGTCGACGCCTCTCGCCCACTGCGCTACCCTTTCCTCGTTTTAACCCACTCACAAGGGATGCCCGCCAGTTAGGCGAAGATATCGAACAATGCTCAGATATCGCTACATCTGCCCCTCATGCACTATATATTTATATGCCGGCTGAAACGGGAAATTTCCAGTCACCTGGCATTTTCCGGAACTCCGAGAGGAAGCAATGCGACACACAGGTTGCGAAGGAATGTTCCGCTCCAAGAACTTGTGTCTCCATAGAAATTTTTGGCCTCTGGGAGCGCTGGAGTGAAAAAGGGTACCAGATCGAGATCGAACTGCAGATACCATCCGTCCAACCGGTAACTATTCATCAAACAGCTCACTGCGCTCGGAGAATTCGTCAACAACAAGCCGGTTCATGCAGGCAGCATGTCGAAATTCGCTTGAAGTTGCCCTGCCACTACATAATCAGTTTGGTTCACTAAAGCCACTCAAGGGGGATTTGGCCAGAGTGATCTCCAAGAATAGTCAGACACACCTAGTGAAAGCAGCTCCATGAAGACGGAAGCCTGTATCAGGTGAGTGCGAGCGTTGTTGAAAATACTGGTCACGGTTAACTGAGAAGAAGCTGTTAGTAGAGCCGTTACGCACGGCTGCAACCGTCTTCAGCTCGAGAATTCTTCAGCACCAGTGCTTTTAATCGCGGATACCTCCTCCATTCAAACTGGTCCGCCTACGACGGCAGCAATAACAACAACAACAGCAGCAGCGAAACGGCCAGTAAAGCTGGAGTAGCTCTTAGTTCATAATTTAACTTAAAAAATTTCAAAAATCTATGTGCAGGCGAGAACAGAAATGCGGGAGCCTAAAGCAAAAAGTTTGAGAGGATTTAAATTTAATTTAAACTGTTCATTCGAAGGAAAAATGCACACCGAAGGGGACATAAATGACACGGTTAGTTAAAGGAAGAAGGCTTGATTTGCGTTGCTCAGGACTGGCTCACAGGAAGGAACGAACCCAGGGGACCCCTCACATCCGCCACTGTTCCCTAAGTTTCGTAGATCAGACTAGACTTCCTCTGACAAGGCCCAGTTCGATTAGCCTCGTCGCACTGCAAGGTTGCGCCGTGCCTTCCACTCGACGATATTCTTTACTTCTCCAGGTCTTTCCCCACTACCCCTTAGCGACAGACATTGGCCATTCCGCTGTGTTGTTCCTCCAAACCACACCAGATCACGACCACTAGTTTAGGTAGGACGGATAAACCTTTTACCCTGATGCCAAGGGCACAGCTAGGAGGACGTTGGACTGGACTGGAGCTGTAGTTCGAAATTCGAAAAAAAAATCCAATTACTAGTCAGTGGAAGGAAAAAAGCCGAACTTTAGCCGAGCAGTGTTCTACAGGCACTGATGAGCTGCAGCGAACTACGCCAAGCTAACGAAGAAGCGGTCGTAAAGCTAGTGGACCATGGAGCACCCCTCCAAAAAACGCACTATCCCTAATTGACTGGGGAGATACGGGAAGATGAATGCTTCAGGAGCAGAGCTTAGACCGAATCGTCACGCAGAACGGCGGTAGCCTACGTACCCATGGGGGTGGGACGGATTCGAGTAGATTTTGAATGGTGGAAAACTTAAAAATTACAGTAATGCCGACTTTTTTCCACTGTCCTCTTCATAATTTCTTCATATTTTGAGAAACCACATATGAAAATAATAATTTAACAAAAATGACAAAAAACAAGTTTTAAATAACCATTTTCCCGATTTTAAACACTAAATTAAATCCATTTAATAAGTTCATCGATCGTCTGTCGGTTTGTCTGTCCTTCACTTCAAACATCGCTCGGCCGGAAAGTTTCATATCCCGGTTGTGACACTTGATCGCTGCCCAAGTTTCACTTCTCAACATGGGAAAAAGTATCGATCCAACAGCCAGTATCGATCGACTTAATCGATTTACATCCAGGGTTGACTTCTGAGGTGGGAATCAGACGGATCTAATCTCGTCGCTGAACAGATTCCACAGGAAATAAACAGCAAATCGAATCGATTATCGATCGATTTCACCGAATTTGTCCAGAGTTCATCGTTCCAAGCCGGGATATTATATATAATATGTAGGTATTCTAGCCGATGGGTACGCTTCATAAAAATATACACATCGATCAACCACTGAATATCTGTTAATATTTAATTTCTGCTTCATATTTTCATAGGGATTTTATTTTATTTTATTTTTTATTCTAATATGGTGAATTTCTAACCAGAATTAGCGATTTAAGGTATGAATCGAGGATAATGTGGATGATGATTCTGGGGCGAAGCCCCAGTCAGTTGGTCAGGTAAGCCGTTAGATCAGCTACTGTTGGTATGGTATAGTGCACCTCGGAAGGGGCGCCACTGGGCGTCATGTCGATCACGAATCCAGGTTATCGGTTCGGGTTCCTCAACTCAACCAGATTAGCCATAGGGTGTGAAAATTTCAGACCCTGACTTATCCATCGATTAGCCATTATAAGTCACCGTATAAGCCAATAAAAGCCGTATTGCCTTCGTGATACAACGCGGAAGTAGAATGCGTGGCGCAACCAAAACAGGGCTTGATCAGCACCGTTCTTTCACCATTCTCCCCGGACGCTAAGTTTGAAGACTAGGGTGATGACTGTCGAGGGCAAGAACTTCTGCAGGCTTCAGCACCATACGCAGGACAGCCTGCTCCATAAATCCTCCGGCTGCCCCCCACCCGTCGTCTTCAGTGACCGTCACAAATCCAGGGGGTCGCATAACATTTCTTCGGCTGGCTCGTAACGTTTAGTGGATCGCGAATGATGTCGAGCTGAAAACCCCCCGCCGACGTCGACACCGGGTCGACTGAACTCGGCCCTGTCGCCGGGAAGAAGCCGTTCGAGCCGATGTGGAGCGGAGGTCGACGGGGCTGCTCGAAGGAACTGGAGCCTCACCGGTTCTGCTCCGAGACACATGAAGAGAAAACAGCAAATTTAGAGCTTGGAGCAGATGCGATGGCTGAACTATGACCCTTTATGTGGGTCGGTCCAAAGAAAAAGCCAAAAATAAAGCCTCAGCCTTTAGTTAAAGGATTTTTCACATCACAACAAAGACAGCCTGACCCACACTTGGGTTAGTATAGAAACCAGGTGCTAAGGTGTGCTAGGCACAAGAGGAAAGGGCAAAGTTCAGCGTTAGCCAACACCTCTGTGGGATGCGCCATGTACTCTATACCTTTGAAATACTGAATGCAATCAGAACGACAACGATTGCAAAATGCACATCTGCTTTATTTATTTATTTATTTATTTATTTATTTATTTATTCGGTGAATAGATAGGACACACGCTCTTAAACAAAGGTAAGTAGCCAAAGCTAAGAGGCACTAAAAAGAAAACACCGCAACATAAATAAACAAATGCTAGAATGTAAAGTAGAAGGGCTATGTGCCTTATTATTTTTTATTTTTTATTTTATTTTTATTTATTCCAAAGCGTAGACCACTATCTAGCGTAAGCAGCTATTCGAATGCAAAAAGATCAATAAAGCCAATTTCTGTCTATAAATTACTATAATACAGTTGCGCAGTCGGCAACAGAGAAATTTTCAACAAATTTTTCAAAAAAAAATCAAAAAATCAATAGGATTGGCCACCCAATATTTTACGATACGCAGTAGAGCAATGTTCGCGGGACTGCAGCTACCCTTCTAAGGAAGTCACCTAGAAGGACAGAAGCCTCACTGACTCCATTTGGTCTTCAGCGAGAAACTTATTTATTTATTTATTTATTTATTTAAACTTGTATGACAACACGGGACAAAAGTAACGCGATAGTGAAATAAATAAAATAAAAATAAAATAGAATGACGGTAGTAAACACGATAATGAAAGAAACGGCAAATTACTGAGTCTCTAAGCCTTTTTTATTGGTACAACGAGGATTGCAGGAAAGCATCAAGAATTCAGAATCGGGAACAGAAACTCAGAATTACGCTAACCACTGATGCCAGAAGAGACACTGGAAAGCCCACTAAGCCCCACCAGAGGTGACGGCGAGGGAATTATTGGCAGGGCCGAATGGGCATCTTCAGCTGCGTCGTAGGGGGCTCTTTACGACGTCGTCAGCCGCAGATGCCTATGGGCGCTCACCAGAATATCACGTCAGTGCAAAGGAGGAGAAGAAGAGGCACGTTTCCACCGGTAACCACCTGGAGGGGCAAATCACGATCCCCATCGAGGGGCGGGACGGGAGTGATGTGAGGAGGCTCGGGGGATTCGACGTCTTCAGGCGGCGCTCCGCCCGATTGTGGGTGTGGCCCGGCAGGGGACGAGTTCACGGGTTTCCTCCCAAAATGTGCCTGCCGTCGTTGTAGCGGAATTGGTGATGAGGATCAGCAAGGCACGTTCTCTGATGAGCCGGCGAACAGCGAAAAACTTGTTTTTCGACGTCTTCAACTCGTCCAGGAAACACAACGGAAGCGGATTCAGAAGTCGACGTCCGCAGGCGCCGCGCGTTGGATAAATACGTCTCCCACCACCAGCGCGGCGCCAAAATTCTGAAGAAGAATTCTGAAGAATTCCCAATGAGGAGTAGCTGACGTGGTGCTTCGGAGGATACGTAGGCACGCGATTAGGCAAAGAATCAAGGAATAACACATAGCGATAATCAAACGCGTTGTGGATTGCGCCATGCACTCGACTTCGAGAGCATGTCGCAGAAACAAACGTAGAGAAAATCTAGTCATTCTGCACGTTCTTCCATCAGCATGGCCTGTCCGCCGGTGAAGGCTCATCATAGAAACAAGCACGAGCTGCATAGCTGGCTCGGCATTCACTCTGTTGGAAAGAACTGGTGCCTCACTTCGGAATTTAAGGCTGTTTGAATTCTCCGAACGGGTAGAAAACTCCTTTCCAAATTCAGCTTAGGCCAGAAGACGACCATCTAGGCCCAAAAAAGTCGAGCCAGTCAGGACTGCAGGAGAACAGCAGCGCTTAGCCGACTGCGGAATGAGTAGCAATTTGAGAGCGTGGCGTCAAGCGAAGCCGAGATCGTCGTATATCTGGCTGCAGCTCACACCACGGAGCTCTTCGCGGCTCTCGACAACCGCTTCAGATGGTAAAGTAGCCTATTCTACGGGGTTAAATGAAGACCACCCCCAGCTGATCACTCCGGCAAGGGTCCCTTTCGGAGAAACTAAGGAAGAACATTCTGAGGGTCGACAACTGGTCAAATTCGCATTCAGAGGACAATACTCCTTCTTTGGTGCAGGAAATAATTTTAAAAAAGTATCAAATTCAGCAAAAATTCAGAAGATTAATTTTCTATTCATCTATTTTTGCAGCCATATGTACTTGACTCCTAGTGTGCGCCATGAGTTCAACACTACTTCGATGTCGTTCGATTGACCGTTTAGTCATAAAATGTCTACTGTGCGACCCAACATCAACGTAATAGCCGAGCATCCCTTCCGATTGGAACGCTTGTTTGGGCGAAAGCGGAGCAGTGAAGCGAACCGACGACGGCTGACGACCGCCAGCATGGCACTTCCTCCGCGACGTCGTCGTCGACCCCGACCCTCCCCTTCCTCCCCCCCCCCCCCCCCTAGTGACTTTGCCTCTGGAAACCAGAGTTGAACAGGGCAGTCCCAGTGAGCACGAAAGCCGAGCATCCCATCCGATGGAACGCTTGTTTGGGCGAAAGCGGAGCAGTGAAGCGAACCGACGACGGCTGACGACCGCCAGCATGGCGCTTCCTCCGCGACGTCGTCGTCGTCGTCATCGCCGAGTAATCACCACCCGAAACTCGGCCGATTGGGCCGCGTGGGTGGTCGTGTTCCTCCGGGGCTCATCACTGAGCTGAGCTTTGATACCGCGACCGTCAGTCTTTTGTCTCTGAGCGGCCGTAATTGTCCGCCTAACGAAGTGTTGCGTCGTCAGCATCGTCATCCTTTCGAGCCTCACAGATTCTTGACTAACGTCGACGGATTAACGTCGACAAACAAGCGACACAAGCAGGTATCTAAATGCAGAGAAAGATACGATCTCTCCTACATTTTTGGAAAAGCGCTATGAAATCTCCAAAGGCTTCGGATGCAAGCTCTATGTTATGGTCAGGTGCTATAGATGTTTCTAAGTCGACCTATGCATGAACAACAGCAACGATGACTGTTGAAGGAGCAATTCCTGTTTGGGGTACGACATGCCTTCTACTTTTCCAGGATATTTGGGAGGCCATTAGAGTCCACATTTGATCTATAGAATGGTTTGCGGTGGCCTACGAATGGACAAGTTAGGGCTCCGTCCTTTCCAGACAACTCCTCTATTCACCGATAAAGGAAGGGTCACTGGCTAGCATCCCACCTAGAAAGCAGAGAGTGCGGGTTCGAGTCCCGCCTAGCGTGAGAGTTTTGGAGTTTCGTTGCAGAAAACTATCGAACTACTATTTTTGGATATAACGCAGTTCGAGAAGGCGTCAGTGCTACGTCTAGGCCAAACAGGCCTTCCATCTTCGGGATCCGTAGAATGGCAGCAGAATTGTTTGGAAAAGACTCGGCTGTCCACCAAAGGACGTTGCGTAGGCCAAACACACCCTCGAATCGCCCGCACGACACACCGCAGAAGTAGGGAGCGCGGCGTATCTCGAAGAGACATGCAACGACGCCAACCTTCATCCGGCCTTCTCTGCCTTTTTACACCAATTCCAGCTTTTCCCCTCATGGCGACTGCTACACAACCACCCCGATGGCATCTACATAAAGAAAAATGAATTCAGACCAGCTGAATTTGAGATTTGAGCTTTGGGAAGCGCTATGCATTCAACTTGATCCCATCAAGTTCGCGTCATCAAACGACATATAACGTGCCTTGATCAGACGCTGGAACACTCAGTGCCCTCTCCTTCATGAGCAACACCGACACCAATTCAGCGAAGGATGGAGTGAGCACCTGAACACAACTGTGGAATCGAACCCGCTCAATAGCTCCATGCACATTAAAGACGCTTCTTGCCACTGTACTACGCCCTGTTCTCTACAAGAATAGTAGGAAGCCAAGCTTCTAAAGCCAACCAAGCACTAGGGAGCGGCACAAGTCTGAGCTTTGAACCTCTCACCTCGGCAGACAATGGAACAAAGAAGACCAGCGCCTGAAGGGCACCTCTCGCGCTCGGCTAAAAAGCCTCTGATTCACCGTCGACGACGGGTGAAGAGGACTGATGGAGCGCGGAGAGCGTACTCAGCCGCCGAAGGACTCTCCTTGGAAACAACGGGAGATCTGCACTTCACACTGCTGCTCAAGCGAAACCAAACAGATAAATTAACTGGCATTGTACTTCGTGATCAGCAGCCCCTGCTCATCAAAATGAATTCAGAAAATGAATTCTAAGAATCCAGTTCAGCGAAACGCTATACAATTATATTAGCTTTATTTTATTGCATTTTATTAAATGGTTAGTATCACTTTATTTAATGTTCGTTTATTCATTAATTTATATAGCAGGCTCAATTTTGCACCATGCGAAGAAATGCGTTGAAATTTTTATAAATATTCAAAAAATAAATGGCATGGAAAAACAAAAATTAGGTCCCAGTCGTGAATGTGGGCAGCGTTTGGAGGCGGAAATGCCATAGACAATCAGGCTGCATCGAATGGGTGTGCAGCCAGAGAGGGAGTGTACGATCGGCGCCCGGAGTTGCCATGATAGGATGGCGCGTTTCGACCCCCCAATGCTGTCCACATTCGCGACATGGGTGTTTTGCAGAATGAATTGAGCGTCTCGCCTTCACCGAAGTTCTTGAAAATGTCTTGTTTTCATTTTTGACAAATGTCGCCAATGTGGGCAGCGCTGTGAGGTGGGGGCGTGCCGGCCGGTCATGCAATCGAGCGTACCCGTCCATTCTGACTGGCAGCACGCCCTGCACTTTGGCTCGAGCGCCTCCACATCCTAATGCTGTCCACATTCGCGACATGGAGCCTGAAAATGTGCGCTTTTGCTGAGAAGACGTTCCACAAACTCTCAACACATTTGAAAGAACGTTAAAAATAAAAATAAGACAAGGCATAAGTAAAAAACACTTAGTAAGTTCTGGCAGTCACGGATGTTCTTCAATAGACAACTGTTTATAGCTTCCTATTTTTCAAAAAAGTTCTGCTGGTTCAGTTTAGCATTGAGCGGTGAATGGGGAAGAAGCGCAGGCTTCAAGTATCCAGTGCATCGACTCATGGTTCAGGTCCCGCCCAGGTCAATTGGCCATAGAAAGCGTGGCACACTCCGATAAGGCACTTGATCACAAGGAATTTTACGCTTTTATGGCTACTGTTGCATTGAAAATGCCAGAATCTGCTTGTAGACGTTCATACTAGGCGTCTTAGTAGGCGTAAACGTCGACGATACTCAGTCTCATTGCGGGAAGCGCCATGCATTCTACTACAACAGGGCGGCGTGTAGACAGTTTGAAGATGCGTTTGTTGCTTAAACGATGAATTCCGATGGCCGGAAGAGAGACAACCCCGTGTTTTATCCTCCGGAGAGGTTTGGTATCAAAGGGATGGAGCTCTAAATCGATAAGTTGTGCGGATGAAAGCAGATGCCTCCTCCTCTCCGACTGCGCTACATCAAGGAGCCGTCGCCGCTGAGATGCTCGAATATTAAGGCATAGAAGACGTCGTTTGAGGAGTTGAGGTTGAGGTGAAAAAATGGCGAAAATACCGAGAAAATAAGGCATCATTCAGGATTAACTGGGTGGCTATCTCCCAGGTATCATCAGAAACAGAGTAGGGGACATCCAAACGGGACCCAGGGCACCCAAACGAAGCGGCAGGCAATAAAGCGACGCAAGTTGTAAGCTCGGGAAAACACGGCAATCGTCACTGCGCACAGATTTGTCATTCGCATCCAATTAGCATCGCTAGGTGGGCTGGAAAACAAGCAGCGTAGCAGAACACGACGGCAACAAACAGCCACACCTCGCACCCAATCAAACACTTCTGTTCTGAGGAGACTTTTCTTCGGAAAACATGGGTAAGCTCAAAAAAGCCAAAAATTTGCGTCAACCAACGATTCAGGAGTGCGCCGTGCCTTCAGTTTCCACAGCATAACAAGGAAGCCCTTGGAAGTGGGAAAATTAGACGAAGTTCTACACCGTTTTCCACTAGTCAATTCAAACGAAGAAGGCGCAGTAAGAAAGTGGGCGACAAAAGTCTTTCTCTCAGTTCAGAAGAGGAGGAAGAGGTCCAACGCAGAGATGGTTGATACGGCCGTCAGAATTCACCACCTGGATAACTAACAAAAGACGAGAGACAACGCTGGAAACAGTACTACTGCATACGTAAACAAACTGTCTGTGCGTTTGTCTGTCAATCTGTCCGCCACAAATATGACAGTGACCCACGGAAGGGCCTCGCCTCTAGATCGCCACTACTAATCGTTTCTCAGGATTAAGCGAGTCTAATGTGACTGCGAACAGGATGGTTTCACAACAGGCACACATTATCGATCGGTTTTATCGATTTTTGACCGCACTTGACCGTTTGCTAGGGGAATCATGTAAATACGTTTGACGGAGGATAGACCTCACAGTAGGCAGGCCAGCAGGGCTCCGGAACTGCCTCTTCTTGACATTTCGCCTTGCAAAAGCCTCCAGATAGGGTTAATAGAAGATCTATCCTAATCGGAGGGGGCAATCGCAAAGTGCTAATTGCGTACGCCATCCCATTCGACAGAACCATATGCCCTGAATTTAACTGAAAACGCTCGCATCATAGGAAAGTAGTTGAAATCCTACTAGAAATTCAAGGCAGGGAATGAACATGCAAATCACTGTGTGCCCCACCCCCGATTAGGATGGATCCGGGTTAATTCGTTCTATTTCACCTGTGAATTGGACGCATGGCACACACCAGAAGTATCTTCTTAGGCATCACTGTCAGCTGCTTGTCTTCAAGAAGAGACACATTCCAAGCCTCAAAAGAAGTGGAATCAGCCGATAAGACGTCAGAAGACCTAGAAGCGCGTACTAACTCAACTCATCGGCCCAACACTGGCCATGCTACCCAGATATCCAGTCAACAGTCGGCAGCGTGTCGTCTACGGGAGCGGTTTATTGAATCCGACGGGTTATCACCGCACGGAAGGATGGCGGAACCTCGTGCGAGTCTCACGAAGATCCCTCCGAGCGAAGGCCGCAAATCGAATAAGGGCATATTGAAGCTGTAGTAGCACTGGAGCACAACTTCAGCGGAGACTGGTCCCTTCTCGAGCTTTTTGAGAAGGTCGTCGAGGAAGTAGAAGGTCAGTCTGTAGATGACATGAAGCAGAGCATTGCAAGCTCCTTGTTGAGGAGTACAGGTGGGATAAGGACACCCAGCAGCGCCGTGGGTGGGTCCTCTATGTATAGTCCGTTTGTTCAGCGACGGAAACACACAATAAAATGTACTGTTTTCAATTAACTGCGTGGGCGCTGTCTACAACGGGGCCGGCATAACACAGAATAAGCGAAAGTCAGCTTAATTTGATGTCCTTTAAGGCTGCACCACGCACTGTACTTCGATGCAAAAGCCACGGTACAGCTGGGCGCGGAACCGAACCCGAAATCCATTAGTGGGAGCGCTCTGCCAAAAGAATTCAGACAACAACGAGACCCATCGAGGCGAACGCTCGCGCAGTTCGGATTCTCGTGCGTCCGCCGTTTTTCCCTTCCCTTTCAGCCGCTGCTGAGGAGACGGTCTGAACTCATTCAGGAACTCGTCGCGCTCTCCGGAGGACAGCCTCTCGTGTTCCGTCAAAAACGCCTCGAACGACTCGCCGAGGTACTCATCCGCACTCTACATAGTGCATCAGGAGGAAAAAGCCAAGAACAGGGAGACACTGACGTGAGCGGAGAACTCGAGGAGAAGACGATGGAAAAGGCTGATCAGAAGACGTTTGGGGTGGGTGAGGTTGCAGTCTGGTCCGGAAGGGTAGGACGACAGGAGGAGGAAGGTGAAGAAAGGAAGCCGAACGACGTCAAGGACAAAGTAGCCCACAGCGTTATGTTCTCAAGAGAGACCTACAGACCACTCGTCGAGATAGAATGGAACCAAATAGGGGTAGGTAGGTATATATAGAGACCTTCTCTACCTCCCCTGTTTTTTAGGACCTCTACGTCCGTGTAGTGACTTCGTTATTGCCATGTTCTAGCAAAAATCTCTGGTTACTGTATGCATCGGAAATGTTCGTTTTTTAATGCTGTGAATGTTTAGTCTTGCGATGTTATGAGAATAGTTGGCTTTAGGAAAGCAATGCCTGTAGAAAGCTTTTCGCATAGAGAAGTTTACCCTGATATGAGTTCAAATATAAAAGAAGTAGCTATAAAACCACAGCGTTCCGGCGTTGAACGCTCTCATCTATTCCTCTGCGTGGGACTCTTGTTTGCGGATCTTCTCTCTGTAGCCTCAAGTGCTTATTTTTATTGTCAAATATTAGGAACAAACGGTTTAATTACCCAAGTTTGAGGTGTGGTCGAAACGGTCAGGTCCCGCCTGGCTGCCTCGAGATATTCTACAGTAGAGAAATGAGCGAGAAATGACTGAAAATGGTGGGATTTCCTATTATCAGTCACATCGAGAGATGGGCAATTTCATGCCTCCACGCATCCGTCCAGCAGAGGTTGGCGATGACAAAGCTCTACTGCTGACCTTCTTCTCCCCACTCTGCATCTGTATCTCTCTTATTCGTTTGCCATCACTTTTTCATTTTGTAATATCGATTTCTCTCCCTGTTTTGATGGTCTTTCGTACTCAAATGACTGTATAACATACGCATAAATAAAGAAATGAACAATTAAATTAAGCAAAATGAAGAAAGAAGGCAAGAAATACGATAAGAAACAGAATGGTCGCATTGCAGATATCAGGCATCAATCCCCTGATAAGGAGAACGAAGAAGGAGAACAACGAGATGGAGAAGAAGGTAAAAAAAGTCATCGTTAGGACAAGTATGAATGAGGAACAAAGAAAAAAGGAACAACGACAGAGGAAAGGATACCCAGGACGTGAAAAAAACGATGAGGCTACAAGAGCTAGAAGGAACATCAGGAAGAGGAGGAGGGGAAAAAAGAAGGGAACACGAAAGAGTGTTCGATCCCGAAATTCGCATTTAAGGAACAAAAAACTCTCAAAAATCAAAACACGAGAAAAACGATACAACGGAACAATGCCGGACACGTTTCAAACTAACTGGAGGAAGAATAGGGATTGGAGAAAGAATGATAAGGTGACAAGAGAAAAAGAGAGAAAACACCAAGGACGATACAGAAAAGCGAAGCTAAATGAAAATTAGAAGAGGAGAATCAACGACGAAATGCAAAAAAACAAGAACGAGCAATAAAGAAATGAAAGAGGTGAGAAATATAATGCAAAGAAAGGAGGAGCGAAGAGATGGAAAAGGTGGAGAAAAGAAAGGAAGTACGAGTGAATGAATCAACCAATAGGTGTGGAAATTCAAAGATATTTTAGTACATGTCGCGAAAGTGGGCAGAATTAGGAGGTAGGGAATATACCAGCCAATCAGGCCACATCGAATGAGCGCGCCATTGAGAGAGGGTGTGTATGGTCGGAATCCTGATTGGCTGACATGCGATTGATCGGTGCTGTGATTGGTTATGATTGGGTGGAGCGCTCACAACTCCCAATGCTGCTCATCTTCGCAACATGGAACGAGACGGTGGAGAAAAGAAAGGAAGTGCGTCCATCAATAAGTGTGGAAATTGAGAGATATCTTTCTAAATGTATTTATTTTCTTTTTGGTGTCCCACGTTCTGGCCTCTTATCGGTTTTATCGAACTGGGTGGTAAAAACGAAAAAAAGCAGAAGTTCGGACACAAAAAAGACAGAGCGAGAACTGAAATGCACAATAGTACTATTAAAGGGGCATAAATGCAATAAATTAAGTAATATTATTAAAAATTAAATAAATTAGTTGACGAAAAATTAAATTAATTAATGAAAACTAATTAAACGCGATAAACTAATGAAAATTAATTAAAAAATATTGTTATATTATATCACAATTAAAACGGAGAAAGATATAAAAAGATCGGTCTAGAATGATAAAAGAGGAACAAAGAAGAAAAAGATTGGTTTAGAAAATGAAAGGAGGGACAAGGAAATGACTGAATGGAGGATTGAACATCGATCTCTCTCTTATTGTAGAAAAACCGAAGAAAAGTTCCTACGGACAATGATAGACCCAAATGAATGAATGAATCAATCAATCAATCAATCAATCAATCAATCAATCAATGTCATTCACCCTTTATGGAAAAGTTGGGAGGTTCTACTAGATAAGAGCAGCTCCCAATGGAGAACTACGGCGATGAAATGCGAAGATCCTCGCTGTGAGCACCTAACTGGCTGACGTCGCGATCGAGGTCTTTCTTCCGCTCACACCACGTTTCTTCTGAACTCTGACAATGCCACTTCACCACCTTGCAGAACGCGAGCAGCAGGCGGAAGGAATCTGCTATTACGTCTTTATTCGGCACATGTCGCTACTGTGGCCTGCATGGCGTGGCGGGAATGCACCACGCCAATCAGGCATCGGGAAGACTTTCCCGAGTATGTTCCCTCACTGCAAACGTACACACCGCTATATGTACCCAGAACTAAAGGGAGGCCTTTGACTATCAACGACTTACAGCAATTTAGGATAAAGGATAAAGGACGGCGTTACTCAGTCCCTTCTGGGATGCGCCAGCGCATTCTACTTCTACGGGATATCGTGGAGGCGATTTGAATGCGTATTTGGCCATACAATGACTTGCGGTGGCCAGCCGATGTACAAGTCAGTGCTTTATCCTTCCCAGACAAGTCTGGTACCAATTCACCGACCCCGGAGGGATGGAAGGCTTGGTTGACCTGGGCGGGAAATCCGAACCAGGAACCTGGTATCGGGTGCACGCGACAGTCGCGCCTCCTCCGACTGCGGCACACGCGTCTACAGCAATTTAACAGAGAAAATACAGCCGAAACCCCTGATAGCGCGGGTTACCAAGTAAGTCGTTGATGAATCCGGCCCCTGGAAGCAGCCGTACATCCTAAGGATGCTCGTCGGCCTACTGACCTCCTCTCCTGCTTGGAGCACTGGTCTGAAGGAGAACCACGCAGACAACGAGTATCACTACCCAGCAGCGCTTCAGCTACTCCTGCGAATAAACTTCGACATTCAGAAGGTCTGCAGGTTGAGCCAAATTCGCTGCGGAGACAGCTATGGAGGATCAGAACACGCAAGCTGCTCTCTGCTCCTTATGATACGTTGGCAGGACGGACCAGAGCATTGCTAGCCAGGGCCGAACGTCCATCAACAACCGCTGCTCTTCGTCTGCAGAATCGCATCAGCGGCGACGATGTGGGACGAGTTGTCCGCCCGCGACAGCTGATCAACGGCGAATCAGCTGGTCTTAACCCATCGTTCCCAGCTCGAATTTGCGACGGCGATTGCTGGCCGACGTCAACAATCTTACAAACAGCTCCGCCGTTTGAAACAAGTTCAGGGACCCATCATCACTGAGGGGAATTACCGCAGCTACAGTATTTACGGAGCCATCTTCGGAATTCGGTAGATGACTGTCTGGGATGTTTCAAAGCTCAAAGGGATAGTACGGCCTATCCTAATCGGGAGGGGTGCGAATTATTTTACTTGGTTGTTCGTTGAGGTTTAGCAACGCCAGATTGATAAATCCTTTTACAGACCTACGCTTCGATACCTCGACAAAGTCTTACAGGAAAGCCAACGAAATACTGCTCCGTAAACACGAGAGATCAACCGCAAGAACCGACCCTAAAGACGTGGAAGATTGAAGAAACTACTGGCTGAGCAGTCGGTGCCTTAGGTTGTGCCTAACTGCATTTGGAGGCTATGGTTTATATAGGACAATGACTGCCCTCGTACAGACCTAGGTCAGCCCACACAGTCCCAAGAACGGGGAAGTTTGACGGTGATTGCAAGACATTCCTCTTTTCGGTTGATTTTTGAGTTCTCAAATGTTATTTTTCTTGGACATCCCTTACTCTAAACCTCTCCTACAGATTCAGAAGCTGCCTCATAATGTCAGAGCCCTAGGGCAGGTTCGGCGGAAGTGATAGTGGGGGAGTAGATGCAACTACCACTTCAGGGTTGCCCCTCCCAACCCGGAAACGGAACGGGAGAATAAGCTTGCACGAATCGAACGCCTGAACAATCATTCCGGCTGCTTTCAAACAGCAAGAACTTGGAGGAATTGTAGCATGTAGGTGGAGCACTGCCGAATGATGAAGGGGAGTGAGGGAGACAGCGTAGGATGAAGTCAGTCTACTGGAAAAAGTTCACAGGTCCGAACGTCCTCCTAGCTCTGCAGGGTACCGTGACGTTTCAGTCACATCTTACGCCACCTCCTCGACTTCGGTTCTCAGCCGATCATCTATTTTGGCAGCAGGCAACTTCCAGAGTACTTCCCCAAGCCAGTCACTCGGAAGTTCAGTTCGAGCCTAGTCTTCAGAGGATCTCATGGTCGGAAGAAGGGTGCGAACACGGAAAACCAGCGTGGAGTTCGCCATGGCCGCTGCAGCTGATGCAGTGCGGTTTCCGCCGCACCCGCCGGCTCCTCGGCGGTCGTTCGCAGCCATCAATCATCTGATGACGGCAGTTGCTCGTCGCAGACGTCAGGCTCGATCAAATCATCGCATGTTCGGGCTCCACCTATACGATTAGCGAGGTGAGTACGGTGTGCGGAAAAGCCATCTCCAAACAAAAAAACCGGGCAGGATAAGCGGAAGGAGTGTGGCAGCCAGACAGTGTCGGCGAGCTCTAGTCTTCAGCGTTAATTTTATTCTTTGACTTCAAGAGCCGATCTTCATGAAGATCACGTTCTCTACCAGCCCAGTTTTCTTGAGGAATTCGCCGAGGTGTCTTGACAGTGAGGTCTCTTGAAAACAGCTGTAAATCCAGCAGAGAGGGCGGCATTTGTTGAGATCGGCACATTCACCACCGTCAGCATCAAAATCTGTCAACAGAATCACTCACAGAATCACATGCTGCAGCTCTCGACCACTGCAGACTGGTCTGCACGACATTCCGTGAGCAGCCTTCGGGTATATGCATGAAAAAGAGCGGAAGACGGCAGTTCAGAAGGTTCAGCTCTTCTATCGGATCGAATGAAAGCACTAAGCTCGTCAAGCCCCATCATGGCCTCGAATGAGCCGCTAGTTTTCAGCTCCTTGAAGTGGCTCGTTGGCTCGAAGGTACTGTATTGGAGTTACAGTAGTGAGCGCGGCTAGGTGAATCTAGAGCTGTATGCTGAAGTTGCGGAGCAATACGGTTTTGGGGGAGGGTGGCGGTTTTGACGATGAATTTTTCTTGCCTTCTTTCATATTCATAAGGATAAGGATAAACGACGGCGTTGCCTAGTCCCTTTTGCGGTGCGCCACGCATTCTACTTCTATGGGGTGTCGTGGAGGTAGTTTGAATGCGTATTTGGCCGTCAATGACTTACGATGATCAGCCGATGAACAGTCACCGCTTCATTCTTCCCAGACGAACCCGGTACCGATTCACCGACCCCGAAGGGTTGGAGAGCTTGGTTGGCCTGGGCGGCAAATCCGAACCAGGAACAGGGTATCGGGTGCAGGCGACAGTCCGCACCTCCCCCGACTGCGCTACCGGCGCCCTTTTTTCATATTACAGTTCACTGTTCCAGTACAATCCTAGTGTGGGGTTGGGCCTTCGCTGGGAAAGCTGACCCGATCCTACCACAGACAGGTTTTTCGAAAACATCCAAGCCGACCAGGGTCCACACCGTCCTCCAATCCTTTTTTGCACCGAGGTTTCTAAGGCTGAGATGACCTATGGAACTTATTGGGCAGTTTCGAGACCTCTGCCTTTTCTTCTGGTCCTGCTCCGAAATATAATGATAAGGAATGGTAACATAGCTGCTAACAAGGTTGTTCAGAAACTCACAGGCCGAAATGCACCAGGGCTAGTACATACAGTCAAAATCTTTGAGAACTGGGAGCAAAGGAGTGCACTTCCGACTCTCTTCTTCAGCCAGAGCCTCCTCTGACGGCTTGGCAGAAGAAGCTGAGAACATGAAGCGGATTTTAGAAGAAAAAATCGAATAAACTAAAGCGCGGAGTTCAAAATGACTGCCAAATCAGAGAGATCTTCTTCTTCTTCTTCAGCGTTTGTCCCGCTTCATGACGGGGTCCGCTTTTCTGGTGCCATGTCGCCATCTTTCCCGATCCCGTGCTAGATCAGGGTGGACACCAGCTACTTTAAAGTCCTTGTGTAACGTATCAGCCCAGCGCTGCTTTGGGCGCCCTCTAGGCCGTTTTCCAGACACTACGAAGTTAAGGCCTATCTTACGGACGCTGTCTTCATTTCCACGCAGAACGTGGCCGTACCATCGTAAGCGAGCTTCACGCATCTTGTCCGCTATCGGCGCGACACCGAACTTCTGCCGGATAGCCTCGTTTCGGATGCGGTCCAGGCGTGTGACTCCAGCCATCCAGCGCAGCATCTTCGTTTCCATTACGCTGAGGCGACTTTCCGTTTCCTTTGTCGCAGGCCAACACTCAGCTCCGTACATCGCTACCGGCCGGACGACGGTTTTGTAGATCTTCGACTTTAAGCGCTCTGGCATCTTCTTGTCGCAGAGTACTCCAGTCAACGAGCGCCACTTCGACCAAGCTGCACTCACGCGTGAGTTCACTTCAACCATCAGACTGCCATCAGAGGCTATTGCTGATCCCAGGTATTTAAACACCGAAGTGCGTGCAAGCTCAGTACCGTTAATCTTAATGGAGCCGGACTCATTTACGTCAGTCGTGAAATACTCGGTCTTCTTGACGTTCAATTTGAGTCCGAACATGGCCAGGCGGTCGCACCAAGCTTGCACCTCTCGCTCGAGCTCACCTTTGTCTTCGCAGGCGAGCATCACGTCATCAGCATATAGCAACGTCCAAGGGACGGGCTTCTGAAGATCTCGCGTAATGGCATCCATTACGACAACAAAGAGGAGTGGGGAAAGCGCAGATCCTTGGTGCACCCCAACAGAGATGGGAAACTCCGTCGAGGTTCCTGCTGCCGCTTGCACACGACTCTTTGGACAAGAGTATAGCATTCGCACCCACTCTACAAGTTCTTCGGGAACACCGTGCTGTCGTAGGGCGTACCATATAACCTCACGCGGTACGCGATCGAAGGCCTTCTCCAAGTCGAGAAAGGCAAGATGCACCGGCCTCTGTTTCTCGCGATACTTCTCTACCAGAAGACGGGCGGCATGTATGGCATCGATAGTGCCACAACCAGCCACGAAGCCGCACTGATTGCTGGAAAGCTTGACGATTTCGCGAATTCGGCTATCGAGGATTCGCTCGAAGATCTTCATGCTGTGCGAGAGCAACCGAATCGGACGGTAATTTGAGCAGTCTGCAGGGCTGCCCTTCTTCTTCCAAATCGGGATCGTCGTACTTTCCTGCCAAACATCAGGCACCTTCTTCTCCGCTACAACCTGGTTGAAAAACTTGGCCAACCACTCAGCAGAGTACCAGAACTTCGACTTCCATAAGTCAGCTGGCAAGTCATCTGGACCAGTCGCCTTGCCCGGTCTCATCATCCTCAGAGCCGCATCAGTTTCCTCCACAGTGATTTTGTGGACGGGACCGTGGATAGGAGCCACAGAAGGGACGGCCGGATGAGGGAACTCTTCAGTCGAAATTCCCTCGAAATAATCGCACCATCGCTTCAATGCCTTTTTGCGCTCTGTCAGAAGATGACCGTTCTCATCATTGATGCCAAAGAACTTCTCTATATCCTCGGATTGGCGATGACGGTTTTTCGCAAGTCGGTACAAATACCGCTCACCATCGCGCGACTCAAGCTTTTCGTAGACATCATTGTAATGAGTGGCTTTTGCTACGGCCACAGCCTTCTTGGCAGCCTTTTTCGCTTCGTGGTACCTTTGCCAATTATTGGCGGTCTTGTCGCCGAGAAACACATGATAAAGCGCTTTCTTCTCTCGAACCTTTTCTTTCACCTCGTTCGTCCACAGCCATGCCTGCATGTTGACCTTTCGTCGTCCAGGCTTCGTAGTGCCAAGTTCTGACCTCGCAGCTTGAAGTATCGCGTCGGTCACTTTCTTCCAAGTTTCGTCGACAGTCGTGACTGTCGGTAACCGTACGCGAGAAATCACAGCTGCTTCTTTCTCTTTCATTCGCCACCACTTGATTCTTGCAGCACCGCATCGCTCAACCTGCTGCAGCCTCGGAGGAGCGATCTTCAAAGTACAGATCAGCGGACGATGCTGTGGGGCGACCGTTTCATACGGCACGATCTTCGCGTCTGTGACGAGATTTCGGTCACGATCTCTCACAAGGACGAAGTCTATCTGCGTCTTGGTGTTCCCACTATAGAACGAGATAAGGTGGGAGTTGCGTTTGCGAAACACGGTGTTCATTATGGTGAGGTTATGCGAATCCGCATATTCAAGGATACGCTCACCATCTGTGTTACGCAACCCATAGCCGAATCCACCATGACAGCTGTACCCGTCTTTCGTAGCGCCTACGTGCCCATTGAGGTCACCAGCGACGATGATGACGTCCTTCGACGGTACCTCTGCTGTCTTCTCATCAAGCAGGCTCCAAAACTCATCCTTGGCTTGATCGGAACAGCCAGTCTGCGGAGCATACGCAGAGAAGAAGTGGAAGAGTCGCTCCTTAGCGGCGACAACGATCTTCATCAATCGATCGTCAAAGCGCTCGACGCTTACAATCGAGTCTCGGAAACGCTCGGAGACGATTATACCAACACCACTGGTGGTCCTGGGACTTCCACATAGAACGGCCTTGAAGCCACGTCCTATATCTCTTGACTTGCGGCAGGACCACCTCGTCTCCTGCACCGCACAGAAATCAACTCTTCTACGCTCCAGTGCTTCTACCAACTCGCACGAGCGGCCCGTCAACGTACCCACATTCAGCGTTGCTACGCGGGTCCTGCTTACGTTACGGGACTTTCGGACTAGCTCAGTTGCCCCCCGATGCCGTCCTCGCACCAGGGACCCTCGCATACTTCTCACACTCGCCGGGCTTTGCGAGTGCGCGTCGGCTCCCGCGGACGCCGTAGCATTATCTCGAAAAACATGAACTGACATACACCCATACGATGTGACATTGGGTTGTTCGTAGGCCGGCCTGTCACCAGGGCCTGTCGCCTGCTTTCGAATGTCCGTGCTTGGCTTAGCTCGCAGAAGCGAGCAGTTTCCAGTGGCACCACGAGGAGGAACGGACATCGCCACCGCCAAATCAGAGAGATATCGTAGGTGAAATGTCGAGATACGAAGATTGAAGGTATGCGCCGAATCGATGGATCTCAGTCAATAAGATCAGCACACATCGAGATTCCGCCGGTAGGAGAACGGGTTGAAGATCACCACATGAGCATTCCAGAGTCCAGTTGTCATTGGAATCGCTGCTACTGCGCAGTTACTGCTCTGCACTTCTTGCCGACCTTAGTTACCCTGAAACCGGCTTGTTTGTGTATGAGGAATGCGTTGCCGTTCAACCTTCCGCCCGTAAGGAATCACTGACTTAGCCTTGTCTGGTAAGCTAAAGGGACTATATCCCCCTACGATTCGCCACCTTAACTCCGTTTTTTAAACTATTGCAATGCTACTTTACTACCTGTGCGTTAATACCTGAAAGAACTCGCAAGCAGAAGTGAATCTGATGTTATTTCACTAATCGGTACATGTCGCTAATGTGGCCTGCACGACGGGACGGAACGCACCACGCAATTCAGGCATCGAGAAGACCCTCCGTGCAGCTCTTACTACTACCAATGCACATACCGCTATTCTCCGCTATTCTCTTAGAAATCGAATACGTGGCGCATAAAAAAGAGGAATCTACAGCCGTGGAAAATGGAAATTGATCCCATTCCTCAACTCCTTTTGTATTTGCACTTTACCCTCCTTGGCACGGTCATCATTTATCTTGTTGTTCCATTCAGTTAATTAAATGAAAATAACGGTTTAATTACCCAAGTTTGACATAACCGCGTTGAAAACTACGCATTAAGTACAAACATCCATCGGATCGGGAATACCACAAGATTTGTTAATCAATATGTCGAGGAGAAACTAGAACAATAGGTGGATTCCACTTGAAACCTTTATCGCCCTGACGAATCTGATTACCGCCCGGCAAGTACAGCAAAATTCAATTGTTGTAGCATCCGGCTATCCTGGCCCCTCTGTAAAAGTCGGTCAAAATGGAATAAAATACAAATCTGGTAATTACTGTAAATTAATTGGACTAACGGTTTAGTTACCCAAGTTTGAGGTACCTCCATGACAAACAACACACCAAGCAAAAACAGCTATTGGACCAGAAATAGTACCAGTTTCTATACCCTAACCCTGCTTATAGGCGAACTCCTACCCTCTTCAGAAGGTTGCTTCGTGTGCCATTGCCTTTTCGTGAAGAAAATTCTGCTTATTGCTGTCCGTCCTTGTAATGAAATCTGTACGAGTATAACAACAGTGGGATACGCCGCGCCCTCTACTGCTACATGGTATCGCGGGGGCGATTTGAACGTTCTGACAAGCAGGGTCCTAGAAAGGAATGGCTGCAAAGTCAGCCCGAGAAAGGCATTAGCACTCGTACACTGCCGACGGCGACGAGTTGCTGTTGGTGGCCTTTTCCATTCCGAAGCCCCAAACTTTTCGCTCTTTCATGGTGCATCAACGAAGCGAAGTGAATCAGATGGAAGCTCGAAGGTTTCGCATCATTGCGCTTCTTCTTCGGCAAACTGACGGCGAAGTGACGTTTGCTAGATGAAGCGTGAATGTCGGAGACATTGGAGACGTGCAGCGGCAAGCAAACTGATAAAATTTAAAAAAATGTAGGTAATTGAGGTAAACAGGCCAACTGTTTCCAGAATGTCGACGCTGGCTCTATTGGAGCCTCTCCGAAGCAGTGCGAATTCAACAAAAACCGATGCTCTTGATGTGCCCACGCGCAAACACACTTGAACACACTCGTCGAGGTGAACAGTCAGAGGCGGAGGTCGGGTGCTGGCGTCTACGAACGGCTGGGACGAAATGAAAATAAACCGGAGCCAATTTTGGCTCAGAAACTGGTCAAAACGAGGGCAGGCAGATGAGCTGCTCACAGCGGATATCTGTCTCCTTCGGTAGTGTCCGGACGTCTTCACTGCAGAACTGCAAGTCACTACCCGGTGATGGAACTCAGACGCGCGGTCTGACATCATTCAGCCTCCAGAATCCCACTCGGTGCACGTCTAGACAAGGGCTCGACCCTACCTCTCTCCCTAAACTGCGAGATCTATCCTGGCCGATGCAAGCCGGTACATGTCGAATGTGGGCAGCATTGGGAGGTTGGAGCACGCCAGCCAATCTTCGCATGGGATCTCTATTCCTTTGACCGACACGGTGTCCTAGGTGCATTCTGAAGCTCACCGACGGAACTAACTGTGCGTGTGAAGAGATTGTGCCGTGCACTCATCCAGACCATTGCAATGTCTCCTTGATTGAATGTGTAAATGGTATTTGTCGAAGGCTATCCAGTGGAGAATGGCGAACTCTTTCTTCTATTGCGAGTGATTTAGCTGTTTCTGGATTCATACTATAGCTGTGTTCTCGGAATTTGTTCGAATATTCGAATGGCTGCCATCAAATTAGAATTCGAATGTGTTCGAAAAAAATTGGTTTTTCTGAATATTCCAAATCGAGTGCATACGAACAAGTCGACTTTCTGAATATTCAAACCCGAATGCATTAGAAAAACGCGATTTTCTGAATATTCGAGTTGAAATGCTCAAATTCGAATAAAAATTATTCGAACGAATATTCGAGTAGGTCAATCGAGCACAACTATAATTCATACGCCCTTATGCAGCAATTGCACTACCATTCCCACAGATGACGCAATGTATGGAAGAAGTTCGTGGCGCGATCTCTCCAATCACCGAACTTCAGCAAGTTCGATGATTTCCACCAGGTCAGGAGAACTCTTTAAAAAATTGAGTTCATGTCGTGGAAGTGGGCAGCATTGGCAGGTGGGAGCGCGCCAGCGAATCACAAGGCGGCCTGATTGCTGGCGCGCCCCATCCGTCTCTGCTGCCCACATTCCCAACATGGACCATACTTTCTTTATGAAAAGATAATTTTTATGTATATTTCGACATCGCCTGATTCGGTTTGCAAAATGTCCATTATATTTCTAAAGGTGATTGGTTTCAAATTAAAAAGTGCCCAGTTTAAAGTGAAGGTGTTACAAATGTCACTGTGCCCAACGTTGCCCTTCCAGAAGCTGTCGGACAGATTCTTCTGACGTTATCAGCTTTTACAACGAGGTTTCCTTGCCACCAAAACACTAGCGCCAGGCAGGTCCCGAACCCCCACCCCCTGCATACCGTGCAGGATGTTACGCCACTGCATCACCGTTGGAGCGTAAAACAGTCACATAAGGTTGAAAGAAGATGAATTAAACCTCGTGCTGTTGTTGTGCGGGAATCAGCTGGCCTCTCCTTCTCCTCAGGTAAGAGACTTAGGTGTAGGACAGGAAGGGAAGGCTGCTGCGGATCGACGGATGGCGTGAGTCATCTACTTCGCCGACGATTCCAGAAGCTGAGACTGAACCCAAACAAGAAGAGCGAGCGGCGGTGTGCCGTCAAAGAATGCGGCGAAGTTCTGCAGAAAAAATTCCGCGCCCCACGTGCGCGGCTCTTGCAAGCCGAGCCTCCCTGGATCGAGTGTGTTTGCACGGTGGGCGTAATGGCGTGAAGCGCAGACACGGCGCGATCTGTTCATCCGACGTCGACTAGAACTTCCGCGTTGTTGGAGGTCGAGCTCCAGGTCACCTGTGGAGTTTGACAGCGAAATCTTTTCGCATGCGGTAAGCAGCAGAATTGCTCCAGAATCTCTGGTAGCCGAGTGCTACGTATCCTGAGCTCTTGCTCAGCAAGGCATTTGCTCCAGAATCTTTGGCAGGTGTGTTCCTCAGCTTTCGCTGCGCAAAGCATCATCGAAATTGACTGAATTGGTGCAACTGAGCGGATTGAATTCTGCTTCGATACCCAGTACCTTTCACTCATCTGACGCAGCTTTGTCAGCGCAAACGGTAGCGACACAATCTCTTCAGAAGTCTTTCCACTATAAGTGCCTCTGTCCTCGTCTCGACCTACGTTAAGGCGATATTTGAACACGAATATTTCGCCCAACTTGGAGGAAAAACATGGCTAGGCTTGCAAAGGTCCAAAACAGCTTCACAGGAGAACTACTTAAATATTATTTATTTATTTATTTATTAGATCAGCGTCGCTCGGCGAGGAATCGAGAGGAGGATGCCTGGAGATTCGCAGATTTCCAGCTCGTGAGAGTGCTCATCCGCAATACCTCATCCCTCCGCCATATGAAGGGACCTCGATAGTCCTTCGAAGCCGGTTTCCGACAACGGCGGGAAATTCCGCGCCATGCGTAGACGGTTGCGAAGGCACTCGCTACCGATGCTCGGGGAAGGAATCTCGGCGGCGAGGGACCATCGTAGGTGCCCCTCTGGTGCTCTTTGGCACTCAGCAGGGATTGACACACCGATGTGGACACTTCCCAAATCGAATGGAACGTCGCTTCAGCTACCGTGGAGCGAACCGAAACACGGCTCTTCGGTCCACACAGTCGTTCTCGGAATCAGTCGATGAACCGGTCAGCGTCCTTGATTTTATGGAAAAACACATCGCCAAGTTGAGCAGCAGAAAAACTGGACCCGAAACTGGATAGTAGCCGGCGAGCAGATTGGGCAGACTCTTTCATCTATACAGCGACATAGAAAGGGGAGCCTGGTGACTCTTAATGCTGCTGAGATTAGAAGATGAGAAAGCTACCCTCAGGACTAGTGGAAAAAAAACATGCAGGTCTTCCTTTTATGAATTTTTTCGACCTCTCCGCCACCTCTGGAGTCGTGAACGTACAATACAAGTGCCTTTTCTCCTGCTTAGCTTCGAGTTTGACATGGTATACTCCATCACTGCCTTCAGACCGTTACTCGCGGCCGGCCGCGAGCTGCCCAGCACCCGCAGACCCCTTCCGATTTCGTCATCTTCGTCCCTCGATTTCCCGCGCGACATGCACTGTCCGAGGCGAGACGAGGGGTTTCACTGAGGGATCCGAGTCGAGGGACTCGCCAAGCAGGACCGCCATTTCTGGGTTCATACGTTAGGCAGCTCCCTGGGTTACGGTAGCGGGCCGCGCCGCGCGCCACCGCCCCCGACCACGGTAGC
This sequence comes from Heligmosomoides polygyrus bakeri, assembly GCA_947359475.1. Taxonomy (NCBI): domain Eukaryota; kingdom Metazoa; phylum Nematoda; class Chromadorea; order Rhabditida; family Heligmosomidae; genus Heligmosomoides; species Heligmosomoides polygyrus. The sequence continues at coordinate 5,760,153 of OX375866.1, forward strand.
GTGGCGTGTTGTTGAGCCCGCCTCGGACGGACGGGTCCGACTGCTGCCGACAGGGACGGCTAGTGACGTCATACGCGGGCGGTCGCCGAGTCTGCTGGGCGCGCTAGGGCGCGAAAGGGTGTGCCGACTGCTTTCGACTGCGTTCATTCTACTAGCGTTCACTGTCTCCCTTTTCTACCAAGCCGAAAGAGCGTAGCCAACAGTCGGTGATGCATAACTTCGCGCTCTAGCGCGCCCATTGATTAGACGCGTACGACGTCACTAGCCGTTCTTGTCGGCAACAGTCGGACCCGTCCGTCCGAGGCGGGCTCAACAACACGCCACGCTACCGTGATCGGGGGGCGGTGGCGCGCGGCGCGGCCCGCTACCGTAACCCAGGGAGCTGCCTAAGCCCTAGTTTATACTTGCGCCGCCACGCGGCGCGGCACCACGATCGTAATAGACATCGATTTTTTGCGCCGCCCGGTCGATATGTATCCCAACCATTGTGCCGCGCCGCGCAGCGGCGCAAGTATAAACTAGGGCTAACGTAACGCACCCGACCTGTATGATAAGGATAAAACGCTGACTTGTTCATCGGCTGGCCACGGCAAGTAATTGTATGACCAAAGTACACGTTCAAGTCACCTTCACGATATCCTGTAGAAGTAGGATGCGTGGCGCATCTCAAAAGGGATTGAGTAACGCAGGCCTTCACCCTTTTATTTTTTAATACCATTTTCACGTTGAACTGGACACTTTTTTCAAATCAAATTGGACCTCTGCTTAGCTGGCCTAAGTCTTTTGAAAACGAAGAGATTTCGTCCAAATTTAAATAATCTTCAGACAGGTTAAACAAACAACCACTCGAAGCGTATTTTCATGTTGTTACGCGAAATGAAGACTCCAAACGTAAAAAAATTTCTAACTCAAACACAACAATCATTCCTAAACGGCACCTGAGCAGGAACATGTCATCGAGCACTTCGAGTCATGTAGTAGACCTTCCACACACGTACACAGGCAGCCTGGCCAGATCCCCAAATTTGCCAAGCAACAAGTTGAATTCCTTGGGAGTCCAACAGATTAGAAAACTTGACTTAATCCATGAATTAGGAACCTAACCCTGAGGTTTGAGCATACCCTGCCATTTTATATTAGGTTGTCCCATAAGTCTTCGCCGTTTTTTCAACGATTCACTGCAGATTTCGCCGGCGGTCTCTTGCATAGCGCTGCATAGCCTTCGAAAGAGAATGATTTGCTCTATCAGATCATTATCTTTTTTCATCATGAACTTTGTCAATTTTTAGGTCGTTGAAGTGAAAAGTGAAAAAGTAGCCATTTGCGCACTTGTTCTCTCCGCTTAGGTTTGTAATTTTTTGCGCAGTTTTTTATAGCATTTGGAAGACATTGTTCTGTACTACAAGAATATGTGTTGGTACTATTTTCTCACTTGTCCTTTATTGATTTTTAGGCCATCAAGTTGGGAATTCCGACTTTTCCGTCCGAATTTTTACCAAAACTCCGGTTCTGTGGTTGGACCTTTTTGCTTGGTGTCATATGTCGTTCGGAAGAGGATGTCTTGCTCAGTAAGAATTTGTGTCGCGTTTATTGGCTCACGCTGATTTCTGTCGAATATCAACGACTGAAGAAGGAGAAGGAGTTGTTGGTGAAGACGATTTTTCTCTTTTTGGCATTTTGTTGATATTCAACAGAAATCAATAAACGCGACACATATTCTTATAGAGCAAGACATTATCTTTCGAATGACATATAACACCAACAAAAAGTCCAACCACAGAGCAGGAGCTGTCGGCAAAATAACCACCCTCCTTCGGACGTCCCAATTTGATGACCTAAAAATCAATAAAGGACAAATGAGCAAATAACACTAATACATATTCTTGTAGTACAGAGCATTGTCCTCCAAATGCTATAAAAAACTGCGCAAAAAATTACAAACCTAAGCGAAGGGAACAAGTGCGCGAATGGCTTCTTTTTCACTTTTTCACTTTTCCCTTCAACGACTTAAAAATTGACAAAATTCATGATGAAGAAAGAAATGCAATACATGCTCTGATAGTGCAAATCATTCTCTTTCGAAAGCTATGCAGCGCTATGCAAGAGACCGCCGACGAAATCTGCAGCGAATCGTTTAAAAAAAACTGCAAGGACTTATAGGGCAATCTAATAAATAAAAATTCAAAAATAAAAAAAGCAAATGATTAGCCAACAACTTCATAAGAATTTATTGAAATGTTTTTGAAGACTGTTCAGGGGAATAGAACGGTGGAATAGAACACCTGCTGGTCCCGTCGAGCCGTGATAGGACCGGGAAACGAGAAGTAGGAGCTATTTTATAAGAGGCAACATAGTACGGCTTGTAGCGCTGGGATCATCACGATTCAATAACGAGTCAAAGGCAGCCAGATGGCTGCGAATTCAGGCGCTTCTGATGCGATGAACACCTGCCCTAACGCGGATAAACAACGACAAGAGAGGCTGGAGTTGTCGTCAAAAAAAAAAAGCGGATGAGAAGTCAGAAGTCGAAGAGGACGAACTGGCTGATGGCACTTCTGAGCAGCTTCGCAGAGCATCAGCATTGTCGGCGTCAGATGTGGTTTTGAAATCGACGTCACTCACTTCAGAAGCTATCGCACGCAGTAAAATGCGTGGCGCACTCCAGACGAACACAAACATCAGGAATGCTGCGCATAGTAGCTTCTAAGAGGGTTAGAGAGGCAGAAAAAGCGGAGGGATCGACGTGTAGAGGAGCACAGGTGCGGCCTGCGGTCGATAAACTCCAGGTCAGAGGGTGAGGGTGGGGGGTCAGCGGGTCGAACATCAGCACCAAGACTAAGACCCCGTTTATACTTCAACGCCGAGCGACGCGACGCCTCGTATTGTGGCCACATTGATCGGGCGACGCGATCGATCAATTTGCGTCGATGCGTGGCGTCGCGTCGCTCGGCGTCGGAAGTATAAACGGGGCCTAACCATAAGACGCTGTTCGCTTCTTCCTCCTGCAGCGTTTCAAGACTGCCTCCCCGTCTTCCTATCCCGGTGCTGATACTGTTAGACGCCTTCTGTCAGGGGCAGAAGTAATTCGCCACTGGAAGAAAACTGAAAAGTTGTTGCTTCGAGCTTCTGGACGTCGAACCCCTTATAGAACCCTTTAAGCAGAGACTCCGTTCGAAACCGATGCCAAGTCAAGGAAAATGGTGGATGGTAGACAGGGGCTGTGTGCTGCGGGATCGATGGATCGATGGATCTCAATCGATACGATCAGCACACATCGAGATTCCGCTGGTAGGTGAAGGAGTTCAAGATCAACGCAGGAACTTCTGAACATTCAGCTACCTTCGGAATCCTTGCGTGCGGCTTCTTCAATGAGAGCTACGATGAAAGGAGGAAAAATGATTTGCGCCGGCGAAGGTGTCACGCGTTCCGCCAGTTTGACCTACCCCAATCGAACGTCCATGGCCTGGCAGAATAACGAAACGCCTTCACGAAACGAAAATGAGGGACGTGCAAAAAATTCAAACAAAACTGAACTTTACTATTTTAGAGGGGAATCTGTGAATATGGATGGTGTTGAAGCTCAAACATTGGCGTTTCTTCACAAAAGTACCGAATACCGCCTTAAATGTTCTACAATCCAGTGAGTACTACATCTGACTTGGAGCTCTCTCTTAAAATGCATTTTGCTCAAGATCTTTAAACTTACCGGATGGGGCATATAAAATGTGCTTTTAATAACTCAAAAAGTCTTCTGATATCTAACCATAAGTGTTACTACTCCAACAACGGATTGATCTGTAAAAAAAACACTTGATTGTCTCAAGCTCAAAAGAGCTATGCTTATTCATCAGGCCACCAGCTAGAAAGCATTTCAGCTGCTATTCATATAGAATATTCATTCTTCTTATTCCTTCTTCATCTTCTTGCCGTTGACGATCTTCTCGACGATCACTTGTCGATTTGATCTGTGGCGATCGAAAGACTATCAGCCGGCTCAGGATCGATGAAGGTGTATCGAAATGAATGTGGCGATGCGTACGAAATTCGAGTAAAAATCAATTTGGCAATTTCAAAAGTGGAGAAACGGATGTAGGCACCGCTAAAGACTCAACGATCTCAGTTATTTTCAGGAGCAATCTATAGGCTTCCTCTAAAAAGGAGGGCTATCCCTTGGGGTCGTTTAGTGTGCGCGCGACGCGTGACGCGATGCCGTGTGTAGTGGTCGAATTGATCAATCGCGTCGCTCGATCAATTTGGCCACTACACATGCATCCCGTCGCGCGTCGCGCGCACACTAAACGACCCCTTACTGGCGGGTGTTTGGGATTCGCCGGTGTCGCGACGTTAGCCAGGCTCCATCACGACTCTTCAAGGACACACACGCTGGGAGGCGCCCAGGTGCCGACGCGGAGGGCATGCGGTCGAAAGCACACGCCGCGACGCACTATAAACGCCCTCCTGCGCGCGCCGGCCGTCTTCGGCTTCGTCGTCGCACCGAGCGGTCGGTCCGCTCTCCGCTCCGGTTATCCATCCTCAGTGCAGTCTCCACTCCATCGGGACATCGACCCGACCAGCCGCGCAGGACTCCAGGACGACTAAAGGCCCCACAGAGTTCTTCGGCAGCGCCGCGGCCCTATGCGTAGCCATAGGGCAGAGACGCAGAGCTCGCCGCCGTCGGCGTCCCTGCCCTATCCTTAACCATAGCGGCGAGCGGCGTTGCCGCAGAACTCTGTGGGGCCTCAAGACAGGACGCGCAAAGACATCAGTCAGAGGTAACCGCAGAGATCGACCGAGCCACCGCCTTCGTGAGCGCAAGCTCCAGGGTAGGAGTCAGGGTGGATCTGCGGGTTGCGCTTGGGCTGATCCGTAGGTAACGTGGCGGGGCTCAACCTTAACTCGTAGAATGTTGTGTTCCTATATTGATATGTATTGTGTGTATTGGGTTGCTACGAAGTATGATACATATATATTGCGCACTGTCATGTGACTCGAGAGTAAGAAGAGGTTTATTCCAAGCGCAGTAGTAAACACTGCAGACGTGAGTGATGTGAAGATGGGCGAGGGTCGCCGGTTGACCAGCGCAGGTGCAGTCCGCGCGGGAGAACCTAAACAACATCCGCATTGGTATGAAGGGTGCTTAGTCGGGGCAACAAGGGTCTAACCTTAACGTGGCAGGCAATGTAAGAGCTAGCGCGCATGTGTAAGACCTCGACTTTGATTGTGCCTCACACGTGGCCTCGGGTTAAGGGCCGCACGAGTTTCACGAGTAGTCCGAGCACCACCGGTGCAGCGGACTCACCAGGGGCACGACAGCCGGATTAGTAGCGGCGTATGTGGCCAGGGACGACATCTTCTTCGATTTCGTTCTTGCCACCATTCTCTGTAGTGTAGCTGTTTATAAGGCCTCTTCGCGTTTTTGGGTCTCTCGGTGACATAGAAAACGCGACGAGGCACTGATGGACGAGTTCAGATTGCGTGAACAAGTCGCAGACTCAACACTCAGAACAAGGCCGGAGGATCCATCAGTCTCGGTGTAGAGGTAATGAGATCCTCGTGGATATGCAGGAAAATCCGCGATGATCGTCTAGTATTCTCCTACAGGTGATATATCCAGAAATGGTTTGGTGAAGTATTTTGTGAACGCTAAGACATGAGCATGTTTCTTCCCTCTATCCGGCATACCTCTGGGTACAGTCGTTACTGAATACGACCCCAGTTAACTTAACCTATTGAACGGTTGCTTCTTGAGGAGAGGATAAGGAAAAGGACGGCGCGTTAATGAATCAATTTCGGGATGCGCCACGCATTCTACTTCTACGGGATATCATGGAGGCAACTTGACTTTAATTCCACGAGGATCGTCAAGTATTCCGACAAACGAAGGAAGGCAGCTGCAAATATGATTAATTTATTATACATCATAGGGGAAATGAACACAAAATGAACACGAGGGGTAGCCACGAGATTAATAACGGCTTCCGTTCGAGCATGTCGATCACAACAATTGCTTCGCATTGAGCTGAAACGAGAACATGCTGGAAACGGGCCTGAATGAAAGGAGAATAAGCCAGCTGACCACACTGAGCACTTTTCCGTTGTTGAACTGCACGATGTTCTCGGCGATCTCGCTGGCAACTCGCAGTTGAGCATCAATGGTCGACGCCCCTACATGTTCAGATCGCCTTGGGGTGCTGTGCGAAATCGCGGCACTTCGGCGGCTCCAGCAACACGTCCGCGCTCTTCAACAGTCACTTCTCATCAGAGTAGCATCTTGGCTGGTCATCTCGAGCCCCTTTTGTTGACGAAGGAACCTTCATAACTATTGATTTTCGATATCGTTTCGACTTCTTACGGCGTCGTTTTCATGGTCTCTTAACCTTTTGCATGGGTTTCTGTAGAGCATGGGTTTTTGTTCGATTTTTGCGGAAAATTTACGATCCCCCTCCCTCCCAGAGCGGATCGACCCCTCTCCTTGTGTAGACCACCGTTCGATTTCCTATCTGCACTGAATTTTTTAAATTCTTTATGCGATTTTTGTACCCTTTAATAGGTTGTTCTTTCCAGGTGCAGCATGGACTGTGTCAGATCAGTTCAAGGAAAAGTGCTACTCAGTAACTGATTAATCTAGTAAATTGTTATAAAAAACGCTGATAAAGGTTTTATATATGTAGTCTTTTGATTATAACATTTTATTTGTATACAGTTGAAAATAAAGCACTTTTGCGAGCAGTTGTCGAATTAATAGGATAGGTATATGTGCGTAAAATTTGGAAACGCGTTCTCTACACGGTACCCCATTACGAGTGGGGTTCCGCAAGCAGGATCGTTATCTCCCTTTCTACTGCTTGCATATACTTATGATCTGCCAACAAAATTAAAGACCCAGCCAGCAGTTAAAGTGCGGATGTTTGCAGATGACATAAAAATTTATGGATTCTATGTTGAAAGCAGCAGATGCTGTGTTCAACAAGCTCTGTCGCTTTGTATTTCTATGATGATGGAATGGGCACGCAACTGGGAACTGCCTGTAAACCTTTCCAAAACGCTGGTATTACATATTGGAAAATTCAAAAATGTTAACTACAGCATTCACAATACTCCGTTGAGGGTGTCAGATGAAACCCGTGATCTGGGAGTGTACGTTAACAGTAATTTGAAGTTTGATTCTCATGTGAAGCATATCGTTCATAAAGCGTTTGCTGTACTTTTCACTATCATCAGAAATGTTCGATGCGATGAAGCCTCAATCTTGATAAGACTGTATAAAGCATATGACATTCCTATTTCAGAATATTGTTCACCAGTTTTGAATCCTCAAACGAGATGTGTCCAAAGAAGAATAGAAAAAGTGCAGCAAACATTTACAAAATTTTGATGTACCGCTGTTATCCAAACTCTGACTATCCACAGTCCATATCAAGTTACAAAGACAGATTGAGAATGTTCTCCTCAAAAGTCTATTACATCGCTGTGCTTTCAATGATCTGGTACTCACCAGGGGAGGGTCTCAGGCGTAGGTCTGAATGGGGGAAATGGATAGTACTGCGAGAATGTCTACCCTTCATATAGTGGAAAAACATGTTTCATTTTTGCTGAGTCCTTGAACCAAAAGACCTACGGGCCCTCGAAGGGGGGGGGGTACAGTAGTGCACTGTCACCCGTACACACCATAACCTACCGTAATCTACCGAAATTTGAAAAACAGATGTCAGGTTCGTGATCAGCACCCCAAACAACCCCCTGGGCGAGGTTTGGGCGAAAAAATTTTTTCGACCTTTCCTCGACCTGGAGTCGTGAAAGTCATGTCGGGAAAGTCGTGTCTTATGGCCATCTAAATCAGCTTACTTCCTACACATTTATTTCACTCTAAATTGTCAAATAAAGGTTTCCGTGTCCCTCACTTTTCGCTGTTTCTGAATTATACTATGTCTTGTTAAATGTTAAACAATGGTCTTACAACAGGTACGGGTTACAGCAGGTACGGGTGACTAGAGATGTCGAGGTCATAATCACCGACTTCGCCCAAACCTTGCCGATGTTATTTGGGGTGCTGATCACGAATCTGACATCAGTTTTTCAATTTTCGTCCGATTGCGGTAGGTTACGGTAGGTACGGGTGACTAGGGCCGAAGTCATAATCACCAATTTCGCCCAAAGTTCTCCCAGAGGGTTATTTGGGATGGTGATCACGAACTGACATACGTTTTCCGTATTACCCTGGAGTATGTTAAATTACAGAAGGTAAAGCTGATTAATGGTAAGGTCATAGTCCCCGTTTTGCCCAAACTTCGCGTACGAATCTGATCCTTATTTGGCAGTTTAGAGTGAAATAAATATGTAGCAAATGTGTAGGAAGCAAATTGGTAAAGAAGGCGACAAACATGAAAAAATGCAAAAATAGTGCGCAGCACGGGAGTCGAAAACCTGACCTAGCATCTGCGAACTAGCCCCCACCCTGTTGAGCCACCCACTCGCTTGACGTAAGGCCTCATACAACAGCGCGCGAATGCATGCACGTGGGCACGTGCTGACGGTGCACTACTGTACCCCCCCCCCCCTCGAGGGCCCGTAGCTCTTTTGGTTCAAGGACTCAGCAAAAACGAAACATGTTTTTCTACTATATGAAGGGTGGAGATTCTCGCAGTACTATCCATTTCCCCCGTTCAGACCTACGCCTGAGACCCTTCCCTGGTCAGGTTCAAATTGCTAAGAGGTGAACTAAGAATAAGACCAAGCAAGTACTGGATCTTCTCGCTTTGCACAGGAAGGACTAAAAAGCTCTCAATCCGATGTCCTTACGTCATTGAAAGCTGTCCTTCTAAAATGTCGAACTCCTTCTTCCCTCGCTGTGCCATGTGGTGGCAGATGCTGCCACCTAACGTCTTAGACTCAGACAACAGTAGGGTTTTCCGTGCCAGGTTGGCTAGATTAGACTTGCATTAAATTCTAGGAATTCCAGATTTATAGCCACTCAATTGAGATGATAACGCATGCCTTATCCGAATGCCGGTTACGCCATAGTGTCAACATCTCAGGAATGTTTCCTGCAAATTTTGATCAGATGTTTAAATATACAGATCAATTTCTTCATAGCGTCACGTTCTGATTATAGATCCGGCTCTCTACCGTTCACCAGCACACTCCACCTTTCAATTGCTACAGTGTTACCGTCTACTGCAAATATATCACAGATGCTACTGCCTATGCGAAAGCCTCTGCAATACGCAACGATCCTCCTCTGAAAAACTCTCTGTTGCAAGATCTGTAGTGACATGTTAAGACTTTTCTCTGCATTTGTGCTTACCATCTGGCTCGGGTTTGGCACTCGCGCCGCTAGTGAAGAATTGCTATCTCATGTGAAAGTCTATAATAATCTCCAGTATTACAGATATCATGCCGATATAATTTATTCTCTATAATAGTTTTCGTAAATATTATTCCACTTATTGTTAGGGGAGGTCAACAAGTGATTTTGTCTCTACCAAGTCATTTGAGCCTGGGTTTTACGCCTGGGGTTGTACCAGATCAAAGAGGCGCTTGTGTTGACGGCCCGCCCCAGAATGACGCCTGTGAGTTGCGTTACCCAGGCTGACCTCTCCTATCTCTACTGCTCCGACAACATGTGAAACACTCCTTCTGTTAATATTTTGACAATCATTTGATACATTCAACCTATGATGAGCTATTCATGAGCTATGATAGGAATAAGATAGCTTTTATAATTCTTTTCAGTTACTTCTTTTCGGCTAATACCCTTCTGCAAATTAGTTGTATAACGCATTGCGACGGAGGTTGCCATAGGATCGGTGCAGCCAGATGGTAATTACTAAACTAGTGTGGTTTGTAGTTTTAATATAGTTGGCGTTCATTTTACTGTTGCTCTTTAACGGTTATTTTGTTTAGTTCGATGATTTTGTTGACGTTGTAGCGTACCATTGAGTGCATTTTAAATTAATTAATTAATTAATCACAACGAGCTCCAACTCTTCAGACTTTCCGAGCATCTCATGGACACGACACATTTTTCTACGTGAAGGAGCGACATCTGCATTCGGAACTGTACACTATACAATTGCTTAAGCTGACTTAAGTGCTCTCTCCCAAAATTTTTGAGACACTCTTGGAATCGATAACGGAGACGCAGCTGAAGGATGGACTTCTCACGGCAAAATTTTTTTATCTTTTGAAGGAAGAACATCATATAGCGAAAAACGTGCCATCTTAAAGTTTAAGATGTGGCTAATATACAATAAAAAAAACTAAGCTTCTTCGCAGCGACCTTCGATATGATTAGGGCCGATCGTATTTAAATTTTTCGTTTTTCCAGAAAAATTTCTTAATTTTTACCTGAAGCAGACCACGCACACAGTTGAAATCTTGCCACAAAAAGTTTCAGATCTTGTTCAATGCGCAGTGTGAAAATCATGGTTTTCTGAAACGAATAGGATCGACCCCTGGTCGATATGGCACCGACGTCATTGGAGCGACGAAATTCGACGTTCACAAAAGTGACTATAACTCGGTAAGCTTTTCAAAATTGCCATCACGCATATGAGGAGAATTCTTGAAAGCATTTGTACTTGCCAGGCCAAGAAAAACATGAGAAAATCTTTCCCGTGAACTGAGCAGGTACAGAGTTTGGTAAGTTCAGCAAAAAGCAGCAGGTTGCATTATGTATTCACGCATTCAAGAAGCAGCTGGATAACTATCTGAAAGATCAAGTAACAAATGATTGATGTCAGTCCCAAGACAAAGACGAATCAGAAGCGCACCTTACCTAACCAGTCCCGAAGCATAAACATAATGCCGATGGTGAAAACTCTGACTCCACGTGAATCTGCCGTGCCCTCTCCTCTCGCAACGTGACTCGTCGAATACAGTAACCCAAATTTCAATCAAATGTGGCGTTTTGAGTATAAATGTGGCGCGAAAAATCGATACCTATTCCGGTCATCTGGCCGCGCCGTGTGGCGACGCCAGCATAAACTAGACCTCAGACAAGGTCATGCCTGTCGCGAATCTATCGCTATCCCTCCTCTTTTTTACTGGGGCTGGATTCGTCAACGACTAACCCGCGGGTATAGGGATAGAGATGCCCACATTGAAGCCTGCGTCTCTGACTCTTTCCTTATCTCTACATGATTCTTGTCTTGGCTCTATCCCTTATACCCACGAGTTTAATTGTTGATGAATCCGGCCCCTGGTTTCCCACGGTGCATCGCTCTCGCGGTGAACTGCCGATGAGGAGACCAATGCCGGCCTAGGAAAGATCCACCCCGAGGCCTATCGATCTGCGCCGATCGCGCTCTCGCGCAGTATAGCCAGTTTATTCGTATCCTTTGCGCTGTCATGAGCAGCCGCTGCTTCGTGGGGTTCGCGAGCCGATGCGGCTTGGTGCGCCGACCTTTGGCGCTTATCTCCAATTCCATTATGACCGGAGCTCTCACCGCGGGCCCTTGAGCCCAGAATATCTTGGACAGTTCAATGATGGCCGGCTACGGGAGGGTCGCGGGCCCGGCACGGTTCACTGATGGGCTTACGACCCGACGATCTCTACCATGGCCGGGCATGCCAGAGAGCCATCTCAATCCTATTCTTCCAATTCAACAGTCTGCTCGGTATTCTGTTTATTCCTGTAGTGTAATAAATATGTATAATCTCCACTGTCTTCGGCAGCGGAACTATCGGTGAGTCACCTTAGATACTGCTGGGGTTTTGGGGGTTCACAGTGTTCATGTCGAGGTTCGTTGTATCCGTTGTGCATTGCGTGTCATTTCCATGCCGGCCGAACCACCCGGGTACTAGGCCACCAAGGAGGTCCGTAGCCTCCTCTTAGGCCCACAGGGAGGCGATGGAGGGTGTGGCTTTCTCGCCGGGTCCCTTCCCACAGGCGGTTCACGGCCCAAGGCATGTAAGTCAGTCCGGTCATCGGGGCCACCGAGTCGCAACAATGCCCATGAAGAATCTCACCAGGAAGCTATCTCAACGGTAGGTCGGAATGGTCCAAGTGTTGTATATGGGCAGAATCGCCTCTCTCTGGGAAACAACAAAATACAAATATCTCGACCCCAATACAACTCTGCGCAGAGTTAGGGGCGACAGAAGTGGGACCATTGGCGGCGTTAGCCGTATGTCTCCAGGCGGAAGGCGAGCTCAAGTTGGCTGGAAACAGCGATTATGGGAATTACGCCACCCCTCTACCTATTGCGCCACCATCGCTCACTCGTCATCGCTGTTTCCAGCCAACTTGAGCCCGCCCTCCGCCTGCAGGCATAGGGCTAACACCGCCAACGGTCCAAATTCCGTCGTCTCCAATGCTGCGCAGTTGTATTGGGGTCGAGATACTTGCATTCTGCTGTTTCCCAGAGAGAGGCGATTCTGCCCATATACAACACTTGTGCCTTTCCGACCTACCGTTGAGATAGTTTCCTGGTTAGACATACACACACTGCTTTCCTACCTTGAATCCACTGGTTTTGTGAAGAAAAAATGTGGTCTCAGCGAGCATCCAGCAGCGCATGCGCGCCCGCTGCCAAATAATCGATGTCACCGATGTTGTGCAACATTGCCACCACTGTTCGACAGAGCTGAACTGTTGCCAGCAGCGAGAACTGTAACCTGTGTTTGATCTAACACATCCAGCACAAGAATGCTTCATGCATAGGTGGGCTTCCCAGACACACAGCTACACGTACGCGGTAAGAGTTTTTCGAGTTTACTTATCTAAATCTAGAACAATACACTACAGCATCACTACATCAAACCTCTTCAGTTTACATAGACAACGATACAGTTAATTAAATTCGTTTAAACCCTAACGATAGATTACACAACACAAGCAAAAGCCATCTGTACCATTCTCATTTTAAACAGAACACTTTGCAGATCAAAGTAGACGTTCTTGAAATCAAACTGGACACGTTGCAAGAATTTCAAAATAAATTCTTCCTCAAAAAAAAACCTACAGGAGGTTGCCTATATAGAAAGTCTCACAAAGCTGATTGCATTGCTTTAATGGCTGTAAAATCATTACCTTCCTAGCTGCAAGAAATTCTTCGGTTTCACTTCAAAATGCAGAGAAGCAAAATTCCCCAGCACTTCAAGCGAAGATATCGCGCCATGCACTCATCCAGAACTCACCGATGTTTACTTAATTGATAGCTCAAGTGATGTTTACATGGAGCTACGCAGAGAAGAGTTGCAATTCTTCATTTTTGCGTTTCTACTGTCCATGTCGCTAAAGTGGGCGGCATTTAGAGGTGGAAGCACTCCAGCCAATCAGGCCGCCTGGTGTGTGTTCGGTCGACGCCCATCTTGGATACGATTTGCTGCCCACTTTGTCGACATGGACCATTTCTGCTGAACTTTAGATTTATACGAAACTCCACGTAAACAACATCTAGACTATCAATCGAATAAACACCGAGACGTACTGAACGAGTGCATGACGCAGATTCTTCTCATGGAATATCGGAAATTTTTTGCTACTCTACACTTTGAGATGAGGTCGAAGTCATCCCTGTAGTTAAACGGTAAGAATTTTGCGGCTATTCAAACAATGTGCTCAATTTCTTGGCATAAGCGTCTTTTTATGGCATTTTCTCAAGTCAGAAACTTACTTTGCCCTGCTCATAACGTGTCGAATTCGACTTGTAAGACGATAAATTGACCTGCAAAGAGCCAATTTTAAAGTGAAAACGGTACAAGAAGGTTGATAAAAGTTAAGAGTTCCCGTTCATGTTTTCAGCGTCTCAAAAAATAGAAGTAGAACCATTTAAAACCGGAAATCATAGAGGACAAATCGATACTATAAGGATGGAAATTAGTTACAAACGCAGCTCATACATGACACATCCGAGCTACCTCCTGTGAGAAGCAACACCAGTACATTGTCGCACGCTAAGGTGCACTCCGCTCAGTTAGAGTGAGAGCGTTTCCGACTCGACGTCGCCGCTGCTTCCCTCTCCGAGCCACGTCTGCTCTCCGAATCGGAAACGCTGGCTCTCGAAGGCGGCGATGCCGACCGTGACAGACGCCTTTTCATTGTCTCCGCATCCTTTGAAGGACTACGGCGTGGACTTTCCTCTCGTCTGCGCTCGGCACTGCGATCACGGATCCTAGACCTGTCGCTGTGCCTATCGTCGTCCAGCTTCTTCTTTATTTCCGTCACGAATCGGTAAACCCTAGAAACACAAGGAATTCAAGAGAATCAAAACAAAACGGAAAAGAAGCATAAAATTAAATACCTGTCGCGTTTCCGAGCGCTTTTCTCATTATGAAGCTTCCTGCGGAATCGCTTGAAAAGCGACCTCCATGAAGTCGACTTATGACGTCGTTTTTTCTTCGATTCGCCTCTATAAATGCTGTCTACTTCACACAAGAACGGACGCCGAGAGCCTTGGCTGTACCTCTTTCGTGACCCATCATCACTCGCCGGTTCAACTTTTTCGAGATCATGAGCGTTCTGTACGGCTTCGCTGTTCTGTGATGGCTCGTCGAAGATCCCTACCTGCAAGCAGGTAAATAAGCCTAGTTGAAACTGGTATGACCTTACCCGAGAAGGGTCTAAAACGCAAGTCTGAAATCCAATGAACAAAGTAGAAAATGTGCGTTCCATTTTTCCAAAGTCCTTGAACCTAACGAGCTAGGGACCCTAAAAATTGCTATGGAATCGCACAGTCGCATAAAGCAATACCCTCTATACTTCGGATATGGAGAAAAACTCAAAAATGCTGCTTCATAGGTCGGGGTCACGTAATTCTTTCCTTGACCTTCCTTGACCCTTTTCTGCATATTCGAGGTTTGGAAGGTATTGCCTAGTGCGGCAGTGCGATCCCGTAATTAACTTTCAGACTCCATAGTGACGGTTCAAGAACTTTGGAAAAATGGAGCACACACTTCTACTATCTGAGCAATGAAGATTGTAGTAATGGTACTCATTTTCGTTGTTCAGACATATGCATGACAAGGAAAGGCTCCCAACTCAAGGTGGGCTTTTGCGATGCTATTTTGATAGCATGCAGGGCCCTGTGAGCGGAGTCTAGAAATAAATACACTTAGAGCCTGAAAGGGTCAGGTCAATTAGGAGTTACCCCACCAAACATCTCTACAACCTTACAGAATTCAATGTCAAATTTTTGGAAGCCTGAACAAAGGAGAGAATCCGAGTGTCGTACCTCACCACAGTCCACTGAAGGACCAAAGGAAGCCGCACAGGGAGTTGAGGTGAGGATTCTGGGACACGAGGTTCAAACGTCGGTGCGCAAAGCCCTTGAGGCGTTCTGGATCTATTCCAGAGATCCCAAGGTCAACCGGAAGGGGGAATGCCTGTATATAACGCGCGAACTCAGGCCCTACCTCAGTCTCGCATTCTAACCTGGGGCCGGATTCATGAACGTTTCCGGGAACGACCGAGACGAGAGAGCAAGGCGGGAGAGAGAGCCGAGAGATGATATCGCTTATCTCCCGCTCCCACCGCTTCATAAATACGGCCTCTGGGGTAGGTGCTGTCCCGTATCCCTGCTTGCCCTGTGCGGCTTCCTTTGGTCCTTCAGTGGACTGTGGTGAGGTACGACACTCGGATTCTCTCCTTTGTTCAGGCTTCCAAAAATTTGACATTGAATTTTGTAAGGTTGAAGAGATGTTTGGTGGGGTAACTCCTAACTGACCTGACCCTTTCAGGCTCTGAAGAAGGCGATCCAGCCGAAACGTTAGCCACCAATAGTCGTTTAGCAACCTCGTGAAGAGCTCAGCAACTCTACAGACAGATTCTACCATGCCGAGGTTCAAGGAGAGTCGAACATGGATAAATACACTTAGTTTTTGCTGAACACTTTCATAAAGACCTGAAAAATAAGTGTAGGAACGCGTGTGCAACAGCTCCTATGGTACCCCACGAGATGTGCATCGGTGGCGCAGTCAGTAGTGCCGACTCATAGATGCACACCGCCGGAGCTTTTGAGTTCGGATCCGCGTACTGCCAATTAGTCTGTTACTATTACGCTTTCTCATGACTGAGCCAATTTTCGTTCACTGGAGCCAGTTTTAGACCATCAATGCTTACAACAAACCAAGGCTGTCAATATGCACCAAGGCTGTCTATATGTATGTGCTAGTTTTTTCCACGATGCGTCTCTGCACCATATCATTTCCCTGCAAATATTAGGTTGTAACGAAATAAATGGCACTGAACCACTGTAAATTTAAACAGTTAATATCTCGGCTTGTAGGCAGGTTTATTAATCGAAATAAAAACCATCTGATTCTACACATCTTTGCTAACGTGACACAAGCTTTTTTATCCCAGTAGCATAAAAATCAGAAGTTCTGGAATTGACGACATCTTCGAAGGCACTTTCGGCATCCTGTTGGTATTTGAATATTTTCCCTACCAAGAAGTCGCCAAGATGCTTGAAGAAATGGTAGTCTGTTGGGGAGACGTCGGGAGAAAACGGAGGATGTGGTAGAGTTTCGATGCTCAGCTCATTCAATTTCTGCAACGTCATTCGTGCTACATGGGGGCGAGCAATGTCGTGCAGAAGGAGAACTCGCCTTCGGTTTACCAAGGCCGGCCGGATATCCTTCAACTTTTTCATCATTTCTTCAATTTCAATGCAGTACTTCTCTGCCGTGATGGATTCACCGGGAGGGAGGAAGCTGTGGTGAATAATTCCCAGCGAACACCACCATACTGTCACCATTACTTTCTTTTGGTGCAATTCCGGCTTCGCAAAAACCTTGGGGCTCTCATCGCTGTCCACCCACTGTGCCGATCGTCGCCTGTTGTCGTACGTTATCCATTTCTCGTCACAGGTTACGATGCGATCAAGGAATGGGTCCGTTTCGTTCCGTAGAAGCAGTGCGGACGAGATCTCATATCGTCGGTTTCTCTGCTCCTCAGACAGCTCGTGAGGCACCCATCTTTCCAGCTTTTTGGTCTTTCCAATTTCCTTCAGATGCCGGGCAGCTGTGTTGTGACTGACGCCAAGAACCTTCGCTATCTCCCTGGTACCTTTGTGTGGATCCTCCTCTACCACATCTCTCAGCTTGTCCTCATCAACATCACTATGCCTCCCACGACCTTCATGTTCTTCCAAGCTCTCATCTCCATTCCGGAACTTCTGATACCAACGATACGCCGTCCGAATTGTGGAACATCCTTGACCGAATGCGGCGTTGATCTTCTCGTCCGCCTCCTTTGCTGTGGTGCCCAGCTTGAATTCATACAAGTAAATGCCTCGGATTACCCTTTTGTCCATCTGCAAAAAAGTCAATAAAACTCTAAAATTTTCCCACTTTTACATAGAAAATTTGGTACTCACCGGTAGAGAAAGTTTGCGCTTCTAAATGATATGCCACATGTTACGGTTTGTTCTGGATCAAACGCGTAAAGACGCGCCAAAAAATGGCGCGAGCCAGTGCCATTTAATTCGTTACAACCTAATAAAAGGTCGTATTGTTCGTCCCTTTTAGTCAACAGCTATGGTACACAAAGTATGGAACAAGTAAAACACAGCCACGTGTCTCACCAGCAGCATCTTCCAAAAGCCAGTGAAGAAAAATCTTCTACCTGGCAAGGAATGACCACTTCTCCTTCGTTGAAGACAGAATCAGTGGGTGTAGAGAAGGGTCCTATGTGAACATCGACTGGAACCAACTGCCACCCACGAAAAAAAAACTAGCACATAAGAGGGCGCAAACAGACAGCCTTGGTTTGTTGTAAGCATAAGGGTCTAAAATTGACTCCTGCGATCATGAGAAAGCGTAACAACAACAAACTAATACGTGCAAAAATACTTGCAGCGCGCGGACTTGAACTCAAAGGCCCGCCGGTGTGCTCCTATGAGCCGGCACTCCTACTGACTACGCCACCGAGGCACATCTTGTGGGGTGTCATAGGGGTTGATGAGTGTTGCGCACACGCTTTCACACCTCTTTTTCAGGTCTTTAGAGAAGCGTTCAGCAAAAACTAGCTGTAATTCTGGACTCCGCTCACACGGCCCCACATTCTGTCAAAGCATCGCAAAAGCTCACCTTGAGTTGAGAACCTTCCCTTGTGAGACAATTTCCTGGTTAAGTAGATGCGGAAAGCAAATTGAGATCGAATGCAGCGCTCCCTTACCAAGTTAGAAATACGTCGAGCCACATCTTCAACCTCATGTCTCGGCTCCAGACTCAACTGAACATCTGCACTGCGCAACGCTTCATCCATTGCAGGTGCTATAACGAAATTGGAATCGCCACGAATTCAACCATCACGAAAGAAAAATTCACCCGTTTACCTGATACCGTATCATCCGCTGAGCGAGGTAGTTCTGGTTGCTCGGATCCATTGCAAGATAGGGGTCGGGATCCGCTCGGGTCAACTGCCCATGGAATGCGTCTTCTCCGTTCCTCGGCTAGAACACTAAGAAGCGTGTTTTCACCTGCAAGACGAAATCCTCATTCGACGAGCAACAAACAGCTTTCGACAAAGCCACGGGAATGCTACTTTAGCAAAGGTGCAGAATTCTAGTAGAGTTCGGTCCCTTCAAAACGCGTCCGGACAGAAACTGAAGACGAGAAGGATGCTGTTTGTGAGCAACAGGCCAACAGGCCTACTTCCTTGTACATCGTCAAGATCGACACCCGTGCGACGATGTGTTAGATCCGCATCGACGTTTTCATGCGCGGCCATCCTGCTCGAGATACTTCAGATTACGAGCAGTATCTCGAGCACGATGTAGGGCACCCGGTAGTCATTAGAAGCTGGCCAGAAGCAAAAGAACTCAGATTACTCAAAACACTGTTTTCCACGTTTATTCTAAACCTTGAGCAACTGGTATGTAAGCTACATTGTTACAGGATTATTGCTGCTATCAAAACTCTTGTTCCAGGCGGGACTCGAACTCGCACCTTCTGCTTTCCGGCCAGCGATGCTACACCTTACACCACTGGCGCTGTTTGACCACACATAACACGTGCAGCCGTACAACCCCGGTGGTGTAAGCGTAGCATTCCCGCCCGGAAAGCAGAAAGTGCAAGTTCGATTCCCGCCCTAGGAAAGGGATCTGATCGCCACAAAAACTCCTGTTACAACATACTTTCACGCAGTTTGCGCCAGAGTCAACTAGCGACTTGATACAGGGCAGACATAACTCCAACGCCGCGCGAACCCCCCTGGCGTCGCGCACGGTGCGCGACGAAATTGGACGAGTTGTCGCGGTCCGATGCTTCCGACGGCTAGAAACGCTTCCTACAGGGACATGCCGCATGCCTTTGCCTTGTTTCAACGTTTCTTGGAGATGGTATATGAATGTGGTTTCAATGGGACGATCAGCGACAGTTTATACAGGAATCTTGGTCACGTGGATGGTTTTTAGCGTCAGTATTTGCCATCTACAACTTCTTCGGTCAATTTTTACCCATGATTATGGTTATTCTACGGAAAAAAAAGTATCACCCATTCTCGGATCAATTGTCTTACTACAGACTGTTGCCTACCACATTCTGTGGGATCTTAAGTTCCTTGCTAGAAATGTCGTCTGGGAGCTTAAACACTAAGAACATTTCGTGCTCCGCGGCTAACCATGCATCACCGATCGCATGTCCGCGTTTCAGCGCCGCGACCTAGCACGCGGCCAGCGCGCAACGTCGCGTTGGAGTTAGGTCCTGGAGCCGACTTGATATTGCTTGAATAAAATGTCGAATCGAATCTACATAGAAGGATCGTAGATTGTTCAGCCTCATACTCCACTCTATTGCTGTCCTACGATTCAAGAAAGTAGGTGTAGTGTACAGTTGTGCTCTCGGAATTTTTTCAAATATTCAGATGGTTTCGAAGGCTTACAAATTTCGAATATTCGAATTTAAATGCATTCAAAAAAGATAATTTTTGAATAATCCAATGCGAATACACTTTAAAAGCTCGATTTTTTAAGCATTCCAATTCTAATGCATTCGAAAACTGCAGTTTTTCTCAATGTTCGACTTCGATATACTCGAAACTGCAGTTTTTTTTTAATGTTCGAACTAGAACGCATCCGAAAAATGCGATTTTTTGAATATTCGAGCTTGAATTTGAAGCGTAGTGGCATGGAAAGCGAAAGTGGCACTGTTATACCCTCCCGTCTAGGATGAACCAAAAATTTCTTCTAAATCCTAGTGTAGCTAACATCTAGGCGCCCTATTGTAGAACTGACAGGTCTGAAGATCCGGAAATTGTTTTTTTTTTACTCCCTTCCTATTAGAATGCGAAAGAAGTACAGTGGTCGACATAGAAAGCAAAGAAGATCAAAACAAAACCTTTAACTGGCACTGGAACAGAAGGTGCCAACCTTGCCTTGTTCGAAGGACCAAACAGCGATTTCTGAAACGCGAAATCAGTATCTTACCAGAGTAAAGTGCCAGCAGCGTAACTTACCTGCTCATACACCTGCCACTTCGACGGTCCAACATTGTTGGAAGATGTGCTACTGTTGTTAAAAGGAGTGGTACCGCCACTTCGATCTGCTGACGCTGATGAGGAGGGCTCACTGCGGAACGATCCCGCATTGGCAACGCCCTGCTGATACTGAGACAACAAGGTCGCCAGGTTACCGACACCCGCCGGAACGTGCCCATGCGACGGCGCCGCAGAATCGGCCGGCTGGTTTGCTGGCATCAACCGAGCAGAGTCATTGGGAAAGACATCTACACATATTGGGGAGGACGTAGTGCTCCTCCACGAATTAGAGGAGCTGCTGAAATTCAGAATGCTAAGGCGTTTTGGAAGTTTGGACATAAGCGTCATGAGGCGCTGTAGTTAGGCCCCTGTTGTACTCCCGCGGGAGCTTCCGCGGATGGGCGGAAATCGCGCCGGGGTCCCCGAGCCGGCCAATCGCAGCGCCCCGTCACGCCCGCGGTCAGCGGTGCACCCTTTGTCCGCGGATGCTCCCGCGGGAGTATAACAGGGGCCTTAGGCGTCTGTTATACTCCCGCGGGAGCATCCGCGGAAGGGCGGGAATCGCGCCGAGACTCCTCACCTGGCCAATCGCCGCGCCTCGCCACGCCCGCCTCCGCCGTGCACCATTGGTCCGCGGACGTTCCGCGGATGCTCCCGCGGGAGTATAACAGAGGCCTTAGGCTGAGCCACATAAATAAGGGCGGTTGAATAGACCTGAGGTACGACTCTAATTAAGGAAATGCAGTGCAGCACGATTTCGTGGAAGCACAGCACTCTGTAGAAAAAATCGAAAAAAAAAGGAAAAATTGCTCAACAACAAGACATCAAACAGTTTTCTTCGGGGACTAAATCAGCACTATGGCTAATTTCATGTCAAACTAAACGCTTTTCAAATCAAATTGAACACTACTCAAAGCAAAGAGGCGGCTATAAAATCAAGTTGAACATCTTCCAAATTAAAACAAGCGCCTTCCCCATTGCACTAGAGATTCTCCGAAAAGGCTGGAATTTATTTATGCATTGAATACGCCAGACGCGCAGTATAACAAAAACAGCAAAAGAACATTGCCCTCAAGCTAATCTAGGAGGCAGATTTTCCACGAAACAAGCGTCGTCCACCTATCAGTAGAGTAAACACTGACAACAAACTCCAGAAGACGAGAAAAAAAGGGATGAGTCGGAAGTGCCTAGTGCGGAAGGATGGAAGTGTAGGAGTTTAAGAAAAAACCCTGTTTTGGAACGATTTTATTGTCAAAGAGTACGCCTCTCTTTGAAATTTTTCAGCTCACCTGCCCCAATAAGCGCTCAAACGGTTAGAAATTTTACAAAAAATGTTCACATCCCAGGAAAAAATGTGGTTTAAAACATATTCTGGACTAAAGAGAGCAAGCAATTTTACAACGTGGTACGTCAAGAGTTCATGCCACGCACTTGTCCAGATCGTCGCGGTTTTCATTTAATTGATAGCAAAAATGCTGCTTGTGCTGGGCAATACAGATGCAAGAAACATGTACAACAAGAGCAGCCATAAGAAACACACATATTCTCATATCCCTGTTTCAATAAACAGCATTTACATAATTAACCTCTTCTTTTCACAATCTCTTACACATGAAATGATTTCTGACCTCCTTTAAAACAAAATTTATTTCTTTGTTTTCATTGAAAACTAAAAAAAATTTGAAATTTCAAACAGCGTCCCACTTAATGGGGCAGATGGATGCTAATTCTCCACGAACAAAAGATTATTACCATATCGGAGTGTATTGTAATTTGGAAGAAGCTTGTTCTAACTCTGAAGATGTTCAAACTGATTTCAAAAACGTCGTGCTCACTAGGGAAGGGTTTCGAAATCCCATGGAACTTCAAGTTGAGACCTGGATCATTAGAAAGAGCTCGGAATGCTGATTACGAATATGGGTGTCGAAATTGCAAAATGAAACTCCTAAGCGAGTTATGGCCTGCCGAAATCGGGAGGCCTCACCATAGGCTGGCTGTGTGACACACCTGGCGCGGGAATGGTGAGTCACCAGGGCTCCGTAAAAAGCCAGCTGCGGAGGTGGCGCATGGGTAGTGCTCCCGCTCGTCGGGTGCGACGTCGTTGGTTCGGTTCCCGTCACTGCCAGTTTTTTTGCAATTCATCGAAATGGCCTTTTATTCTAAATTATGACACGTGCTGATTAAATAGCCGGGGAAACTACCATTCACGTTTGTAAAAATGCTTGAAGGCAAAAAACTGCTATGGTGATATTTTTATTTACTATTTTGCACAAATAGAGTCCAAATCATATATTGAATAACTAGAGGTGCTTCTCACAACCTTGCCCAGGAGTGACAAACAAACACACACAAGCATTTTTACAAACGTGTATGGTAGTTTTCCCGGTTATTTAATCAGACACGTGTCATAATTCAGAACAAAAGGTCATTTCGAAGATAAATTATGATTTGCAAAAAAACTGGCAGCAACGGGAACCGAACCAACGACGTCGAACCTGACGAGCGGGAGAACAACTACTGCGCCACCACCGCAGCTATTGTGCCCGTGGCCCTTGGTACGGAGCCCCGATGACTCACCACTCTCGCGCCCGGTGCGTCGTACAGCCAGCCTGTGGTGAGGCCCCCCGATTTCGGCACGCCCTTACTCGCTCGGGATCACATTTTGCAATTTTGATACCCATACTCGAAACCAGCATTCCGAGCTCTCTCTCTAATGATCCTGGTCTCAACTTGAAGTACCAGGTGAGGTCGAAACCCTTCCCTAGTTAGTCATAAGAGTGTCAATTTTCATCCTAAAAGTGTTAAACTGTCAAATTTGGTTTAAAGAGTATTCAATTTGGTTTGAAAAGAGTCCAGTTGAATTCCAAAATGCCAACTTGATTTCAAGCGTACAAATGAAATTGAAAAAAGTCCAAAATGAATAAAAAAATGTCCATTATACACTGGATCCGAATGAATCATTTTCGGATATCCGATTCGGATAACCCGGTCCGAATCATCCAAAAATCCGGTGTCCGCAGAATTGTCGTTATCCGAATCATCCAAAAATCCGGGGTTCGCAAAATCGCCGTTATCCGAATCATCCAATTATCCGAAAATTTTCGATCGAATCCAATGTATAGTGTCCAGTTTGGTATGAAAATGTACAAGTTGATTGGAAAAGTGCTCAACTCGGTATGAAAGTGTCCAAATTGGTTGGAAAAGTGTCCAATTTGCCTTCAAAGAGCCAAAGTGATTTGAAAAGCGTTCAATGCGGCATGAAAATAACCAAATTGGTCCGAAAAGCTCCAATTTCATTTGAAAAGTGTTCAATTTGATTTCAAAACTGTTCAGTTCGATTTGAAAGCTATCCAGTTTGATTTGGAGAGTGTCCAGGTTGACGTGAAAACTGAATATATTTTTTTAATTACAGCAAAATTAGGGCTGAGAAGTCCCTAAGTGCTAGCCGACTAGGTCATATGCTGGCATGAGGGCTTAACGACATCTTGGGCGAAGGTATTCATGTCTTTTACATTCGCAATAAAAAGCACCACTGCAAACCTTCGTTGACTCGAGCGATTCGTCCTCGGCATGCCATCCTCATCATCACTTGACAGCACTATCTGAATAAAATAAAAAATAAATAAAAAATAAGTGAACCTTGAGGTAAACATAGAGCAGTAGAGTTTCTTTTAAGATGCGTCACAAATTCCGTTCTATTCATGAGATACTTTTAATGCTCACTGTACCTGTATTTGAGCGTACAGAAGAGCTTGGAGGGTTAACTAACTATACCTCAATGACCCCAAAAGGAGAGTTTTTGTCAGAAAATCGTAGCAAAGGATAGTTTTCACACATAAACACAGCCATTATATGCCCTTAACACTAAAAGTACTCGCCATTTCGCTTTGGCTTAACCGCAAACAAGAATGAAACTCACCGTAGTGTCAACAGCATCTGTACCCGTAGGAGCTTGAGATGGCAGAAGCATTGGATCTGCAGGGTATGCACGAGGGTATTGCAGAGACGCAAGCTGCATGTAGATTTGCTAAGACGAACAATAGCAATGCAACTTATGACAACGTACTCAGCAACACAGAGAAGGTAACAACAAAAAAGTCGTTGAGTGCTCCTTCATGAATGAAATCTGAAGTGAATAATCCCTAACACGCAGCATATCTACCTGTATAAGGTCGTGAGATGTGCCAAAGGCGTCAACCACTCCCATTGGACGAAATGGCTGCAAGAC
This sequence comes from Heligmosomoides polygyrus bakeri, assembly GCA_947359475.1. NCBI lineage: Eukaryota > Metazoa > Nematoda > Chromadorea > Rhabditida > Heligmosomidae > Heligmosomoides > Heligmosomoides polygyrus. The sequence goes on from OX375866.1 coordinate 5,784,803, forward strand.
TGGCACGGCACGCTCACGAGGGAGCAGACAAGGCGGTCGAGCATATAAATATTCCGAGTTGGACGCCTCAGAGGTCGAAGACGTCGGCTCATCCTGAACACGAAAAATCACTTTAAAAGCACAAGCAAAACACATTTCAGCATCCAAATTCCATTAACAGCAAGTTTTGTAGGCAGTTAATTAGAAAAGGAATACATACCATTTTTACATTAAATTCGACACTTTGAAAATCAAATTGAGCGCTCTTCTAGGCAAGCTTGACGCTTTTGAAATCAAACTGAACATCTTCCAAATCAAAAGGAGCTCTTTCCACAGTAAAATGCAGACTTTCCAAGACAACTGGAATAATTTTCATCCAACGAAAGCTTAGTATGACTTCAATTGTTTAAACACACTTGCCTCAATAAGTGAACACACTGTCCGAGCTTTTACCGCTTTTTTTCAAGGAAAAACAATGAATGAAAATTCGTTCTGAAGCGCACAAAGGCAGCAGTTATTTAGTGTATTAGAAGGCGAGATGGCTCCGTGCACTTGTCACGACTTTAATTCGATTGATAGTGTATTCTGCTTACTTGAAACAACGGTGTGAAGATATCACCACCTATATATAAAAGAGTTTATTCGACGAGTGATCTAACCTAAGTGAGATACGCCGCATCATCCACAGCGGGGGCGGCCGAGTGATCTAACCTGAGTGAGATACGCCTCATCCTCTACAGCGCGGACAAAACTTGCTACTAAACGTGGGATGTTGCTGCAGCAGAGGAAGCACAACCCTTTACTGCTTAACACAACAGCACCTGCGCGCGTTTCTGAACGTCCAGATTAAGAAGCCGTGCCGCCGACTTCGTACCGTTAACATGAGAAGACCACTAAATGGGTAAGAGCAGAAGGGGGACATCGTGGGTGGACAACCGATTGCGACCAGGAGGGAGCGACCTGGAGGAGGCAAAGGGATGGGGTTCGATAGGGGTAACGATGAAACAGGCCAGGAGGTGGCACCAAGAAGGGTTTAGGCAATAAGGAGGGATCAGTAGGGAGTTACAAATAAGGGAGGATGGCAGTAAGGAGGGTCAGCAAGGGATCCATTACCAGTAAGGGAGACCGCATTTAGAAGATGTGACACCGATGTGCAATAGGCGTTCGCTCGTCGTCGTCGTGTCATGAGCGTGGGAAGGCTACTTAGTTGAGGTAGAGTAGTAAGGAGGATCCCGAGAGGGAAGGGAGGGAATTACCTGGAAGAAGGGACCTGGGGGCGGGACCAGGACGGGAGCCAACAAGAAGGGAGCCAACAAGAAGGGAGCCGTAAAGGAATTCATACGGGGAACAAGGAATCTGCCATATGCATAGCCTCTTCTGGCTCGACACAGCGGCGACTGCTCGCGCTTCTGAGCTTCTGGATTTGGAATACGGGTCTTCTGAGCTTCAGGATCCAGAACACTGGCCCCCTACGTCATGCAACAAGCGTCCTGATTCTGAATACGTGTCACCGACGCCTGTCGTGAGCATGGGAGGGCTACTTAGGGGGTGGTGTAGAAGGGCAGTAAGGGGGACCTCTATGGTGGACCAGGAGAGCGAACAGGAAGGAAAGGAACAACCTGGAGGAGTGGTCAGGACGGGGAAACCAGCAAGAAGAGACCAGTAGGGGGTCTGTAGTGGAAACAAAGAAGTGGGCCAGGAGTAGGGACCAGGAAGGTGGTGGACTAAAGAGGGGAGGGAAGACCAGTAAAGGCGGACCAGCAATTAGATCCAGTAAGAAGAAACGAGTGAGAGTGAGCCTGGCTTCAGAAGACATGTGAACGATATCTGGAAACGCTAGCTGTTGAGCACGAGAACGGTTGTGGAGGAGCAACCTGAGGGACAGAGGTACTGCACAGCACAAACCAATGGCGTTACTGACCGTTCCGGAGAGAATACCCATGATGAAGGTCCCGAAGTGGTAGACGGCTTGATGCAGATAAAGCACGTACCAGGTCCTGGACGTTAGCGAATTTTAAGTTTGACAAAAGCTACTTTCTTCAGGTCGGTGATGCTTTAAAGTCGCGCGAAGCGCGCAAATGCGGGACACACCGTTAGGCGTGTCGGAGCACTTGTTTAAAATAACTGCTTACTCCACGCAAGCAAAAGTTTTGCTATCAATCAAATAAAGACTGCGAATGCATGGTGCGATCTCCGATCCTAATAAAGGATAAAGGATAAAGGACGGCGTTACTCAATCCCTTCTGGGATGCGCCAGCGCATTCTACTTCTACGGGATGTCGTGGAGGCGACATGAATGCGTATTTGGCCATACAATGACTTGCGGTGGCCAGCCCATGAACAAGTCAGCGCTTTATCCTTCCCAGACAAGTCTGGTACCAATTCACCGATCCCGGAGGGATGGAAGGCTTGGTTGGCCTGGGCGGGAAATCCGAACCAGAAACCTGGTATCGGGTGCACGCGACAGTCGCGCCTCCTCCGACTGCGCTACACGCGCCCCTCCGATCCTAATACGCTAAATAATTGCTGCCACTCTTCACTTTAAAACAAATTTCAATTCATTATTTTTCCTTTAAATCAAATTTTCTATAAATCTCAACAAAAAAATCAAAATGTGTTCTCTTATTGGGACGTGGTAAAAGAGCCAAATACAATTCATGCACCGCAGAGTTACCTAGAACGCTTCGGATGAATTGCATTAAAACTCACAACGAAAGCTGTAGGAAACTATGCATAGGTTTTCGAGTGAAAACCGGAGAAAACTAATGCGATATATTTGATATTTGGTATTTACGCACCCTAGCGAAGTTGTCTTCGACCACGATTGGCTCTTCGTCTCCTGTAGCATTGTCATCGCTGAGAACAATTACATCCTCGTTGTTGTTGCGACGCCTGCCGTGATTGCGCTCATCCAAAGGAATGACACCGGAATCGGAATCACTGTCGCTCAGCATGACCACCTCTGAAACAGGTCGTGGATTACTCTTGGAATAGTGGCGTTCTATATGTCCTCAGAGCTTCTTCAAACCTTGTGAGTTTCCGTTTCTGTTCCTTCGACGATGGAGTATATTTCGAAGCTCACGGGAGCTGAAGAGTAACATTTACTGCTCATTCACACGGTTTTGAGGAAAAATGAAACTGATTCCTACCTATACGCGCTTGTTCTGTCAAAGTCCCTCACCGACAGCATACTACTTGCGAACTCAAACAATTCAGACTGAAACCGATCGAGGTACACCGGACAAACACCGACCAGGCGAAGGTTACGCTGAAATGATAAATGCACACTCGATAATCCGGCCAGCTTTCTCGAAAAAAAAAACTGCTCAGAGGTGTACATTGATAAACTAAACCTCAGCTTGGAATAGAACTATCAGAAATTGCGCTGTCATTTGTCTCTTGACAACCCCTTCCACCTGAGAAAGCAGAGGTGGGCACTCGCCCAAGGAGTTATCTATGGTACTGATCACGAGTCTGACATCCGTTTTAGAAACTTTGGCCGATTACGATAGGCTACGGTACGAGTGACCAAGGCTGCAAGTAGTCATAGTCTCTGATTCCGCTCCAACATCGGCTAGGGGGGGGGGGGTATTTGGAGTGCTGATCAGAAGATGACGCCCACTTTTCGTATTACGCTGGAATACTGTAGGTAGGGTGAATAAGATCATGGCCACCGAAAGGTAAGATACTTCTTCAGATATTCTAAAGCGTTCCTTACTCGCAGCCACCGTACTCCAGCGTAGTAAGAAAAACGGATGCCAGATTAGTGATCAGCACCCCAGATAAACCCCTTGGCGAAGTCGGGGGCCATGACCTTAGTCACCCGTACCTACTATATCATACCGTAATCTGTCGAAATCTCAAAAACGGATGTCAGATTCGTGGTCAGTACCCCAAATAACCCCTGGGCGAAGTTTGAATGAATTTTTTCCGACCCTTCCTCGACCTCTGGAGTCCTGAAGGTATTATACAATAGTACCCTATGGTCCACGGATCTCCCTCGATAGAGAGCCTTCGGGCTCTCTTGTTAAGAGGGATCTCGGGCCGCTTGTCGCAGGGCCACGTGGCGCGTCCCCGGGTGGTGGATAGGGGAATTAAACGCGAACCAAATGCGACCGTGTACTGCCCAGAGACGCAGGTGGGATGCAGGGGATGGACTCCTTGCTCCTGCTGTGTCGGGTCGATGCGTTCCTTGTGCGTGGGAGCGGCATGTTCGTGCACAGTGTGCGTGGATGTGTCCGTGACTGTGCGGATTGTAACTGTGTCGGCTCGGCCAAAAGCTTGCACTCGGTAGACTGGGAGTACATCGTAAGGCGATTCGAGGCCGCCTTAAGTCTCGCCCCGTCCCTTCGGGCAGTCTGGCTGGCTGCCCGGAGTACCCCGCCCGCACGACAGAGCCTGACTAGCTACCCGTGTTGTATTCCAGTCAAACACAGCAGCACTAAAGGGCCTCATTCCCCTGACCCCGAAAGAGCCCCCATTTCTGCAGCGATGGGAAGGACGAGTACGGAGAGGCTGCTAAAATCTCAGGGCCTAACCAGGCTGCGCAAACTGAGAAGGACTAGGATGACGATCTGTACTTACAACGCCCGCACGCTTGCGTCGGAAGCATCCGTCGAGGACCTGATGATGCAAGCCAGGAAGATCAAGTACGACGTCATCGGACTGACCGAGACGAGAAGACACCACCCCCTACACGCCGCCTACGACTCCGGAGAAGAACTGTTCCTCGGAACATGCGACAGCAGGGGAGTAGGCGGCGTTGGTGTCCTCGTCAACACGCACTTGGCCATGAACATCGATTCGTACGAGTCTCTGACAAGCCGAATCGGACGTCTGCGACTGAGGCGATGTGGCTCCGTGCCAGCCTTGACTGTGTTCGTCGCGTATGCCCCAACATCCGACTACGACGACGAAGACGTCGAGGCCTTCTACGTGGAGCTGGAGAAGTTCTATAAGGAAGATCACACCTTCTACAAGGTGATCGTCGGCGACTTCAACGCCAAGATCGGGCCACGAAGGTCGCCGGAAGAACTTCACATCGGAACCCACGGTTTGGAGTGGAACGAGCAAGGTGAAAGGCTGTCCGAGTTTATCATGTCGACCAAGACCATCCATGGAAACTCGCAGTTCCAGAAGCCTCCCTCCCTACGATGGACCTGGGAATCCCCCGGTGGCCAGTTCCACAACGAGATCGACCACATCATCTTCAATCGCAAGTATTGCCTGACCGATGTCTCCGTTGTCCCCAAGTTCTACACGGGATCGGACCACCGCCTCCTTCGCGCGAGGTTCCGCTTTTCGCGTCAAGGAGAGAAGGCCGCGAAGTTCAAGAAGAGGAGTCCCAGAACGACCATCAACTGGGATCTCTACACCTCTCTTGTCGGCCTTTGGGTAGATGCCGTCATGGACAACGTCGACGAGGAATACGATCGCTTCGTGCACCATCTCCACGATAGTGCTAAGGGAGCCGAGAGCTTGAAGACCACCAAGAGACGCCTGTCTCTGGAAACTCTCGAGCTGATACGCCAGCGTGGAGCAGCACGAGCGTCAGGCAACTACCAACTGACGTCCGAGCTTGCAAAGCTATGCAGAACGGCGATAAAGGAAGATCTGAAGGAGAGAAGGGCGGAAGTGTTGGCTGAAGCAGCAGAGGCAGGGCTGAGCATCCGCAATGCCCGCCGGAACTTCGCCAACTTCAAGACCAAGATGACCGCTCTCCGACGTCCTGACGGAACCGTCACCTCTTCCAGAAGGACCATGGAGAAAGTCATCCACGACTTCTACTCCGATCTCTTCGATAGCCACGTCCACCTTCCCCTACGCCATCTTCCGCAGGATGGATACGTCGTTCCCTCTGTTCTCCCTTCCGAGATCCGACACGCCATCTCGTCGGTGAAGAAACGTACAGCACCCGGTCCTGACAGGATCAGAGCTGAACACCTGAAGAACCTCCCGCCAGCGCTCATCAACACCTTGGCGCGGCTCTTCACACGCTACCTGTCCGAATGCAAGGTTCCATCTGAGTGGAAGACCAGCAAGACCGTCTTGCTGTACAAGAAGGGAGACGTGCACGACATTGGCAACTATCGCCCGATCTGCCTGTTGTCCGTAGTCTACAAGCTGTTCACTCGAGTCATCCTGAATAGGATTAGTAGAACGCTGGACGAAGGACAGCCATGCGAACAAGCAGGATTTCGGAGAGGATTCAGCACGATCGACCACATACACACCATTACGAAGCTCATCGAAGTGTCGCGAGAGTACAAGCTGCCGCTGTGCCTTACGTTCATTGACCTGAAGAAGGCATTCGACTCCGTCGAGACTGAAGCGGTCATGGAAGCCCTGCTCACCCAGGGCGTTCCTACTCAGTACATCAGAGTCCTTCGAGAGCTGTACAGTGGATTCACGACCAAGATCTCACCATTCTACAACGACGTCGTCATTGACGTGAAGAGAGGGGTTCGACAAGGGGATACCATATCCCCGAAGCTCTTCAGCGCCACCCTCGAAAACGTCATGCGCGAACTAGAATGGGATGACATGGGAGTGAAGGTCGACGGCCGGCAACTGCACCATCTTCGCTTCGCTGACGACATCGTGCTCATAACACCGAGCATCAGTCAGGCGGAACGAATGCTGGCCGACTTCGATCGTGTATGTGGAAGCGTTGGACTGCAGCTGAATCTTACGAAGACGATGTTCATGAAGAACGGATGGGTTTCTGATGCCCCATTCTCGCTCAACGGAACGAACATCTCCGAATGCTCCAGCTATGTGTATCTGGGTCGCGAAGTCAACATGGCCAACGACCTAGCACCAGAGCTGAGCAGGAGGAAACGAGCGGCTTGGGGAGCTTTCAAGAGCGTCGAAGAAGTCGTGAAGAAAACGAAGAACGTCCGACTCCGTGCCCACCTATTCGACTCCACTGTTCTTCCTGCCCTAACATACGCCTCGGAGACCTGGGCTATACGAAAGCAGGATGAACACGCGATCAGCGTCGCGCAGCGTGGAATCGAGAGGACGATGCTCGGAGTGACACGACTCACGCAAGTGAGAGAAGGCCTCCGGAGTTCCGAGCTTCGCCGACGTTCGAAGATCAGAGACGCTGTCGCATGGGCCAAGTCGTCGAAAATTAGGTGGGCCGGCCACGTAATGCGATTCGCAGACACCCGCTGGACGAGAGCCGTCACAGACTGGATTCCGCGGGATGTCAAAAGAACACCAGGACGCCCACCAACGCGTTGGTCGGACTTCTTCGTGAAAGCCCTGAACGACCGATATGACGCTCTTCGTGTCCCTCGAGCGAGGAGGATCCATTGGACCACTCTGGCACGCGACAGGGACGAATGGAGACGCTGCTGGCGCCCGCTCGAGCAAGTCGATGATCAACGGGACGACAGGTGATACAGGTGATACCCTATGGTATTTCAGAAACGGTCAAACTCCCTCAGCAGTGAAGTTTAGCCGTTCAACTTTTTTCTAAACGGACGAGCGAACGAACAGAACCTTCTTCAGAATTTCGAACGAATATAAAAAAAAATTAACGAATAATATAAACGAAACGAACGAATATAAAAACAAAATTTTATCGAGACTATATCGAAAAAACTATTTCGAAGTTGATTTCTTTTCCGAAATTCGATTGTTTTTGCGTTGTGTTTCAGCGTAGGAGCTCCTTTTTTGATTAAAAATGATAGGGCTATGATAGGGCTATTCTATATTTGGGCATACAGGAGGTACGTAGTTGGTATGGCTTGAGTTTCACATCATTTCCAAGCCTATGGTCCACAAATCTTTTTAGTCTCTCTTTCTTGAGGTAAACCTCGTAGAATAGGGAAAGCTCGCTTATGTCACCTATTTCAATCTGCATTTTGGCATCATTGTCCCCTCACTCTAGCGTGTTCTAACCCAATAGGAGTCCGCAGAAATTCCCGCTGGGTTAGAATATAAAATTCTTCTGAAACTTCTCGTCATTCTCAATCTTTGCTCCGTAATATTCTCATCATTATTCTTTCATCAATTTCCGATCTCCAGCCCATTTGACGTATTTATCTCATACCACTCTTTAACACTCAGCAAACCTTTAAACTTCATTATATGAGCGGAAGTCGAGGAGCATTATGTTTAAGCAAGGCTGTGACGCAATATCGCACAGCCGTACAAGCCAATTCCTCCTAAACATCGGACTTTGCAGAACAAACGCGAAAAATTATGCATGGTCTAGAGATCGTACCGGTGATCCGCTCCACGACACAGCATTTCAGAGTTTTAGATAATTGGAAGGAATTACTGTGTGCAACGGTACGATTCTATAGTGAATTTTCTTGTCTTGTCCTAACTGTTCTTGTCTTTCCTAACTTGTAGGTTCAAGACCTCCAAATACGGAACATACTTTTCACTATTTGAACGCTGGAGATTCTAGCAGCGGTCTTCATTCTCGCCTTAGAAATACGCCTGAGATCCTTCCCTGGTCACTAAGTCTTTGTCTCTTTTTCAGTCATCTAGCTAGGGACTCTATACCTCTACATCACATACTATTAGGTTGTAACGCAATAAATGGCACTGAACCACTGTAAATTTAAACAGTTAATATCTCGGCTTGTAGGCAAGTTTATTAATCGAAATAAAAAGCTTCTGATTCCACACATCTTTGCCAACGTGACACAAGCTTCCTTATCTCAGTAGCATAAAAATCAGAAGTTCCGGAATTGACGAAATCTTCGAAGGCACTTTCGGCATCCTGTTGGTATTTGAATATTTTCTCTACCAAGAAGTCGCCAAGATGCTTGAAGAAATGGTAGTCTGTTGGGAAGAGGTCGGGCGAAAACGGAGGATGTGGCAGAGTTTCAATGCTCAGCTCATTCAATTTCTGCAACGTCATTCGTGCTACATGGGGGGCGAGCATTGTCGTGCAGAAGGAGAACTCGCCTTCGGTTTACCAAGGCCGGCCGGATATCCTTCAACTTTTTCATCATTTCTGCAATTTCAATGCAGTACTTCTCTGCCGTGATGGATTCACCGGGAGGGAGGAAGCTGTGCTGAATAATTCCCAGCGAACACCACCATACTGTCACCATTACTTTCTTTTGGTGCAATTCCGGCTTCGCAAAAACCTTGGGGCTCTCATCGCTGTCCACCCACTGTGCCGATCGTCGCCTGTTGCCGTACATTATCCACTTCTCGTCACAGGTTACGATGCGATCAAGGAATGGATCCGTTTCGCTCCGTAGAAGCAGTGCGGACGAGATCTCATATCGTCGGTTTCTTTGCTCCTCAGACAGCTCGTGAGGCACCCACCTTTCCAGCTTTTTGGTCTTTCCAATTTCCTTCAGATGCCGGGCAGCTGTGTTGTGACTGACGCCAAGAACCTTCGCTATCTCCCTGGTACCTTTGTGTGGATCCTCCACATTTCTCAGCTTGTCCTCATCAACATCACTATGCCTCCCACGACCTTCATGTTCTTCCAAGCTCTCATCTCCATTCCGGAACTTCTGATACCAACGATACGCCGTCCGAATTGTGGAACATCCTTGACCGAATGCGGCGTTGATCTTCTCGTCCGCCTCCTTAGCTGTAGTGCCCCGCTTGAATTCATACAAGTAAATGCCTCGGATTACCCTTTTGTCCATCTGCAAAAAAGTCAATAAAACTCTAAAGTTTTCCCACTTTTACATAGAAAATTTGGTACTCGCCGGTAGAGCAAACTTTGCGCTTCTAAATGATATGCCACATGTTACGGTTTGTTCTTGATCGAACGCGTAAAGACGCGCCAAAAAATGGCGCGATCCGGTGCCATTTAATTCGTTACAACCTAATATAAATAATATAGGATATACTCATATGGTATATAACTACATCCTATTTATATAATATTATCATATATTATATCAATCTAAAAGATTTCATTGATGGCTACTGGCAAGATCCATAATCAAAGCTCAAAGTTCGGCTTTCTGATGTCAAATCGAGGATAAGGTGTGACTTTGTAACCAATAATTTTCTGAAGGAGCTTAATTTGCTACTTGGGAAGTAAGAAAACCTGCCAAGACTCTCTGTGCCAGCTTGTAAGGCGTTCATAACGAGTTCGACTAAATGAGATGGGACTTAATACTGTTGAAGTTTGGGTCATATTTGACCAGGGAAGATTCTCAGGCGTAGGTTTGAACGAGGGAAACGGATAGTACTGCTAGAATCTACACCCTTCATGTTGTAGAAAAACATGTTTCTTTTTTACTGAATCCTTGAACCAAAGGAGCTACGGGTCCTCGAAGGCGGGGTACAGTAGGCACCGTCAGCACGTGCCCATGTGCATGCGACCAAGCGAGTCGGTGGCTCAGCAGGGTGCGAGTCGGTGGCTCAGCAGGGTTCAAAGGTGCTAGACCAGATGTTCGATTCCCACACTATGCACTATTTTTGCATTTTTTCATAACCGCTGCCTCCTTCACCAATTTGCTTCCTACCCATCTCCTACACATTTATTTCACTCTAAATTGTCAAAAGGTCAGATTCGTGATTAACACCTCATGACCTCGACAGCCCCGTTACCAGCACCTAAATGTAAATTTCTCGCCCAAACTTCCCCTAGGGGGTTATTTAGGGTGCTGATCATGAATCTAACATCCGTTTTTAAAATTTAAGCCGATTGCGGTAATTTACAGCAGGTACGGGAACTAGGGCTGTCGAGTTCATAGGGTGTTAATGGTGTTAATCACGAATCTGACCCTTTTGACAATTTAGAGTGAAATAAATGCGTAGGAAGCAAACTGGTGAAGGAGCCAGCGGTTATGAAAAAGTGCAAAAATAGTGCATAGCACGGAAGTCGAACACCAGGTCTAGCACCTTTGAAACAGTCTCGCACCCTGCTGAGCCACCGACTCGCTTGCCGCACAGCCTTTCGCCACGTCCCATACAACAGCGCGCACGCATGCACGTAGGCACGTGCTGACGGTGCCTACTGTACCCCGCCTTCGAGGACCCGTAGCTCTTTTGGTAGAACTCAACAAAAACGGAACCTGTTTTTCTACTACATGAAGGGTGAAGATATTAGCAGTACTATCCATTTCCCCATTCAGACCAACGCCCGAGACCCTTCCCTGGTGAGTTTTGTCAGGATTTAATATTGTTGCCGTCTCGTTCATGGTTGAGTATTATACCGTACTGCTTTGTAGAGCTATTGCATGCCAGACTGTTGTCGATGCATTTAACAAAATTGAATAAACAAACACAGCATAAATATGATACCAGGCTGTCCAATAATTCCTGTCCGAAAATATTCAAAATTCGATAATTTTCCTTAGAAGTGTTATAATATCAGGCAAGTGTAAAAACCTTCCAGAAGGTTCTCCAGAGCTCCACGCTAGGGGGTATATAAGGCGCAGTCGCCGCGTCTAGCTACCAGTACAAGCTAAAATGGACCAAGGTCGAATTCGTACGTTCGTGTACTACGAGTGGCTGCTGGGCAACGTCACGGGCACCGCGGTCGCCAACATCTGGAAGCGTGCAAGGAGGATGCAGTGTCCCAACGCACAGTCAGGCAATGGTTCAATCGTTTCGAGAGCGGCGACACGAGCCTCGAGGACAGGGAGCACAGCGGGAGGCCTTCTACGGTGGATGATGACGAAGTCCGTCGCTGTATCAAGGAGAAGCCGGAAGCCACCACTCGTGAACTGGCGACGACGCTCGGCTGCAGCAAGTCCACCATCCACAATCGACTCAGCTTTCTCGGCTACCACAAAGTTCTGGCCCGTTGGATCCACCACCGTCTGACGGACGCCAACAAGCAGAGCCGTGTGGCCGTCTGCCAGTCCCTCCTCCTTCGTCCGCATCGCAAGGAGTTTCTCGAGGACCTGGTCACTGGGGATGAGAGCTGGGTCCTCCACGACAACGTCGCCCGCCGTGCCGTCTGGACCCGCGCGGAGAAGAGCTGCCGACGACGCCGAAAGCCGACCTGCACCCGCTGAGGATCATGCTCTGCTGCTGGTGGGACGCCAAGGGCATGCTGTACTTCAAGCTGCTCCCGCAAGGCAGGACGGTCACCGCCTCCATCTACACCGATCAGCTCGAGAAACTAGCCGCCGCCATCCGAGAAAAGAAAAAGGCCTCGGTCCACCTGCTGCACGACAACGCGCGCCCCCACGTGGCGAAGGAGACCCAGCAGAAGTTGGCGACGCTCGGCTGGGAGACGGTTGCCCATCCACCGTATTCCCCAGACCTCGCCCCCTCCGACTACCACTTGTTCCGCCCGCTGAAGCACCATTTGGCCGGAAGAAAATTCACCAACTACGACAACCTCAAATTCGACATCGCGGACTTCTTCGAGTCGCAGCCACTGTTGTGGATAACTGTGGTGATTATATTGCTGATTAGACTTGTTTTTCAATAAAGTTGAAAAAAATTAAAAATGGTGAAATTTTCGGACAAGAATTATTGGACAGCCTGGTATATAACTGTATAAGATAAAAGAACTGAACACACGGGACCCACCGAGAACTGCGGTGAGTTGATCTGACATTCGGAACACCAACTGATGATCTCACTCACAGTTGCGTTGAGGTTTCTCGTATACTCCTCTTTAGACTCGCGTTCTTCTTTCTGAAATACGAACGCTTCGCGAAGAACGTAGTGAAAGAACTTAAAGACACGTCAGCCTCTTCCACTGTGGCTAATCGGGAATCACAATGGAAGCGTATAGCGGTGTAGAACAAGCGAGGGAACAGTTGGCTCCCGTTCCCAGCATACAAGTCCAATTCAAGGTTAGGACCTCCACGCTACCCCCGAGCCTCTACCATTTACGGAACTTTGACGTTATTCTTTACAAGAACACTTATTTCTAACCATAAAACGAAATTCAAGATGATAGAAGATAAATGACGACATTGATCGATTCCCTGGCGAAATGCACCATGGATTCCACTGTTACGGGATGTTGTAGGCGGCAAAGTGAAAGGATGTTCGGTCCGTGCAACCGGTGTTGTGGCAGGCGACGGACAAGGCACTGCCTTAGCCCTAGTTTATTAATTGCGCCGCTGCGCGGCGCGGTATGATTGTTGGGATAGATATCGACCGGGCGGCGCGAAAAATCGATATCTATGGCGAGTATAAACTAGGGTTTACCCTTTTCAGACAGTCTAGCGTCATTCCACCGCCCCAGGAGATGCAAGCCTTCTCTGGAGGGTAGTCAAACCACGAACCTTTTCGAGGTGCATATGGTAGCCAACGTTTCATCAATCTAGCTTAGAACCACAGTTTGAATTGAAATACAAGCCTTTACGGCGATAAAAAGCGGAGTGCAAATATAGACACAAAGTGGTTCACCCAGTATCTTCTTCACAACTAAGAGCTTCACCACAGCCCAAACAACTTCCTCCAGCGGTGCGGTATATATTTATATGCGTTTACCCTTTACACACTCCGGTGCAAAATTATAGGTTCACCCCCGATTTGTCCATTAGTACCCTAACCCGCTACCGAGGCTCATTGATGTTACCATCGTATTTCTCACTATCGAAAACCTCTATAACAGAATTCTAAGCAGATTATCTTATCAGTGCAGGAGCAGGATACCACGAACTTTTACTGAAATTTTACCAAGTGGAGACCGGTATAAGTCCACTTCATAAAAAACCTGATTATCACAAAAGTACCTACAGACAAAGTAAGATTAGTACTTCGTCACATCACCTTTCTTGTAAACAAGATCGAACATTTTAATTGGCATACTACTGATAAGGTTATCAACAACAGTTTGCTCTACACGGTTGACGGGCAACTCGGCCCCGTTCGTCCCCGATACTGCTGAGTCACGTCGATTTGCAGCGCGTCTGCCACCTCTCGCTGCCTCCCCGCTATTTCGCGCGCAGTACCGTCTCGCGTGGGAACATGCTGTTTCTTGAGCGCTTTGCAGACCGGCGTCTCATCACAGCGTGATGTATTTCCCCACCAATCGTACTGTTGGTGATATCACTGAGGAAATACACTCATCCAGCCACAACGGTCACCGAGTTTCTGCAGGATGTCTAGAAACATGATTGAGACTTGTCTTTTGTTTGAGATAAATATTTTAGAACACTCCTCATCAAAGCGTTTGAAGTACAAATGGCAACATACGAATAAAAACATATGAATCGTGTGGAGCATGAGATTACATTTGTGAGCAAGCATACCCTACTAATATAAAAGCGTTAGTCCGTCTGTCTGTGTGTGTCACAAACCTGTGTAAACTTGCAAAACGTGTTGAACATGTAAAGGAGACTAGCCTGCGCACGGCAAACCTGTGTGAGCCTTTAAAGCGTGTTGAACCTGCACGTCGGCAACCGTGCATGGCGAGCCGTAGACGTGCCGAACACGTCGGCGGTACAAACTTCAGGCCTAGGGGTAATCGAGGTCGCTGAACACGAATCTGAAGTCGACCGATCGATATCGATCGATATTATCGATTTTAAAGGATGGCGTTCAAGTGGCGCGAAACTTCGGCCTTGGGGGTAATCGAGGTCGCTGAACACGAATCTGAAGTCGACCAATCGATATCTATCGATATTATCGATTTTTTGAGGATCACGTTGAGGAAGATCAGCCGATCCATCTCAATTAACATAATGGTCAGAAGGCCTAGGGAAGAATAGGAAACCCGTAGCGGCCATGGCGTCCTATTCTCGGGGTTTGGGGCGAAGCCCCAACCAGTCGTAGGCGGCCGCTAGGCCGCCGAACGACTGGTATCTGTATACGAAGGCAAATGTGCTAACAGTTCCCTCACGGAATGGACAGGATAACATGCGTATGGTTCTTCAGAGGAGTACAACGAGTGCCGGGGCAAATTGGGAGCTAACTAGTGGGCAAGATTGCTGGCTAAGGTATCAAGGTGATACTTACATTCTCTTGTGGTAGGTGGGCGACCAGCCGCCTGGAGGAACTGTCTGAAGCGTCTCATCTCATCGTGTATTTCATTTTGCCTGCAGGCTTCTCTACTTCGGATATATCTTGCCGCCATTTCTCCATTTGCTATAGGCAGGATCTGCGATTTGGCCATAGTTAACTACGAGGCCAAAAACTGTAATAGACCTGCCATAGCAGGGGCGCCTGTAGGAAACGCCCTTCGAAGTTTACTGTGAAACCCTTCAACGAAGTTCGCAGATTATCCTGCCCATTCCGTGAGGGAACAGTTAGCTGTTCCACCATTGCCATCCGCTCTGGGGCTGTGAAAGTTTCGCCTGAAACCATAAATATTGTTCTCTGAACAATATTTTTTCTCATGTGTCGCCTTACCGAAGCTGGGCTGTGCCATATCACCTACTAAGCTTTGGATAACGCTGGTTGGAGTTCCCGTATAGGTTGTGCCCTAAATTCATTGCACCTCTCGATCACCCTACGGCGCATAATAGAACGAGGGGCGTTTCTTGGCTCACAGAAGTGGGGGCGAACTGGATTTTCAGGATCCGTTGTGAAGTGTCCACTTCTCACTTTGCAGTAAGGCAGAGGCTGATTGTACACATCGCGCTCTCGATCCTTAAGTGATCGGCATCCACAGCACACAAAGGTGCTGGTCTCTCCGTCTGAGTGTCTTCCTATGCGCCCACTCATAGCACAGCTGACGATCTCGAGGTAGGATATATATCGCTATATCTCTACCCCTTTGCTGTGAGGGAGCAAGCATCACTCGAACCGGTCCGAACGACGCCAATTCGCAACAATGTTACCTCCAAATCCCGCCACACCTTTCTTTTGGATCTCGTGTGAAGTCTCTCCATCGTGGGAAAGCAATCGCATGAATTGCACGTGTGGCTAGAGATGTAGGGTCGGCGTAGGCGCCGGGACTCTTTCGTCTGGAATCTGCCCCGCCGTGATGACTGCTGCCCCGTAATCGCTCTACACTGGTCCATGCATCAAGTATGGCGTTCTTCGGACCAGAAATCGAAGTGTAAGTGGTTCCATTTTTGTACACTTTGTGTACAAGAATGTCCCACAAGTTCTGTATTATTGGGTTGAGATCTGGAGAACAACTAGGTCACTCCAAAGGTTGAAATCTGTTGGAGTTAAGCCATTCTGTAGCTGACTGTGATACATGTATGGACGCATTATCTTGGTGGAAAATAAGGTTGTGCCCACGACTACTTCTGAAATATGGCAGAAGCTGATCTTTGAGCAATTTCTGGTAGTCTTCACTGTTCATCCTACACACGACGAACCCAAGGCAAGAAGTCCGTATTCAGAAAATACAGCCCAAACCATGAGACTTCCTCCGCCAATGTTGCGAATGGAGAATTCTCGCTCCTCCTTCCTCGGATCTCTCCAGTAGTGTAAAAGAAGCGAGTACAGACACTACTGGAGAGATCTGAAGAAGGAGGAGCGAGTAATTTCGAAGCGCAACTTTGGCGGTGGAAGTCTGATGGTTTGGGCGGCGTTTTCTATATACGGATTTGTTGCCTTGGAGTTCGTATCATGTAGGATGAACAGTGAAGACTACCATAAATTGCTCGAAGATCACCTTCTGCCATATTTCAGAAGATTTCGTAGGCGCAAACTTATTTTCCGACAAGATATGGCATCCATACACGTATCACAGTCAACTACAGAATGGCTAAACTCCAACAGATCTCAACCTTTGGAGTGGCCTAGTTGTTCTCCAGATCTCAACCCGATAGAGAACTTGTGGGACATTCTTGTACACAAAGTGTACAAAAATGGAACTACTTACACCTCGGTTTCTGATCTGAAAAACGCCATACTTGATGCATGGACCAATGTAGAGCATACTGTTATTGATAACCTTATCAGCAGTATGCATAATAAACTGTTCGATCTTGTTTACAAGGTGATGTGACGAAGTACTAATTTTACTTTGTCTGTAGGTACTTTTGTGCTTATTCAGGTTTTTTATGAAGTGACCTTATATTTTGCACCGGCCTCCATTCGTTAAATTTTCAATAAAAGTTCGTGGTTTCCTGCACTGATAAGGTAACCTGTTTAGAATTCTTCTATAGAGGTTTACTATGGTGATGAATGCGATGATAGAATCATTGAGCCTTGGCAGCGGGTTCTCCGGGTACTAATGGACAAATCGGAGGTGAACCTATAATTTCGTACCGGGTGTATTTCACTAGGAAACTTCTCAGATTCCGTGGGGGATAACATGGTGGACCCGCTTGTGTAGACGTGGAGCAAAGATTGCTACAATCAGCACTCGATTGCTCCCAAAATAATCACGCCAACGAAAGAGCAGTAGTCGATAAGGGATTGTTTAAGAACATGGCTTACAATGCGCCAAACAATCAGCAGTTCCCGTTTCAAGAACTCTCGTAGTCTCTTAGCTGATTCGCGTTCATTCGCCCTGAACACCTCGGGTGAGAATGCGACCTGAAAACGAAGCAACGATCAAAGAAAGCACTGCGAATCCCTAACTGATGGTGAGCTGTTCGCATACCCTGTTCGCATTACGGTCGATCGAGCTCCATTCGAGATTGTCCTTGTAGATCAACGAGCGGAACACTATGTTACCAATAAGTTCACCTCTGAAAACCGAACAGATAAGTACACGAAAGCAAAAAAAGCAAAACGCGAAACAAAAATACCTTGTAGTAGTATCTCTTTTAAGCATTTCAAGCCTACTGATTTCATTCACATATCGAACATGTGTTCTCGAAAGTTCAGAAGACCGCTCAACGCGTTTTCCATTAGCACTCCTAAACAGAACACAGTAGGCAAACAAGTCAGGAAGAGAGCAAGGAAGCGAAAAACTCACATTCGTTGCTGAACAATCGCGAGTCGCTGCTGCAAGCGCCGAATCCGCAGACGTATACACTCCCGCTCGTCGTGGGGCGGCTGTGCCTCTCCTCGATTTGCGAGTCTCTCAGCTTCTGCAGCTGCTTGCAGCTCAGAAACCACTATCCTGAACGTAAAACGTTGAACTGAAGGCAGAATTCAGAGGTGAAGAGCACATACTTTGGACGTGCATGCTCTCGCAGATCAATCCTATGCCAGAATACTTCCACCTTCTTCATACACAGAGGGCATTTCCCCGCGTGTTTCAGCCATTGTGTTGTGCAAGTATAACAGAACGAATGACTGCAGTTATCGAGTAGTGTTGGATCCGACTTCCTGAAAACATCACAATTGTGTCAGAACAGGAATACTTTTCAGTGGGAACAGAAATGAGTACATTCCAGATATATGGGGCGCCGTGAGGCAATTTGAATGCGTTTGACGAGGAAGCTGACGGACTGATCGCCAGCGGCAGATTTATATAACCTAAGCTTAACACTGAGGCGGCACTTCTTCGCTCGTCGAGGAGCTTTAACGTTTGGTAAATTAGCCAATATGGCCCAGCTTCCTGGCAGTCTTAGCAAATTCGAAAACACTGTTAGTGATTATCTCCCAGGGCAAGCGTGATTCACTGTCCACTACCTTGCTTCCAGTGCTATTTCGACTTCTTCTTCCTCAGCCTTTGTCCCGCTTCATGGCGGGATCCGCTGTCCTAGTGCCATGTCGCCATCTTTCTCGATCCCGTGCTAGATCAGGGTGTTCACCAGCTACTTTGCAGTCCTTGTCTAACGTATCAGCCCAGCGCTGCTTCGGGGCCGTTTTCAAGACATTTCGAAGTTGAGGCCTATTATACGGACGCTGTCTTCGTTTCCACGCAAAACGTGGCCGTACCATCCCGGATGTGCTCCACGCATCTTGTCAGCTATCAGCGCGACACCGAACTTCTGCCGAATGGCATCGTTTCGGATGCGGTCCATGCGCGTGACTCCAGCCATCCAGCGCAGCATCTTCGTTTCAGTTACCCTAGGCGACTTTCTATTTCCTTTGTCGTAGGCCAGCACTCAGCACCGTACATCGCTGCCGGTCGGACGACGGTTCTATAGATCTTTGACTTTGACCGCTCTGGCATCTTCATGTCGCAGAGTACTCCAGTCAACAAGCGCCACTTGGACCAAGCTGCGCTCACGCATGAGTTCACTTCAACCATCAGGCTGCCATCAGACACTATTGCTGATCCCAAGTATTTAAACACCGAAGTGCGTGCAAGCTCAGTGCCATCAATCTTAATGGAGCCGGAGTCGTTTACGTCAGTCGTTAGATACTCGGTCTTCTTGAAGTTCACCATGAACCCGAACATCTTCATCAGTGCTATTTCAACTGTTTGTTTCAGACATCTTCTCTTTTCTCCAGACTCGTTGTGGTGTTGCATCTTCGTATTCTTGAATTTTCGTGTTGAGTGGCATATAATAAATTTGAATTTGAAAATTGAACATAAGTGATGTAAGCCATTTCAAAAATTTTAATGACAAATCGGACACTTTTCAAGCCAGATTGTTTCTGTTCATGTTTAATGTTTTTGGCAAGATTTAGCGTGGATCGAAGGTCAAGGCCGCTGTCAACTGCTGTTAGGAACAGCTTATTTTCAAATGGATAGAACCATGAAGAACCCCTCCTAGGGGTCTTGGGGTGATAGGTGGTTACAAAAATTACCGTCTAACGTTCTAAAAACCTCGAATATTAATATCTTTCGTCGAAGATTTAATATATTTTGATTTACTTTCAGCTCTTGATAAACCTGGCATATGAAGCACAATAATCTTAGCATTCTTAGCAGCCAGCTCACTGCTTCCCTATTTCGTGAACTTGAGATCACTTACAAAAATTCATTCCCAACCAGTTATCACTTTGATTATTCTTCTCGTATCAAAATCACTGCATACAGTAAATTCGTTAGGTGTAATGCTTTGCTACGACATCACGACTTTGTAAAAGTAACATTATAATGGTCCATATAATCAAGAAGCGCTCTGACTTATTAAGAGTTGTGTACTAAAAATTATGTTTTGTTTAGTTTTGTAAACAGCAATAAATGACAAATGATAAGTTAATGTGGCAAGTTTGACGCCACCAAAGGTCCGTTGTATTGCGCTAGGATCCAAGACGATGTCGATTGACCTAAGGCGATGTTCTGGTGACGTGATCAAGTTGGACAAGAGACGGACGTAAGTCATAGCTGAGCAAGAGTCGAATTCATCAACGACTTACATAACTTTAACAGAGAATTCACAGCAGAAAGGTAACGCGGCTTATCGCTCACCGTATCGCTTGATAAGCCGCGCTATCAGGGATTTCCGCTGCAATATTCTCTGTTAAATTGCTGTAAGTCGTTGATGAATCCGGTCCCAAATTCGGCATACTTTCACAACTCCAGGTCGAGGAGCGGTCGAAAAAAATCCGCACAAACTTCCTTTAGGGTAGCTATTTGGAGTACTGATCATGAATCTGCAATCCGTTTTGAAATTTCGGCCGATTACGGTAGGCACGTGTGACTACGGCTGCCAAGGTCACAATCAGCGATTTCGCCCAACGACCTCTCCTGGGGGGTTACTTGAGCGAAATCGGTGGTAATGACCCTGGCAGCCTTAGTCACCCGTGCCTACCGTAACCCAGCGTACTCCAGCGTAAAACGAAAATAACCCCCTAGGCGAAGTTTGGGCGAAATCGCTTATTGTGACCTTGGCAGCCTTAGTCATCCATACCTACCGTAATCGGCCAACATTTCGAAAACGGGTCTTCGTGATCAGTACCCCAAATAGCCCCCCTAAAGGAAGTTTGGGCGAATTTTTTTTTCGACCGCGTCTCGACCCGTGGAGTTGTGAAAGTGCAACAGTGCCCCAGGTTCCTACGTATGTCAAAGGAACAGAAAATTTGGTAAAAAATTTTTCGCGAGGTCTCTGACAGAAGATATTGAGGGCAACAGATTCCTCTAGATTAGTAGCAGGATGTCAGGGACCGTATGCTCCTATACCCCGAGTCTCCCCGAATGGGGGACTAGGGCGTGATATGATACGTCGATATTGATTGAATTTCCCCAACGGGGGAACACGAGCATACGGCACCAGGTGATAGAGGCGATATTTTCGCCACAATCTTTTTCGTGCTGGAGGCACACACCTCACTCTGTTTCTTTTCATGAAATTCCAAATGTTCAAAGGCAAAGAATAAGAGTGAAACGCACTCATTTAAGCATATGGCGCAAGTATCCAAACTGGATTCTTCATTGTTCGGCGACTGGCCTTCCGTAACGTTCTCAGATTTGGGAAATGTGAGCGTTGTCATCGTATGAACCAGATGAAGACATCCCTGATGGCCCTGAAAAACCAACGCATCATACTGAACAGTGTAAATAAACAAACGATGAAGACTCGAGAATCTAGAGCTGCTTATCGCCAAGGCATGTCTTCCCTTTCTTGTCCCAACAACATATGCGTCAAGGATGCTAATGGACCAAGCAAACCTTGATCGTTGCGCTTGAGGTGAGCAGCGATGCCGTTTAGTGCAGCGATTTTAGCTCTTCTCGATGGTGGACCATCTCGAACCTCGTCCGTTGAGTGGTTGTGTACTAGCCTTCGTTTGGCTGTCATTTTTCAATCCAACAACCATACAAGTTCTGCTAAAGAAACGCTTGCTAGTACAGTTTCGAAATTTAATCAATACGGGCGGAATTCGAGAAAAAACAAACGGACACCCAAACTGTAACAGAGGATGAGAGGGGAGCTCCCAGCTTCTCGTAAGAGCAACGGGTCGTGCAGAAAAAACTTTCGAGATTGAAGCCAAAAGTTAAAACCCGCGCTAAGCATAAAGAAGTAAGGGCTCATTGATAGTCCGCTACTGTAGCGACATGAGCGTTTAGCCGTTTGGGGAAAGAATACGTAATCGATTCCGTCGCAGACTATGAACACGTCATAACGAGTTCCCGCCGAAATCGCAGGCGATCGCGGCGGGACCACACAAACACTTGGACCACCACAACCAACGACTGGCATCAGTGGATGACGAGCCTATAGTCAATTCTTCCACCTTTCGAGGACAACTCAATACCACTCCTACTGCTGAAACAATGACAATGTTTGAGAAGAGAAATGTAAACGCCAAAGATAACGGCGAAAGCAGGTGCCAAGTGACTCCAGAAGGTAGATTCCATGTTCAGCGCATATCCACCTGCATCAGAGAAAAATGAGCGTCCTGCTCTGTCAGAGATGGCCCAAAACAAGGATAGGCATAGAAGCGCGGTAAGAATTCTAAATTTCCGACAACTACACGCCTTCTGTAGGACTCGCGAGTCAACCCAGTGAGGGGCTTTCATACCGTATAACAGGCGTTCGCCGCGGGGCCAGGGATGTTCTCGTTCCGGCGGCGGGCCCGGTCAGCTCGATGGAAGATGTGATGAATACTACTGGGCTCGGTTCGTGAGTTCGATAACGTCTTGGATCCATCCTAGTGGAGGGGGAGCTCTATTCTGACTCCTTGACAACGGCTGAAAACGGAGAGCAAACTAATTGGCAAAGACAACGCTGTGAAATTACCTACGAAAAGCTCTTTCTTTCCAATTTACTGAACGACAGGAGCCATTTGCTTCGGTTTTGTAGCTATGCCCCCCCCCCCTTACGACTAGGAAAAAGCCTCAGGCTGTTTAATAAAGAGGTGATAAAGTCATAGTAGCATTAAGAGCTCAGCGTACGATGTACCCTACAGGTCACAGTATGACTAAAGTTATACGGTAACTTAGAAAGGCTTGGAGGAACAGAAGGCATAAGACTGTCCATTGCTCGGACTACGAGCGGGATGCCGCAACTAGTGCCTCTCATATGGTATGAGAAAGTCGACCACTTTTGCGGAGAACTGGGCCCAGTGGAAATTCAGTCCCCACACCGGAATCGCCTTGCGCAGAACACACTAAGAGGCCGAAGACGTGGACAAAACCCTAGCGAAGAATGAGGGACATAATTGAAAGCAATCATAAACACAAAGAAAACTCCAGACCCGCCCCCCCCCCCCCCTCCCACCCAAAAAAACGAGTAGGAATAGTAAATAGTGGCTTTTTCATACCGTTTTGAGCAAAGAATACGTAATCGATTCTGTCGCAGACTATGAACAGGTCATAACGAGTTCCCGCCGAAATCGCAGGCGATCGCGGCGGGACCACACAAGCACTTATACCACCACAACCAACGACTGGCATCAGTGGATGACGAGCCTATAGTCAATTCTTCCACCTTTCGAGGACAACTCAATACCACTCCTACTGCTGAAACAATGACAATGTTTGAGAATAGAAATGTAAGCGCCAAAGATAACGGCGAAAGCAGGTGCCAAGTGACTCCAGAAGGTAGATTCCATGTTCAGCGCATATCCACCTGCATCAGAGAAAAATGAGCGTCCTGCTCTGTCAGAGATGGCCCAAAACAAGGATAGGCATAGAAGCGTGGTAAGAATTCTAAATTTCCGGCAACTACACGCCTTCTGTAGGACTCGCGAGTGAACCCAGTGACGCTTTTTCATACCGTATAACAGGCGTTCGCAGCGGGACCAGGGATGTTCTCGTTCCGGCGGCAAGCCCGGTCAGCTCGATGGAAGGTGTGATGAATACTACTGGGCTCGATTTGTGAGTTCAATAACGTCTTGGATTCATCCTAGTGCAGGGGTGCTCTATTCTGACTCCTTGACAACGACTGAAAACTGAGAGCAAACTAATTGGCAAAGACAACCCTGTGAAATTACCTAGGAAAAGCTCTTTCTTTCCAATTTACTGAACGACAGGAGCCATTTGCTTCGGTTTTGTAGCTATGCCCCCCCCCCTTACGACTAGGAAAAAGCCTCAGGCTGTTTAATAAAGAGGTGATAAAGTCATAGTAGCATTAAGAGCTCAGCGTACGATGTACCCTACAGGTCACAGTATGACTAAAGTTATACGGTAACTTAGAAAGGCTTGGAGGAACAGAAGGCATAAGACTGTCCATTGCTCGGACTACGAGCGGGATGCCGCAACTAGTGCCTCTCATATGGTATGAGAAAGTCGACCACTTTTGCGGAGAACTGGGCCCAGTGGAAATTCAGTCCCCACACCGGAATCGCCTTGCGCAGAACACACTAAGAGGCCGAAGACGTGGACAAAACCCTAGCGAAGAATGAGGGACATAATTGAAAGCAATCATAAACACAAAGAAAACTCCAGACCCGCCCCCCCCCCCCCTCCCACCCAAAAAAACGAGTAGGAATAGTAAATAGTGGCTTTTTCATACCGTTTTGAGCAAAGAATACGTAATCGATTCTGTCGCAGACTATGAACAGGTCATAACGAGTTCCCGCCGAAATCGCAGGCGATCGCGGCGGGACCACACAAGCACTTATACCACCACAACCAACGACTGGCATCAGTGGATGACGAGCCTATAGTCAATTCTTCCACCTTTCGAGGACAACTCAATACCACTCCTACTGCTGAAACAATGACAATGTTTGAGAATAGAAATGTAAGCGCCAAAGATAACGGCGAAAGCAGGTGCCAAGTGACTCCAGAAGGTAGATTCCATGTTCAGCGCATATCCACCTGCATCAGAGAAAAATGAGCGTCCTGCTCTGTCAGAGATGGCCCAAAACAAGGATAGGCATAGAAGCGTGGTAAGAATTCTAAATTTCCGGCAACTACACGCCTTCTGTAGGACTCGCGAGTGAACCCAGTGACGCTTTTTCATACCGTATAACAGGCGTTCGCAGCGGGACCAGGGATGTTCTCGTTCCGGCGGCAAGCCCGGTCAGCTCGACGGAAGGTGTGATGAATACTACTGGGCTCGATTTGTGAGTTCAATAACGTCTTGGATTCATCCTAGTGCAGGGGTGCTCTATTCTGACTCCTTGACAACGACTGAAAACTGAGAGCAAACTAATTGGCAAAGACAACCCTGTGAAATTACCTAGGAAAAGCTCTTTCTTTCCAATTTACTGAACGACAGGAGCCATTTGCTTCGGTTTTGTAGCTATGCCCCCCCCTTATGACTAGGAAAAAGCCTCAGGCTGTTTAATAAAGAGGTGATAAAGTCATAATAGCATTAAGAGCTCAGCGTACGATGTACCCTACAGGTCACAGTATGACTAAAGTTATACGGTAACTTAGAAAGGCTTGGAGGAACAGAAGGCATAAGATTGTCCATTGCTCGGACTACGAGCGGGATGCCGCAACTAGTGCCTCTCATATGATATGAGAAGGTTGACCACTTTTGCGGAGAACTCGGCCCAGTGAAAAATCAGTCCCGCACCGGAGTCACTTTGCGCACAGCACATTAAGAGGCCGAAAACGTGGACAAACCCTTGGCGAAGAATGAGGGATCCGATTGAGAGCAATCATAAATACAAAGAAAACTCTAGACCCCCCCCCCCCAAAAAAAAAATAGGAATAAACAATCGCCGTGATAGTTCAAGCGGGCAGATCGTGCCTTGGTCCTGCAACGACTTCCTGAGTCGTTGCAAAAAAAACTCGTGCATCTCAGGGCATCGTTATGGGACCATGGGAGGCGCAAAGCTGCTCGAGGGGGAGAGGGATGAGTCATCTTGTGCTTTGTGGTTATCCGCCTTAGTAGCAACGCACGTGACTGCCGAATTACATCAGAAATGGCCGACCTCAGTTCACCACTAGGGTAAGACATACCAGTGCTGTGCAAAATTTTTAATTTTGTGCAATACAGAATGGACTATCCTGCTGAGTTCCATGGTGACCCCCCCCCCCCTCCCGTCCGACCAGCTTTGCGCCCCACGGAACGCTCTTTCGATTGTTCAGTACCAGATTAACAGCGGATCGTGGCGCAACACGTGGACGGGGGGGGGGCAGTCCTTGGCTTCGACCACCTTGAGTATAGCAGTCGGGTTTGGTGACGTGGAATTTCCCCCATTGTACGCGTACGTACGTGTAATGCAAGTTGCACCGAGAGGAGCCTAGGTCGAACTGGTAAAAACCCGTAACTTTTTCGAGTACTGATGGACTGCCCCCCCCCCCCCCCCCGTCCACTAGTTGCGCTCGGATCGTCATTATTGTTTCGTAAAAACGAAATTCTTGAAGTGTTGTCCAAAGGCCGGACTCAACAACGACATACAGCAATTTAATGGAGAAAACACAGCCGAAATTCCTTATAACGCGACTTAACAAGAAGCGATATGGTGAAATGTTAGCGTTGTCAGGATTTTCTGCTGTATTTTCCCCGTTAAATTGCTGTAAGTCGTTGATGAATCCGGCCCCACGCAAGTGAGAGAAGGCATACAGAGTTCACAGCTTCATCGACGTTCGATGATAAAAGACGCTATCGGGCCAAGTCGTCGAAAATTAGGTGGGCCGGCAACGTAATGAGCTTAGCAAACATCCGCTGTTCGTGAAAGCCCTGAACAAAAGATATGACCCTCTTCGTGTCCCTCGGGAGGATACATTGGAGCACTCTAGCACGCGACAGGGACGACAGGTGATACAGGTGAATTCTACTGTGAGTCACGCCATGAATTCCTTCAATTCTTATTGAGTAAATAGTGATCCACTACCTGGACTAATCCTTAGGCAGAGAAATAAGCGCTATGGTAGGTATTAGGTTGTAAGGAAAGTTCTGTTAGTTTGCGCGCGCTCGTGATATAAATGCGTACTAAATTTTGATCCCTAACCACCCACTTAATAATTTGCACTTTTTGGAAAGTACAGGACTTGCTCTTTGCAACTACATGTGTTTCCAAAGAATCGCTGTCATCTTTGGACTACTACAACATCCTTTTTCGAAGCATACGTACTACTGTTTTTCGTACATCCAAACTTTATGAGCTCTAACTTGGTCGAAATTCAAGGGATGCAAACGCTACTGTAGCAACTGAAAGAAGAAGGATAATTGAGAGGGAAAAACTTACTGCCAGATTCCAGCAATTATTGGAGGAGTAGGCTGGTTAGAAAACAAATGAGAGCCTCAGAGACCCACGTTAGTTGAGCATAGCTATTGAAGGAAAGCAGGCGTTAGCGATGAACAACAGTGGTTCAGTTACATAGCTAAAGATGTAGGCTTTTAAAATATCGGTATTGCTAACCACTTCAAGAGACCTGAAACTGGACAAAATGCGCACCAGTTGCGTGACGCATTTCCTCACCCATGCACCGCAGTCGGCACGCGCGAACAGTCGTGGTGCTTCGCTGTTTTGTGCACAGAAGGGACATTTTAGATCAGGTACTACCGTTCTGATAAGTGCCTACCTATTGCCCAACTGAAGTCATCCGAAGCGGACTGAAGATCCACAGTCGGACTGGTTCGTTGTTTCGTTTTTAAGAAAATCAAACTACTATCAGTCGATCCTACAGGACATCTAGAGAAAACGTGTGCTGAGCTGAAGCCGTTAAGTCTGAAGCCTATGGATGGCAGTTATTTTGTGCTTCCTGCATGACGACCAGTCTGCACACGTTTAAAGTATCGTTATGTAAAAGTTCAACAAACCCTAGATCGAGGATCATCGTCATGCAATATAATCACCAAATCTAGTTCTAGCCGAGTGCTTTTTTGTGGGACATCCGGATGCCTTCACTAGAGAAGCAATGCTTGTGAAACAATATGATGTCGAGTTCACCTTCGCTAGTATCAAACGCCAGGACTTTAAGAGAATGCGATCAGTTGATATTTTTCAAAATGGCAGGGAGAGGCGCATATAACGGTTTTTAATTTGAGTGGAAAGCTGCTTTTTGAGCGGAGTTATGACTTTTTGAATAATGGCCTCAAAAACTGACAGAACTTTCCTTACAACCTAACAGTTGAGGGAGGATCATCACAGCATGCCGTGGCGGGCAGGCGCGGAGAGTAGCTACATATAGCGAATGTACCAGGCTGTCCAATAATTTCTGTCCGAAAATTTTCAAAATTCTATAATTTTCCTTAGAAGTGTTATAATATCAGGCAAGTGTAAAAACCTTCTAGAAGATTCTCCAGAGTTCCACGCCAGGGGTATATAAGGCGTAGTCCCCGCGTCTAGCTACCAGTACAAGCTAAAATGGACCAAGGTCGAATTCGTACGTTCATGTACTACGAGTGGCTGCTGGGCAACGACACAGGCTCCGCGGTCGCCAACATCTGCAGAGCGTGCAAGGAGGATGCAGTGTCCCAACGCACAGTCAGGCGCTGGCTCAATCGTTTCGAGAGCGGCGACACGAGCCTCGAGGACAGGGGGCACAGCGGGAGGCCTTCTGGTGGGACCCCAAGGGCATGCTGTATTTCGAGCTGCTCCCGCAAGGCAGGACGGTCACCGCCTCCATCTACACCGATCAGCTCGAGAAACTAGCCGCCGCCATCCGAGAAAAGCGTCCCCGACGGGCCTCGGTCCACCTGCTGCACGACAGCGCGCGCCCCCACGTGGCGAAGGAGACCCAGCAGAAGTTGGCGACGCTCGGCTGGGAGACGGTTGCCCATCCGCCGTATTCCCCGGACCTCGCCCCCTCCGACTACCACTTGTTCCGCCCGCTGAAGCACCATTTGGCCGGAGGAAAATTCACCAACTACGACAACCTCAAATCCGACAGCGCGGACTTCTTCGAGTCGCAGCCCCCGGAGTTCTGGGCGAAGGGCATCGGCGACCTGCCCAATCGATGGGCCACTGTTGTGGATAACTGTGGTGATTATATTGTTGAACAGACCTGCTTTTCAAGAAAGTTGAAAAAAAAATTAAAAATGGTGAAATTTTCGGACAAGAATTATTGGACAGCCTGGTAAATGCGGTCTTGTCTCATCGGTTCGATTACAGATCCATGTTATATTTGCTTTGGGCAGGAGTACGGCAGGGAGACACGATTTCTCCCAAGCCATTCACAGCGGCACTCCAGGATGCCATAAAAGACTTGAACTGGGACGATAAAGGCTACCTTGTCGACGGTAGACGGATCAGCAACCTTCGCTTCGCCGACGATATTGTTCTCATCCCTACCAGCACGGCAGAAGTCGAGGAAATGCTGAACGAGCTCAATGTGGCAGGTATGAAGATTGGATTGGACATGAATATGTCCAAAACGCAATTTATGGTCAACCAGTGGTGTGACACGGGACTCGTAAGGTTAAAGGAGTCGCTCTACAACAGGTCGACTCCTACGTCTATCTGGGAAGAGAGCTGAACATGGATAACGACCGCAGGAGACGCGCAGCATAGGCAGCCTTCAGTTCGATTCGCGAAGTCACCGATCCGGTCAAGGATGCCGGCCTCAGGGCCTCGATATTCAACGCCTCTGAAGTGTCTGCGATGTCTTACGCGACGGAAACCTGGCCCGACAACAAGACAATCGCCAGAGCAATGCAAACCACGTATCGTGCACTGAAGAGATGTCTTCTGAGGACAAGCTTTCGTCAGCAATGGCAAGAAGGCCTACGAAGCTCGGAGCTACGGGAGAAGTCGCAATTAGCAGACCCGCTGCAGTACATGAAGAAGTCCAAATATCGCTGGGCCGGACACCTGCTTCGACGAAAGGACGATAGATGGAGTCTCCGTGTCACAGAATGGCTCCCGAGAGACCATAAGAGACCACTGGGACGACCGCCAATGCGATGGGCAGACTCATTCTCAAGATCTTTCAGGGAGCGGAGTCTGCCTCACTGGATGCAAGCAGCCAGAGATCGAGCGGTCTGGAAGAGTTGTGGTCCCCGCTGAGAAGACCTCTAGCCGACAAAAGGACCATCAAGGTATCAAAGTAAGCAAGTGGGCAAGGGACGGAACTCCAGGATGTAGGCAAAGGAACATTTTTTGTAAGGTGACCCCCCAACTACCACAGCATCGAGAAACACCTTCTAACCTTTTTGTACTGGGGAACACTTTTTTACGGGCATCTGGTCATTGCGGTGTTACTCGGGGACCTACCTGATATTCTCATAGAAATCATGGCAGATATAAAAAATGTGCAACATAAGGTACAACTACGTGAACCTTAGGCCCCCTAGTCCTGAATACTGCCCGGATGAGTCACCTAAACAGTATTCCTAGTTTATGGGAAAACGTGAAAAAACGGTAGAACGAAACGGAACCTGACACGATTTCGAACAAGTCTGCTTATCGCCACAGCTAAACAGTTGGCGGGCACTCGTCTGATCAATAGACACGTAAGGACATGACGTGACAAGACGAAGCGGGGATTTCACGAGTATATCAGCTGGACACTCCCTGATTGGACATGATTAGGCCTACAAGGGCTCAGACACGGTCCCAATTATTTGACACCGGCGGCTGCCGCGACGCAACCGCGCCGCGCTATGACTCAGCTGTTTCGTGCGCGCGATCCAACGACACGCGAGTAGTCTGACCCGCGAATTGAACATTGGGCTAATCCTCACTGATGGAAATTGCAGTGCATGGATTACACGAAAACATTACGCATTTCTAAAAACGGATGTCGGAATGATGGCTACCGCCCTTGCTTGCTGGATGACTAATGGACGTCAATAGCTGAAGAACGAGAAGATTTCAGTCCGTAAGAGCTCGAACCATGGTGGACAGTGAATTGTACTGGGAAGATAGTTGTAGTCTAGTTCAGGTAATCAGCGACCTTGGGTCCATTAGCAACTAATCGCCTTTTCGAAGGACTCGCCGATAGACTTACAACGGGAAAAAACCCGTCCGAGTTGTCTGGGGTGCAACGCCAACAGCCGCGCTATTCAAACATGGTTTTTATTAAGTATGGAACGCCCTTACTACAGGCTTTATACGTTGGAGCTAGGGATGAAGGACATTAACGACGCTACGACGCTCTACGGGATTTTCTGCCCATCAAGAGCCCCCCCCCCCCCCCGACCCTATTTGCGCCGGAGAAGCAAGCAAGCAAATACCACTAGCTGCAGCGACTGATTAGCAGAGGGGTAGGCAACTCGGTCCCGTAACAATTTCCCTGAATTTCACTCCGAAACTACGGTGAATAACTTAGACGGGTTTTTTTCCGGTTGTATCGGCATTAGGGAGTTTGGTGGTACTTTTCACCGTTACTCGACGGCAAGCGGTTGATGGATCTGGCCCCAGGTTTTTTTTTTTCAACAGCTACCATCATTTTTCGGTTCCATTTTGTTCACTATTCTTCATAGCATTAGTGTGATGGGGAGAGCTCAACAAAACAATTCTAACGAGAAGTAGGGTACTAGCGTCTTCCCCGACGAAAGCAGCGATGAGAGAATGCTTGCCTGGCCGCATAACTTCACTCAGAACTCCTCAGAGGCTACGGATCGTTGGAGCCGTTAAAGGAGCTCAAATGTTGGGTAAAGAAATGGTCAGGACGATACATAGGATTGTTCAGAAACCTTGACCACAACTGAGCAAGCCCTAGAAGACATCTAAAGACTTGGAGTGCAGCGAATCTTCCCCGTTACGAAATCATAGGCGAGAGCGGTGATGAGTCGAGGGAACAATAACGCGCTCTAATGAGAAAATCGCGTTCCGTTCGGAACCCGTCCGCTGGGGCGCGCGACTGTTGAAACGATCCGCTCGCGGCGGTGCGGCGCGGCGACCGCCACCGCGATCGCGACGTCCTACTATTGTTCCAGAGGTCTATTCTGCTGTCTCTTATTCAGTCATTCAGATCGGTCTTGTTCCACTCTCCCTACTACGAGCACGATTTTGCCATACGGCCACAAAATCTACACCCTCAGGCGTCGGGTGAGGCGTACTTTGTGCAATTGTGGAATATACCGGGACCGGTGTATTCTGTTCGTTAAGAGCATGGGGTGGCGGAATGTATCCAGGGGAGGTTTACGACCTGCTCCTGCGGATATGCCAGCAACGGCCCCAGAGCCATAAAACCGTACCGGACGGAGAGTCCGAGGAGCACACGGTAGACACCTCCAAGAGAGTCCATAAAAGCTCCCAGATCTAAGCAACTAGGTTCAGTCTTGGCTAAGCTCTCCTCTAGTCTCCTCTTTGCTCCTTGTCCTTGTCTTAATTGTATCATTCTGATATTTACCGTAATAAATTGTACTTCCTGTCCGTTGCTCCGGTATCGGAACCATAGTAGGCTGGACCCGATTCCACCTACACTAATCGGAAGAATTACCACGAAGACAGTTAGACACTAGACCTGTCCGACTCAATCGCAGAACCAGACTAGGCAAGGGGGCTCCAAGTGTTCCGGCAAACGCCATGTCTCGCACAAAGAGCGCGACTCCTCGCCATCTGTGCCTCATTTGTTAGGACCAGCTAGGCGGAGAGCAGGTCCATGGGCAGTATCGTCAATTTGCCGTCCGGAGCGGCAGTTCTTGTTCAGATAAATATTTGTCTAGACCATGAACCACCGGGAAAACTCACTTAGGGTAAAGTCTCCAATAAAGGAGCCAAGACATCACACGTCAGAACCTCCTGGCTTTCCCTGTAACAGGGGCTGGACCAGGGGGAAGGCCTGGCGTGGGTCGGCATCCGTGGCTCACTATTCAGTAAACGTTCAACTAGCAACGTCGTTCACCATGCAGAAGGACAAACCTTCGCCCAACACATTTTGTTGCATCGGCCGGGAAGCTACATTTGTAGCCGATGGCAAAACGATTCGACGTGGAACGAATAGGCGGTCGTACACATTGGGTCGGGGCGGCTCCAATTCCCGCTGCTGAGGTGGCGTCGCCTCATGGCTTTGATCATCTCGAGAGGCAGCCACGTCACCGGATGAGCTGGTGCTTAATTGTCACCTCTTTGAAATCGGAAGTAAATCTACTCATTGAGTCTATAATTCTAGCCAACAGCTCTATCGTCGTGCCGACGAGCCGTCCCCCTCCCCCTCGCTCCGCCCCAACAAGGGTGCGAGGGGTTTGCCTCGTTACCCCAGTGTTCCTTTCTGCTTTAACAGATAAAGGTTGGTCGTCTGCTCTGTTCTTTCTCCTGTGTCCATAAAATCATTACCACTGAACCACTATTTTTTCCCACGGCTACACCAGCCCAAAAGTCTTGCGCCCACACAAGCTCTGAGTTTGTCTTCGACTCTTGTGAAGCAGAAGTAACGGAACTTGGGTTTAATTACCCAAGTTTGAGAATTCAATCATCGACTATGGACACGCCCCTGCGATCCTCATCCGTCCCGGCTGCAAAAAGAAGGCTTGTCGACATCGTCACTCCGGACAAGGATCTAACGCTGGCCAACATGCTCATCGACTATCCTACGAGTGATTATCCGTTCTATGTCAAAATCATCCTGGAGCTCTTATTGATACGAGAGAGCAAATCAAATCGCTCAATGGTCTTTGCACGAAGATCTCCAATGAAAACGTTGCTCTACGATCTAAAAACTTCAGACTGAAAGATCTTCTCCGTTCTAAAGAAGAACAATTGAGCTCTCACACTTGTCCTATTGTCTCTGTCCCTCCTCAAGAAATCTCTTCGCCGGATCACTCTTCTCCTGACCGTGAAAATGAGCTGGAAAGAAAGCGGTCTCTTGTTTTGTCTGGTGTTGCTGAACATTCTTCTCCGTCTGCATGTGAAAGATCTTGGCATGATTTGAAATTTGCTCATTCTGTGTTAGATCATCTCAATGTCGAATGCCTGCCCCTATCGGTTTACTGCATGGGTAGACCGGATGGCAAACACCCGTGGCTCTTAAAGATTGTTCTTCCGTCTTCTCACCATCAGCAAACCGCTCTTCGGCGAGCCTCCCGTTTACGCTCTTTCTTCTGCAGGGGGTCTACCTCCGACCCTCCCTCACAAGGGAGGAGAGGGAGCGTCAGCGGAAGGAGCGCCTCGCCAACAAACGCATTGCGCCCTCATCTCTTTCCGCTCAAACCTCAAATTCTGGTCATAGCAATGTTGTAACCGCTCCTCGACCACAGGGAGACCTGTGAGCGGTCAGCGGACCTTCGGCCCACAAGTGCGATGTTTTTTAACCAATATTCGATCCTTTGTTAGCAATGCTGAACCGCTTGTATCGTTTATTTGAAAGGAAAACTCTGATCTGGCTATTATTACGGAATCATGGTTGTCCTCTAAACATGGTGTTGCTCCTCTTTTAGGAATCCTTGGTGCCCACTACACCTGCCTACGATGTGACAGATCTAATAAGAAAGGTGGAGGTATTGCTCTCATTGTTTCATTGTTAAGAAACAGCACTCTGCCAAGGTTGTGTTTTCTGAATCAGTTTTGGGGGCTTATGAAATCTTGTTCTCTGACATTCTATTCTATTGTATCGAGGTTCGGATCATCACTGTTTATAGGGCCCGTAACTGTTCTTCTCTCCACAACGACGTTCTCTTTATAGCCATAAGTGACTTCTGTTCCTGTTGTACCAGTTGCATCTTAGCCGGAGATTTCAATCTTCCACACCTTCAACACTTTCCTCACTTGCCCTGCGGGGACACCAGTTGTATGAATTTCAGTAATCTTTTTACTTCTCATGGGTTTAATTAATTCATTAATTTTCCGACCAGACTCAACTCGTACCTTGACCTCCTTCTCACAAATGACTCATCTCTCTTAGGATCTGTGTCTAGGTGTCCTCCCATAGGATCTAGTGACCACTCTACAGCAAAGTTTACACTGTCCATTGTTAAGCAACCTCCGCTAGTTCTCCCCTTCAGGGATTTCGCTAGAGGCGATTACGATGGTCTTCGAGCCTACCTGGCTCAAGTTGACTGGCTTGGTTCTTTCTCCACCGTCACTGATATAAACGACGTTTACGAAATGTTCATTTCCATCCTTCACCATGCTATTGATTTGTTCATACCCCTGGGATACAGAAGGGGGCTACTTTTAGGTTACCTCCTTATCCCATCAAGATGTCAATCGCATTACAGAGGCTGTGGGATGTTGCTATTGAAACAAATTCTCCCACAACTTGGACAAGCTTCAAAACTCTCAACAGCAAATACAACAAGAAGATCCACAGCTATAACTTCTACATTGAGAAAAAGCTTATCGAAAAGAATGCTCTAAAAGCCCTTTATAAGATTCTAAAACATAGACTCTCAGACAACCCTTGTATTGGAACTCTCCAGCACGATGATATTAGAGCACTTACTGACTATGATAAAGCAGAAATGCTAGCCTCCTGTTTTGAACAAATCTACAACTCGATGCCTAATTCTTGTCCTAATCCATTACCTTCCTCTCAGCGCAGTGTAATTCCAACTGCACCCTGGTTCTATCGCGAAGAAATCATTGACGTCCTTCGTGGATGGAAGTCCTCGGCCTCAACAAACCCCGATGGGATCCCATACGTGGTCATAAAAAATATTATCGTTGAAATTTCAGGTCCTCTTGAGTTTATTTTCAACCGCTGCTTCACCCTCGGAATGGTTTCCTCCAGATGGAAGCACTCAATAGTGGTTCCTCTACCAAAAAGGCACCCACTCTCGGACCCTAACAACTTCAGACCTATTAGCCTCACTGCAATTTTCTGCCGTGTTTTCGAAAGGTTACTCAAGAAACATATCGAAGCTCACATAAACTCTCTCAATATCATTCCCACCGTTCAACATGGATTTCGAGCGGGTATGTCGGTTGAAACTTCATTACTCTCCTGTTTCAATGAGTGGACCAAGGCTTATGATAGTAGTTACTCTATCGATGTGGTCTATTTCGACTTTTGTAAAGCTTTCGACAAGGTTCCCCACGATTTACTTATACCCATGCTGCATTCAATTGGTCTCAATCCTCGGATTGTTCAGTGGTTAAAGTCCTTCATTTCAAACCCAACATTTCAAGTTGCAGTTGGCACTTCTCTTTCTCCAGTGCATTCAGTTTCAAGTGGTGTCCCTCAGGGTGGAGTCCTTTCGCCTTTATTATTTAACATCTTCACCTCGGGCTTGCCACTTGTGTTGGGAGACCTAGATGTCACCTGTTGCATGTATGCGGACGATATCAAAATTTTCAAAGTTGTTCAGGACAGTGACTCGGACTCTATCATTCAACAGGCCATAAACAGGGTCGATGAATGGTCTTCTCAAAATGGCCTCCCGCTATCAGTTGAAAAAACTCGTGTTCTTCCCATTGGAAAACTTCCTAGACATCCTCATTATACTTTATCTGGATTTCCCCTGGACGTTGTTAGCGAGGTGAAGGACTTAGGCGTCTCTTATGACAGCAATCTGAACTTCGATACGCACTATAAATCTATCTCAAGTGAAGAGTCTATAACATTTTCAAGGTTCTTCACACTTCGGATCAAAACACCTTACTTAAGGCGTATAAGTTATACATTCGCCCTATACTGGAGAGCAGTACCACCATCTTTTCTCCCTTCAAAAAGAAGGATATCCTTGCACTGGAGAGAGTCCAAAACACTTTCACCCGGAAACTGCTCCTGCGTAGCTTCAGGCTTCCCTATAGCAATATCCCAAATTCTACTGCTAGAAACCATGCCTTAGGTATCCCATCTTTGGAATGGAGAAGAAAGCGCTTTGATCTCCTCATGGCGTTTAAGATTTTTAAGGGATTAATTGATCTCCAAATTTCTGATTTCTTCATTCCAGTAACTTCCCACACCAGAGGAGCAGCCTTAAAATTTACAACCTCATCGGCCAATACACAGATCAGGTCAAAGTTTTTCTCTTCCAGAGTTCGTACTGCCTTCAACCGTGTCCTTCGTTCTCCTCATTTCTCATCGAGTTATAATACGTTCAAAATGCGCGTTGCTGAGTTCATCACTTAATCTCTCATTGTATGTGGCATTATAATCCCAAGTCTCTATTCTGTTCTGTTCTGTTTGGTTTTAGTTTCATTTTTTAATTCCATTGTGTGTCGGTACTTGACACTCCTAAATAAGTAAATAAATAAATAATTAACTAAAAGCTTGCTACAGTTGTCTCCAAGAAAGAAGAGCAGAAGTTTCTCGCACCTCTAACTATTACACGTCCGCCGAAATTGAATGTAGAAGCTCCACAGTCACAGTGGGTTGTAACGCTCAAGTTGACAGAACAGAAATAGTGCTCAACTACAACGAGGCATCATCGAGGATATGTGTTATGTTTCATGCGGAAGTAAGAGCATGAAAGTTAGTATAAGAGGCAATCTGGGTTACCATCCAGTGACAAATGAATCGATATTCCTCCATAACTCTGTAGAGGGAGAGCATTCAATACTGAACATCTCCGACTTCCATTTTCCTGACCTAAAACCGTCGGTGAAAACAATCAAAAACTACTGGAAAATAGATGTATTCATTGCTGGAGGTCTACCAATAGCAACCGGTCTAACATACCTATTTGGATCACTAGTCACTATCTTCCTCTTCAGACTAGTAATCATAACAAAGTGCTTACTCATACAATTTCTATGGGCAATATCCGCAGCTTGGTCAATGACCGCATAGGCTATCATATCAGTGAAACGTCACGCGGGCATCAACGGGTTTTAAACAGACACTTCAAGAACACTCTAATGTTTAGCGGGCATAATTATATATTGTCTCCAACAACCATAACCTACTCAGCTCAGTATAAATGCAGCACCGCAACTCCTTCGACATTATGGACCTTTCCGACGTCGGCAACATGCTCAATCGAGGCGCTGCGATGCGTCCAATGCTGACCTGCTCAACGTCATAATGGAGTTCCAGGCCCATGTGGAGTCTACCTTCAACCACATGACGGGAAGGCTGCATAGCTTTGAGGGAGCCATGTCAGAGCTCCTCGAAAGATCCAAGCCGAAGTCAGCCTGCGTATTCTGTCCGGTGGAGGACAATCGTGATGGTCAAACGACCTCACGGTGTAATCGCTTCCCAGATGTTGTAGCGAAAAGTATGTAGGTCGGCAACATAAGACTTTAATAATAATTTTTACATTTTTCAAAGATTTCATGTCCTATGATTTACCTGAATGTAGGTGGTGCGAATGGGACTCTGCGGAAGATGCCTCAAGCCACGCATAATAGCGACAACGGCTGCGGCTTGCAGTGCGCCGCTTGTGAAGGCCTACACAACGTGCTGCTATTTGCGAATCGAGGCAATGGACAAGGTGGCGGATTCAAAAGAACAAGACAATGAGCATGTTGTTCCCGTGTAAATGTACTTGTGTATTTAAGAGCATTCATGTAAATCTAATTGTGTTTCCTAGGGCCACGAGGAGTGTTCCGGTAAACGCCGAACCTTCTGGCTCTCACTGTAACAGGGGCGGTACCAGGGAGAAGGCCTGGCGTGGATCGGCCTCCGTGGCTCACTGTTCAATAAATGTTCAACTAGCAACGTCGTTCACCGTGCACAAGGTCAAACCTTCGGGTGTGTGCCATCCAAGCTGCTCATGCGGAGACTGCTTTCGGCGCTCATGGGGAGTCCGAGGCTGGGTTCTGCGCTCTTCGAGCGGCGAAGCGCATACAGCTGGAAAATGCGCAAAAAACTCATCAAGATCGCGTACGCGTCAAGACCACAAATCGCGAGTACTCACCTGAAATGCAAGTATGTCACAACGCAGGAGAACGGAACCCCCGACCTCCCTTGCATGAACCGACCCCCTATCCACTGCACCACGACCGGCTTACCTGGAGTGCCATCGCGGGCGCACAAGACATCGATCGAATTTCAACGTGGACCCCGTCGCATGATCTCTAACCTAGGAGGCCGCAGACAGAAAAAGGTTACGGTGTAGAAATTGTGGCCGTATGGTAGCATCATTTCTATCTCCCTACTTCAATACCTGGATACCTCTGTTGCTTTATTTTTGACTATTGCTTCTTTTCATTTTTTTCTATTATGGTTGTGCCGTGGCAGCTTTTTTGGTTCTGACTCGCGACTAAACACTCAAGGGTAGGCAAAAATTGGACTATTTCGGCACTTGTTGTACTCTCACGACTTCAAAGGTCGAGCAGTTGGAAACAATTCACCCAGACGTCATCACAGAGGGGTTGTCTGGGGTGCCGATCACGAATGTGACATTGGTAAATTTTCGGCCATTACGGTAGGTACGGATGACCAGGTCATGGTCTCGAATTTCGAGCGCGTTTTTTGAATTCGAATATTCAAAAAATCGCTTTTTCAAATGTATTCGGTTTTGGGTATTCATAGAAATCGTATTTTTCGCATATACCCGAATTCGAATCCTCGAAAATTTTGCGAAGATACAGCTATTTATAATTTGTGCTCCATCCTATCCCTGCCGCGGTCGGTTAGAGCACAGACGGAACGCTGCGGCGGCAAATCAGCGGTCTCTACAATAGTGATGTGAATTACGGGATCTCATTCTGTCTAACACAATACGACTGTCTGTAGGTGACAAAGGGGGCGAATTCGTGGTAGTGCCACAACAGTTGGACATGGCTATAACCGGAATGCACCTATCCGATGCCTCCCTATACCACTCTTCCTCTCTCAGAGTTTTCGGCCCAATGCCGCAAACTAAACAATATCTCGGTTTCCACAGCAAAGCATGCGGACTTACCACCTTCTATTATATCCCGCCTAAAAGTTGACGCGCCTTCCTGACCCGTTCTATATCTCCTCATAAAAACTCATAAACTCTCTAGCGACGATTTGTCGTCATCCGAGCCTTCCAATTTTAAGGTTTGGCCTATTATAAGCTGCGATAGGATTTCGTGGTTTTTAAATTTAATCCTGGTTCAACTCCTTAAATATATCCCTGCTCATCTTAGCAACACTCGCAACACTCATATGTTCTTGGACCACCTCCGCAATGCTACGTGTTAGTAAAAGCTGCGCATTTGAGTCATTCGACGTTGAAGCTTTGAACACCAACGTTTCAAATGACTCCGCCATGCAAGCTGTCTTCGAACTCTTGACCCAACACCAACAAAGTCTTTGCTTGCATGGTCTTTCCATTCTTGCTTTTATGACATTTTTAAAAGAGTTTCTCAGCTGCACCATTTTTAAGTAGTCGGGAAATAACTGCATGCAGACTAGGGGAATAGCCATGAGACAGAGACTGGCACCTGTTCTTGCCATTGCGTTTATGTCTAAAATTGAGAGCCCCATTCTGAGTCGATTACCTATGCTATACGGCAGGCATATCTGTTTTGTGGTTTGTTCTACACAACAGGAAATGGATAAGTGTTTCGAACTGTTGAACAATCAGTGTCGAAACATAAGGCTTACCAGGGAAAAGCCTAAAAATAATTGGCTCTCGTTCCTAAATGTCGAGATCTCCATTGCTAATGGATCCTATAGAACAAGGTGGCATCGCAAGCCTTCCAACAGGAACATTCTAATTCATTACCGTTCCTTACACCCCATTCAGACTAATCGAGCGGTAGTCCGTAACATGTTTCGGACAACAAAAGAGGTCTGCACAGGTGCCATGGAAAGACTCCATCAGTGAGGCGCGCGATATAGCTGTAACTAATGGATATACCCCTCTAAGTCCTTTAAAAGGGCACAGCGGTAACATCGCCCGTTCAGGAGTCTCCAGAGACTCTAGGGATAACAAAATAGCATTCTGTATGCCATTCCTCTCCGATGAGGTTAGCAAAGCCGTAAGGTTTTGCCTGAAGAGATGTGACCTAGACAAGCTGGTCTCGCTGGTAGAAATACCACCTGACAGTTTGAGGAAGCAACTTGTCAGGAACCGCATATATGACCAAGACTGCGTGACCCCTAACTGAGTAGTTTGCCCCTGGGGGAAATCGGGTGACTGCAGCAAGAGTGGGACCATCTACTTTATCTCGTGCTGCGCCTGTGGCGACCAATACGTTGGAGAGACGGCGCGACCCCTCTACATTCCAATCAAGGAACACCTGCAGAGCAAATCCAAGTCGCGGCTCTCCACCCCGCTGGGCACCCATCGGGTTGAAAGGCATGCAGGGGAAGATTTCGAGATTTCGGTCAAAATTCTAGGCCTGGAATCCGACACACTGCGCGAAAGACACTGGAGGCCTTTTGGATCCATTCTAAAAACCCAAAAATTAACCGGAAAGAGGAATGTCTCCTCGCTATCACCAGCGAACTTTCCCCATTTTTGGGACCTTGTGGGCTGACCTAGGCCTGGGCCACGGTCTGATCTAGGTCTCTGCGAGGGCAGTCACTGCCCTTTATAAACCAATACCTCCGAAACACAGGCACGCCCAAAAATACCCGACTCCCTAGCTTGTGGTCTCACAACCATCCACTTCTGCGGATCTACCCTAAAGTCGGTTCTTTGCACTTGATCTTTTTGGTTTGCTGAGTAGTACTTCATCAACTTTACTGTAAGGCTTTGTCGAGGGATTTGGTCGTTCAACTTTGTGAATGTTCTGTCTTATTTAGGCCCTTGAAGAAGGCGATTTTGCCGAAACGTCGGCCAATAAACGGATTTCCCAATCTCGAGTGGCTAATCCATATCAACAAACAATGATGTGAATCACTTAGACCTGCGACGCCGCCGCTGCCGTCCATCTTACCGCAAGTGTGCGGCTTAATGTGCGACGCGGCACCGTTCGCTGGCGGCGGCAAGTTATGCGTCCCTGACCTATGGGTAAGGTCAGGGCCGCCGCTTTGCAGCAACAGTGTGCGGAGGCGTTAAAATAGGTACTTGCTAACTCATCGCATACCGCGATGGTGTTTTGAACATACCCTAGAATGCTTCTATGACGCTACTGTACTAATTAGACGCCATCCCGTAGGCGGTGTATGGTGGAATTGCGTATGCACAAGGAACTGTTGAGATGTAAACAAACAAGAAAATCTTTTAAGTGTGGCTCCAGAAATTTTTATTCGTTTGGATTTGGTGCACAAATACACCCGACATTATTTTAAATACATTAACTATGTATTCGCCTTATGCATTATTAGCTGCCTCGAGCTACCACTTTATTTGCCTTAATCGTTGGTCGCATTATCTGCAAAAAAGGCCGAAGATAATCGTACAATTTGTAAAGGCTCTGCATACAACGATAGTCCTACCTGAAATGAGCAAACTAGTCCTTCATCAACGTTCATCATAGCGGCTGCGTTGTCGAATTGTCCACAGTAGTGAGGCGCCGAAAAGATGGTGACAAGGCGCTTGTTGGCGAAGAACTCGTAGCCGTCTTGTACCACCTGGAAAGGAAATGCTTGTGTGGCAGAGCTGCATCAGTTTGCACCTCACCTGATGAGCTCTGGCAATGAGGTCGATATCCAGTTGGGGCAGCATTTCGTTGACTACGTCCGCCCCGAATACGTAGGACACCCCTCGTGTGTTGGATGACCAACCCTGAATAGAAACGACGCCGTTTCAGTGTTTTTCATAATTCTGCCGCTTCTCAATTTGGAAGTGCGGCGCAATTCGTGGGGTGCAGTACCTCAGAATTCCGTCAAATTGGGTTATTAGCTGAGATTCATACTTCCTGTCGCGACCGCAGGATCGTTGTCTGTCCTGTGATTGGCCGCGCGCGCTGTTTCTCACGGTGGCTTGCCGATGAGGCACTTCGATCGGCCCAAATCGTGGGTAAATGGCTGAGGCCATGTCATACCTTCGCTCACCCCGAGCGAAGGCAACGAACAGAGCGATGAGCGAAGTCTCTTCGCTAGCTTGAAGCTAGCGAATAGGCGCGCAGTTAATAGCGTTGTGTGCAGCTGCGTCGTAGCATTGCTACCGATGCTGGCTGACGCTCTGCTCAGCTCAGCGACGCGGTCGCATCGGTAGCGATGCCGTATCGCTCGAAAGTATGACGCCCCGCTAGCGAGGCTTCGCTAGCGGTGGATCGGACAACTGCTACAGGCGTCTGCCCCTCCACAACGTCTGATACTGTCCCTTCCCCAATTGTGTTAG
The DNA here is from genome assembly GCA_947359475.1 of Heligmosomoides polygyrus bakeri. Lineage (NCBI taxonomy): Eukaryota > Metazoa > Nematoda > Chromadorea > Rhabditida > Heligmosomidae > Heligmosomoides > Heligmosomoides polygyrus. The sequence goes on from OX375866.1 coordinate 5,827,210, forward strand.
TTGTCCATCGCCTTCGCTAGCGAAGAGCGATGGTGTGACATAGGCCTGACGTCAGGAGTGCATCGGCGCAAGCTCCGCCCTTCCGACTCTGCCAATCGGCGTCGATCGTCCCTGCACTCCGGCGGCGAAGTTATCCGCTCTCTCGATTATACTGCCATCCTGCCGGATGGTCATCATTGGCCACCGGTTCTGCAATACTTATTTGCTGCTCACTACGGGGTAACAGCACCAGGAGAGGATCATGGGGTCTAGTGACCTTTGCGCTCACCCCCACGGCCTTAAGGATATTCCATCCAATACGACCTAGGAGGATTTCTGTCATTATTTTCTATCTCGATGTGGTGTATGGTATCTGCTTCTCGATACGTGCCCCAATAAACCTCATGTAGTTGCCGTGTGTCCTGCCGGGGGAATCCCTCAGCTTCAGGTCACAGCGCGGTTGGCAAGCTGGCCGCCACGCGGTTTGGATTTCGGTGACCCTGGTATATTACGCAGGTGTTGATTTTTGTATATGTCCCTCATCTTGCATGGGTATTCGGGGCTTTCCTTCCGTGGACGTTTGGTGATGCGCGGAATCAGGTGGCAGCAGGTAGTGGCAAGGGCCAGCCGGCAGCTCTATAAATACGATGTGTAGGCAGTACGCTATGGACGGGATCAATACGTAGGGTCGCCGCATGGTGACTGAAACATAAGCCTTGCCTCAAGCACCGTTTATACTCAATTCTCTGCGGGGCGTGTCATAATGAGAATTACCAATCGATTATTCCGTGCGGTCTAATCGATATTGGTAATTCTCATTATAAGGCGCCGCGTTGTTATTGCAGTGTAAACGGGGACCTTACGGTGGCGAAATATAAACAATTTTCTCGTCAAATTGGACATTTTTCGAGAGTGCACATTTTCAAAACAAATTGGACACTTCTGAACAAAGCTTGACGCTTACGAAATCAAAGTAACCATGTTCCAGTTCGAAAGAAGCTTCTTCTACATTTCAAATAGAGACTTTTCAAGAAAGTTACAATTTTTATTTAAGGAAAATGTATTTTTATCTAAGGAAAATGTATAGCTACAATTTTTTTTTAAGGAAAATGTATTATGATTTATTGAGATATTCTTTAATTCACCTGTTCCAATAAGTGAACACAATGTTTGATTTTCTATAATAAATGTATTTTCAAAGGAAGAATAATAAATTAAACTTTGTTTGAAAGCACAGGAAAGCAGCAATCAATTAGTGTATTAAAAGAAGAGATCGCGCCATGCACTCGACTATATCGTTGCGGCTTCTACTTGATTGATAGCAGAATTTCTGTTTGGGTGGTGTAACGAAAATGTGAGCGGTACAACAAAAACTGTTACAAAAACTAGCATTCAAATAAGCAACATTTATACTATCAGCCAAATAAAAACAGTGACGATCTGGTTGAGTGCATTTTACGATATCTTTTTGCAATGCACTAGCACTAAATGATTGCTGCTTTCCTGCACTTTAAAACAAAATGTAACTCATTTCTCCTTTAAAAATAAGGTTTGTGTAGAATTTCAAACAGTGTGTTCATTTGTTAGGGCGGTTGAATTTGAATTAGGAACTTTCGATGAAATTCATACTAGATTTTCCTTAGAAAAATTATTGTAATCGTCTTGGAAAGTCTCTGTTTTAATGTAGAAGAAGCTCATTTCGATTTCTAAGAGGTTTATTTTGATTTCGTAAGCGTCAGCCTTGATTAGGAGAATGTCAAATTCAACTCGAGAAGTGTCCAATTTGACGTGGAAATGGTACAAATGCGACGATGGACCGCCAGGCGGCTGGAAAAATCGATTTATGTATTGATTACGGTATCGCGTGGCTGTGCAAGTATGAACTACGTCTTGGAAAATTGTGTCGATATAGCTGAATTGAAGCTAACAGCGGTTTAAAGTCTGCGATGCGTCTCCGTGGAAGGTAAAGGCAAAAATAGCGAACCTTAACGTAATGATCGGGATCACTCCATAGAAGATCAATATGTAACGATGGATTCGGTGGATCGATTGGACGAGTGATTTGCCGCAGTTGATCCAATGATTTTAGCTAGAAAGTTACTATTTCATTGCCAATCCCAACGCATAATTCTAGTGTGGTAGAATTCTGTGCTAATCGATGTTGGTCTTCTATAGGTTTGACGATGTTGAAGCGATTCAGACTAAGGCCTGTGTTATACTTCGGCGACGCTGTTGTCGGCGACGTCGGCGGTAGTGTTGAGCGGGTGCTACGCAGTGCGTAACAGCCCGCGCCACACTGTCGCCGACGTCGCCGACAACAGCGTCGTCGAAGTATAACATAGGTCTAATGCAAATATAAGAGGCAGATCGTGAAACGCAAGAAAAATGTCAAAGAAAACTAAATGGATTGATCAGTGCACAGGAACTTGTGGCATCCAAAGCATCAATTTGCGAGGCACCAGAGCGAACGAGGGAAATTTAGAGAAATGGACAAATAGTTCAAAATAATGTCGAGTAATGAGATCTATAAGAGGGTTTTGAAGTACAGTAGTGGAAATTCGCTGCTGTTGCGCTGTACTTTTTCACTACGGATTCTTCACGTTCCACATTTACGTTAACAATCTGAGCCGCTAGGTTATCACGTAGTCCTTTTCTTAATAGCTTTGGTAGGGTTAGACTACAATTTAAGAAGAAGCAGCGGTGAACGTGAACTTTTTGATTTTTTAATGGAGTTTTCAGCTGATGATATGTAGATAGCAAGTATCTAAATGAAGACGATTGGTAAGAAATGTCCAAGCAGTAAGAGGCATCGAACCGACGTCAATTCTGTCAATTTGTGACGAAGTAACTGTGGTAACCTTGGGTGAGAGTCCTCCATGCATACAGAGAATCTTGCCGGCTACAAGACCCGTGAATGGCATCGTTGAGAACGTTTCCTGAAATGAGCAGGCAGAAATGCTCAGAATTTATTGATTCTTTGAGGGTTCTTCGATTAGGATAGGTCCTTATGAGCTATTTGATTTAGCGTTCCCCCTTGTTTTTTGTTCTGCACGTATTAAGTTCCATGTCGAGGATGTTGGCAGCACGGGGAGGGCGAGCGCACTAGCTAACCATGACCAATCAGAGCATCGACTGAACATGCACTGGCCATTCGCAGGACCGATCACACACCCCCTTTTTGACTGGCACTTTCATTGGATGTGGTCTAGCTGGCTGGCGTGTTCGCCTTTCCGCATGCTGCCCACATTCGCGACATTGCCTAAAATAACCGCTGTAACCAACGTCTGCTTTCAAACGAATACATCTCTCAAAAAATTGAGACTACGCTGAATAGACGTTATGACACTCTTGGTGTCCCTCGAAGTCCACTGGTCTACTCTGGCACGCGAGAGTTCCGGATAAAAAGGTCGTCAGCGCTTCTTCAAGAAACTCGAAGATTAAGGGGTGACTGGCGAGGTCACACAGATCGCTACCTGGCATTTCTGGACCTGGAGAAGACCTACGACAGGCTACCCAGGGCCGTGCTCTGGAGAGCCCTTCGATGGAGGGGTGTTCCGGAATGCGTGATCATGGCCATAAAGGATATGTACGAAGGCTCGAAAGCGGCGATACGAACTTCACACGGGGAGACGAGAAAAGTGGACATCACAGTAAAGGTACACTAAGGGTCGGCTCTGAGTCTGTTCCTCTTCCTGTTGACGCTTGACTCTATAGTGGACCACCTTGAGGAAGGCCCTCTCAGGACGATCCTCTACGCGGACGACATCACCTTAGTAGCCGACAACCAGGAGGAGGTGGAGGAGAAAGTGCAGCTGTGACAGAGATCCCTCGCAGACAACGGCTTACGGCTGAACGTGAAAAAGACGAACTTCATCAGCTCTGAGCAGTGCGCTGGATCGATCCTAGTCTGCCAAGGGGAATCTAACGGGAGGGTGGAAGAATTCCGTTACCTCGGAAGTGGCCTATCCGAGAGAGGAAATGTGGATCAGGCGGTCAGGGGATGGATATACGCAGCCTGAAGGGAGTCCACAGGGATCTTCTGCGACCGTACATGCTCCAGGAAGCTCAAAGGCGAGCTCTATAGAACAGTTGTGAGGCCTGCCCTCCTCTACAGCGGTGAGTGCTGGGTCCTAGGTAAGGCGCAGGAGCGGCGACTGCACGCTGCGGAAATAAGGATGCTGAGGTGGGCATCTGGATGGAGGATGGATGCGTCGGGACAGGGTCAAAAATGAGGATGTTGGAGCAGCGATGAAGACAGCCCCGATCTAGCTGAGGATGAGGGAGCAGCGCCTGAGGTGGTACGGACACGTCCTCAGAAGGCCAGAGAATCACCCTCATAAGGTTGGCCCTAGATTTCGAGGCACCAGGAGAGCGTCCGAGAGGAGCACCAAGGAAAAGGTGGATGGACGTCATCAAGATCTGCCGTCATCGAGATCTGTCGAAATCGGCGGCACAGCAGATGACGCCCTTGATAGGATGAGGTGGCGACAGATCCCAAGAACAGCGGACCCTGCGACAGCGCGTGACTAAATGCTCAGGAGAAGAAGAAGAAGAAGAGGCGAGGTCGCACAGGTGATCCAATGGCCTCTGTGAATAAGGGACAAAGTATAAAACTTGGCCTTAATCAGTCCCTTGATGGGACGGGTCACGTATTCTGAATGTACTGGGGAATGCTTGGTTGCGCTGGGGAGGATGCGATCATTGGCCGTTTCGACAGTCGGCGCATTGCCGTACTGCGCTACGAGCTAAACAAAATTAGCTCAAGCCAATGTCTTAATTGTTTTTGTTTGTAGACACACTATGCTCTGCTGGTGGTAGATCTTTTCATTTGGATGACTTCACAATGAAAAACAAAAATTGCAGCTTCAAGAATATTGGCGACAGACCTGAAAGCCAAGCCACAGGCGCGTACTGTTATACCGTCTGTTACATTCTTCAAAAAAGCCATATACTCGATTTATAGGTGCACATTCATGGTTCCCTCGAAGAATAAAAAAATTTCCCGGATATTTGATCTGAACATGGAGGCATAGTATTGTTCGAGAATTGGACGAATCTCTGAACGGATACCTTATAAGAAAAGAATAGTGCAATACATTCCAGATTTTGATGGCCACGATCAACGTAGTCGCCGAGGAAAAGGTAGTTAACCATCGGTGGGAATCCGCCTCGATCAAACAGTCGCAGAACATCTGCAAGGCAAATCAGCTGTAACCACTTATTGAGACGTATGTTAGTATTGTAGATATGTACTAGAGTACTGTAGGTATGAGTTCACCTAGCCCTATACGAGTGCTTGCTAACCTGCATATTGACCGTGAATATCCCCACATATTTTTATAGGAGACTGGACCTCGAGCATTGATGCTTGACTGAGGAATACTTGCCTGTAATGTAAGAACATGGGAGATGACGACTGATATTAGGTTGGTGCATAAATTCTTGGACATTTGATCCCTATTGAATTGAAAGCGCATTTTCCCGCCAAATTTCTCACATCTATCAACGCTTTAATGATCGATCGATTGAGAAGGGAAAGGGCTACAAAACTGTTCCTCACATTCACTTCTGCGTTGTTAACGTCAGCTATTATGGCTAAGCGATTCATCCGAACTGAGACGCATATTCGGCACGTCATGTTATTCCTGCATCAATCTGGCCTCAATGCCAACGAGTCGTATCGTCGCCTGAAGGATGTTTACAACGAGAGTGCTCCTGCTCGAAGTACTTGTACCAGTGGTCCTCGAAGTTCGCAGTTGGTGAATTCTTCGTTGAAGATAATGAACGAGAAGAGCGCCCGATGACACTGGATTTGGATGGCCTCCGAGATAGAGTGGAAGCGGACCCATACCAAACCACTCGCGAACTGTCCAGCACTCTTGGTGTTAGTCACTCAACAGTCGTTCGAGGATTGAAGTCGATTGGCAAGGTGCAAAAATTGGGTCGCTGGGTACCTCACGACTTGGCACAACATGACATGGATCGCAGAGCCGATGTCGCTCTGTCTCTCCTTACCCTCAGATGTACCTACGGATGGCTGGACAACCTTGTCACAGGGATGAGAAGTGGATACTCTACTTCAATTATCACCGGCGTGCGCTGTGGGTTGACGCAACTGGAGAGGCAGAGGACGTTCCGAAACCCGACCTTCAAGTGAAAAAGGTGATGCTATGCATTTGGTGGAGCGTTATTGGCGTAGAATACTGGGAGCTGCTGAACGAAGGGATAACAGTGACGGCAGAGGTTTACGTCAACCAACTGAGGAAGTTGAGGGCCCACCTTCAAACCACACGAGGAGAGCAAGTGAAGGTCTATTTTCAACACGACAACGCTAGACCGCATATTGCTAGAGCGACGGCGGCTGAGTTGGCGGTAGAGCGACGGCGGCTGAGTTGGCGGACTACGGATGGAGCGTTCTTCCACATCCACCTTACTCACCAGACCTCGCTCCTTCTGATTGTCGTTTGTTTTCAATCCTTCAACGCTATTTGGACGGCCAGCAATTTAAGAACCGAGAGGATGTCAAGGAGGCACTGCTCACATTTTGCGAATCACAACCGGCCATGTTTTGGAGAAAAGGCGTCCATGACTTACCAGCACGTTGGCGAAAGACAATTGATGCAAAGGGTGGTTACTTCAAATGATTTGATATTGTTGTTCGTATGTTGTGATAATAAATATTTCATGCCCCAAATGTCCGAGAACTTATGCACCAACCTAATAGAATGCCGAAAGAGCAGGAGTCCCACCCATATGTTTATCGGATGTTATGTGGTTTTTATCCTCCCGCCTCGGGGCGGCGCGTCAACTGTGAAAACGATTGGCGCGCTGCTCTCCGAAAACCGCTCGGCAGCTGTTCATCGAGTCCGTTCATTCTGCTGCGCGATTCATCGAATACAGTATACCAAATTCCCGCTAAGTGAAGTGTTTTTGGGAGCTTTGTTATGCACGCGACGCACAACGTGATGTAACGATAAGCTCCCATATCGATTGCCGAGGCGATGACGATTTTTGCGGCCCGGCAGAGGCCGGCAAGCGGTAAAACTAGGGATCTCCAATTTTGCCGCGCCGTTCGTGCACACTCTATCCCTACCGAAAGCGGCAAACCGTAGGAGTGGCGGAGCATAGTACTTCCCCTCTCAGGATCTACTGCCGCTGCGGAAAATTTAAAATTTTACTGCGCTACGAGTCTCAGCTGATTGAAATCGATCGTGGGGCTGGAGGGACGCGTACATTTCCAATCTAAACCCCTGTCACGTTCGGCTAATGCGGCTTTTAGGCGTATGCTATACGTCGCTCCGGCAATTGGAGGCGGTTGTCAGTTGTCGCCCCGTCGCTCTCGCGACGCGTCGCAGAGGGGTGTTATACCTCCGAGTGGCGGGAGCGGAACTTCCTCCCGTGCGACGGCCGTCGCAGTGCACTGCACTGCGACGAGAGATGGTCGCGGAGAGGAGAAGCTTGTCATGCTCTATTCTATGCAGTTCCCTTCACTTATTTCGACACTTCCTCCGTTCGTGACGGTTCATACTGATTTTAACACACGTCTGGTGATGTTTCTGTGGTCATGTGATGTTTTTGTTGTTCTCCTCGTAGGATTTTCTTCGTGGCTAGGCTCATTTCGGGCTTTTTTCCTCATGTGAACTTCCTCGCTGGCACCGAAACCCACACTTCTGTGCCGGACAAGTCACAGGGAGGTTCCGATGGCATTTCCGGCACAAAAATATGCCAACTGAACGGCTACTTTTCGGAGAAGATTTTTTCTAGGCCGTTTTTTCCCACTTGTGTGCCGATTCCTGCATTTTTTCTTACATGAACTTCCTCGACGGCACCGAAACCCACATTTCTGTGCCGGACAAGTCACAGGGAGGTTCTGGTGGCATGTCTGGTACAGAAATGTGCCATTTGTGCTGGACACGTCACTAGAGCCCTCTCGTATCGTGTCGAGCACAGAAACGTGGGTTTTCGTGCCTGCTGGTAGAGTGGGAAACGAAAGAAATGCATGAGTGAGCACATGAATGGCGGAAACCCTTCTAGCAAAACATGCCATCGATAAAATACCTTTAAAAACAATAATCCTACAACGGTATACGGATCAGAATTCTCGCGACGCGCGCCGCGAGTCATCGCATCGCTGTGCAATCCCGCGTCGCTGCAGCGGACGGGAGTATACCATACGCCTAGTATTCCCGTCTCGGCAGGAGCGCCGCGCCGCTGCGCGATGGCGGTAAGAAAGAGATGCGTCAGTGACACACGGCAACGAGCTTCTGCGTACTACGGAGTGTACGCCGAGGACGGCAGCGGGGACGTTCCCTTTCATTTATTGCGTGCTCGTGATCATGCATAGTGTAAGTCTCAAGAGATCAGAGGCCGGATTCATCATCGACTAACCCGCGGGTATAAGGGGTAGAGATACCCACAATGAAGCCTGCGTCTCTGACTCTTGCGTTATCTCTGCCTGACTCTTATCTTATCTCTACCCCTTATCACCCGCATACCCACGGGTTAATTGTTGATGAATCCGGCCTCAGTTCTCCATAGCCAGTCCCCATATCTTGAACAAGAACATTTTTGAAGCTCGCAAAACAATAAGACAACAAAATATTTGCGTCGCTTTTGGATCACCGCTGTCTTCATAAAATCCAGGGATCCATTCACATTCAACATGGAAGGCTCTGAGCACGATTACATATACGTTGTTGCAGCAGAAGGATATTGAACCTTGCTTCGGTCAGAGTAACCCTGCCAGATGTGGAGGAGATACAGGCTGATGTGATAAAAAGAGAGGCCGCGGTTGATAGAGAACTGGTTGAGAGCATGTGTTTAATTACCACCAGTACTCATGCCAATAACGTCCTTTCGGCATGAAGGCTTGACAAATCTACCTATTAGATTGTAAAAGTCTGCCTCGTCCAACATGTTGCTCGGAAATTAGCCCAGTTGACTATCATCTTTCTCTGTCCATGCATAACATTTTATCTGGCAGGAAGTTTCATTCCTCAAACGTTTTAAGAAGGACCATCACCCCTCGACCTAGAGATTACCCCTTGCGGAACTAAAACAAAAAGAGCACAGCAAAATGATTCACTCTGATGGAGAAAGCTCCGACTCCACACCGAGTCTGCCGCCGTTAATCCTTCAGTGGCGCTCTTCGCCGCATATCGTAACCAAAAATTCCGTGAAATGCATTGTTTTGAGGTGGTGGTGTGTACAAGGAATGCGTCGCCGCCGCGCGGTGCGAAAAATCAATAGCTCTGCCAACCATCACGCCGCGCCGCGCGGCGGCGCAAGTATAAAAGGCGCGTAAAGCGAAGGCTCTACCGGTGTCGCTGCTGCGCAAATTCTTAAATCCGAAATGTGCTGACGCGATATGGCACAGCTTGCACGCGGAGACAAGCTCTGCGTCCTTTGCCGCTAGCGCTTGATTGAGCTACGTGATCATTCGAGTTACGTCCACTCTACATGTCATCGCGTCGCTCGGTGTCGAAAATATAAAGGCTCGAGCACACTTCGCTGCTTTGCTGCGGCAGCAATGATGAAGGATGTCATCGAGCTGCTGCTGCATTTGCTGACGGACAAATGCAGCGCCGCAGCCATGGACACACTTTGCTGCGGCAGTGAGGGCGGTTTTGCTGCCGCAGCAGGAAATGTCGACCGACATTTCTTGCTGCGGCTGCTGTTTGCTATCCTTATCATTATCCGTATCATTTGCGAAAGCAGCGTGCACCCTCATTTGCTGCTCGAGCCGGGTTTGCTGCGGCAGCGGTGTGCTCGAGGCTTAATCGGGCCTTAAGCGGCTTTCACACTGCCGTTGCTGCTGTTGCGCAACCGATGCTGTAATGATGAAGCATACCGCAGAGATGCAGAGGAGCAACAACGGCAACGAGGGGTCTTTCACACTGCTGTTGCCGCAACCCCGCATCAGCAACACCGGCATCGGCTGCGCAACTGTTGCGCGGCCTCAGCAGCAAGGAATTATCGCCATCATTCCTTGTTGCTGTAGCTCGTCCACGGAGGCATATCACAGGTCTTATCTCATTATCTTATCTCACGCGTTGCGGCTGCAGCAAGCATCGAACTCCACCCCTTTTTCGTTGCTCGCTGCTGCAACAGCGGCAACGGCAGTGTGAAAGCCGCTTTAGGTCGGCAATTGAGATTTTTGGCATGCCGCCCTAAAGGTTAACCGGACCTCGATAACTCCTCAGCGCGAGCTACTGGATGCCGAGTGAGTACAAGCCTTGAAATTCTCCGCGCTCTCATTTCTCCCATAATTACCAATGTTGCCTTGGTCGCAACTAACCTAGATGTCCTAAAACTACCATCCTAACAAGGCGACTACCTACCAATGTGAGTACGTGGTCGGTTGCCCCCCCCCCCCCCTCCCTCCCGCCCTGAGCCTGCTTGCGCCGGAGTGTGTTATTTGAGCCAGATCCTAAAGCTTGCCTTCTCTTGGCTAGATCTGTATACAGAACAAGGCAGCATGGCTGATCCCTCCGTTTAGGAATTGAGGATGACCTATTGTTTAACGGTGACAATCATAGATCCACATGCTTGTATGCTCCCGTTCGCGCAAATGCGAGTTGGGGGAGGTGTGGCAGGCCATCAGTACTCAAGAAAGTACGACGTGTCGTGGCGTTTCCCACGTGTGGGACGAGCTTCTACCCGTTTGTTGTGCGATACGCACCGTTTAACCTGGACCCCTCTAGCTGCAACCTGTATTGCACCCATCAGTTCGTGTACAATAGAAAATTCCACGTCACAATATCCGACTGCTACGCTGGAAGATGTCGAAGCTCATTTATTGCCCCCCCCCCAACCCGCATCCCTTGTAGTAAGCTACATCTGATCCCTTCCTAACACGCACTGTACCTGCTACCTCGTCATCTCCTTGTAAAGTAGTTTACCTTCGTCTCTCTCGTCTTTGTGAAGAAGTGACTGAATATCTTCACCACGCGGTAAATCCGAGTCCTTACCGAGCAGACTGGCAAAGAGTCATGAGTTCTGCTTCCTTCACATTGTTAACCAATGAACAGCCAGGAACTCCAACGTTCAACAGCCGAACGATCATGTCGTCAACATCGACTCGAGTGCCCATGATGGTTCGGCAGGTGCTGAAAAGGTGTCACCAGTGACGCGATGAGCGTTGAAGGAGTCAGCAGTCCAAGTGACCTGTCTGTATGCTTGCGGTTCTTACCGGAGTAGGAGAAAGCAACGAGTTAACTGTAAGGACGATCGTGTTAAAATGGTCCTCACCGCGTTTCTGTTCCATTGTTTATCCTGCATAGACATTTGATAGGCTGTTATCATGCCACATCTAAACGATGGGGATATTTATGGTTTTGCGTTATCGTAATTTCACTGCTTGCTGGGTGGTCCATAAATACTGCCACACTCGTTTTACCTTACATTTGAAAAAATCTTTCAAGGGGCGAAGTTATGGATCGGGGGCAGACATAACTCCAACGCCGAAACCTCCCGGGGGTCGCGCACGGTGCGCGACGATATTGGACGAGTTGTCGCGGTCCGTTGCTTCCGACGGCTAGAAACGCTTCCTACAGGGAAATGCGGCATTTGCCTTATTTCAACGTTTCTTGGAGATGGTATATGAATGTGGTTTCAATAGGACGATAAGCGACAGTTTATACAAGAATCCTGGTCATGCAGATGGTTTCTAACGTCAGTATTTGCCATCTACAACTTCTTCGGTCAATTTTTACCCGTGGTTATGGTTATACTAAGGAAAAAGGTCACTATCACCCATTCCCGGATCAATTGTCCTACTGCAGACTGTTGCCTACCACATTCTGTGGAACCTTAAGTTCTTTGCTAGAAATGTGCTCTGGGAGCTTAAACACTGAGAACATTTCGTGCTCCGCGGCTAACCATGCGTCACCGAGCGCACGTCCGCGTTTTAGCGCCGCGACGTCGCACGCGGCTAGCGCGCGACATCGCGTTGGAGTTATGTCCTGGAGCCAGTTCTGGATATTTTGAAGCAAATGAACGCATCCGAAGTGCTATACATATATATGCCACTGGACGTGACTCATCGCCTTCACTCATATTGCATATGGCTCAGGGCGTCATGGGCGTCTTCTGCACGATCGTCATTGAGTTGTTGCGTCTCAGATGAGAGCAAGGTCTACATGTATGCCTGACATCCGGACCTCCATGAAGAGACGACGATGTTCAAAGTGCCATTTGCAACCCAGGGGGTAACTAGTGCTCCACGGGATCTAGAGGGTGCGCATAGTTTACCTTGTACAGTGGATGGCGCAGTCGACAACTACTAGCAGAACTGGATTTTGGACTTCATATTGGAATATATTATACACTAATATTATACCCAAATGCATTCCAAGTCTGAGCTCATGGATTCTTACAGAGCGTTAATGGCAAAGACAAATCCGAAGCGACCGGCTATTAGCAACTTGAAGCTTTCTGATCGCAGCGCTGGTTTTATCTCCAAAGTTCTCAGTGTTCTTTGACGTATAGTGTGTGTGTGGCGCCATAAAACGATTCGAGGAGCTTGGGACATTACCGGAGAGGACTACAAGAGGTAGGAATTCGACTACTGGAACTCCGGAAATGATCAAAAAATTCTTGAGCGAATTCGTCGTAGTTCTCGTAGTTTCTTGCGAAGAACTCAATATTTCTGCTACCAGTATTAGAGCCATCGTCAGGAATAAGCATAAGATGTATCCATGTCGTATTCAAGGTGTTCACATGCTAACTGAGAGAATGAAAGCTCTACGACTACGAAGATGCAAGAAGTTGCTGAAACGGTTCGTGAATGGCACGCACTGCGCAATCGTCTTCTCTGATGAGAAAGTTTCCACCCTTGAACCTGTAGTAAATCGTCAAAACTTTTTTCATTATACCGTGTAAGTTAGCGCTCCTATCCGTGAAGGAGAATTGGTTGGAAGAATGGCACATCCTGCTTCAATTAAGGTCTGTTATGCTACAAGATTAACAAAGGCGAGTACAAGAGACCGGTTTTTAAGGACGTATTAAAGCCCTGGGCCGATGTACACTTCGGAAACAACAGATGGTGCTTGAAGCAGGACCTGCACAAAAAACGGGAACGACACAACAGCGGTGTAAACGTGAACTCCCGGACTTCATTGCGCACGAGGACTGGCCTTCGAACTCACCTGATTTAAACCCCTTGACTTCGCAGTCTGGTCAGTTATTGAACAAAGTCTGCTCTGCCCCACACGCAAGTTTGATGTCTCTGAAAGCTTCCCTGACGAAAGCGTGAAATGAAATGAGTGACGACTACCTCCGTGTCATGTGTAAGGCCCCTGTTATACTCCCGCGGGAGCTTCCGCGGATGGGCGGAAATCGCGTCGGGACCCCGCGCCGGGCCACTCGTCGCGGCCCGCCACGCCCGCCTCCGCCATGTACCATTGGTCCGCGGACGTTCCGCGTATGCTCCCGCGGGAGTATAATAGAGGCCTAATGCGTTCATCTCTCGTCTGAGGACTTGTGTTCGTATGAAAGGCGGCCATTTCGTATGGCTTTAAATTGGTTCTGTTAAGGCCCCCGCAGACTTCTGCGGCCAGCGGCGGACGGCGAAATCGATGAGTCACGCCGCTCAACGGTTGCGGGGCCACTCGCCCCCGCGAGCGCGGTTCCGAACGTGGTAGGTTAGACTCCAGACGGAAGAGTTCGGCCTTTTCGCTATGGCGGAGGAGAGCACAGATTGGGCTAGGGAAGGGACTCCGGGGTGTGGCGAGTCACCAGACGCGAATCAAAGTAGGGCAGCGGCAACGCCGCAGATGTCTGCGGGGGCCTTTAGTAAGAGAATGGGGTTGCTATGTTTCAAGCTTCGCTGTCAAATTCGCATTTGTGTTGAAGTTACACTGTGATATTATTGTACGGGTAATTTGCGGGCACCCTGTACATTCAGATGTAGTACACTTGATCCTGCGTTACGTGTCCTAATGGAAGGAAGAAGGATTGCGTGCTACTCACTGTTGTATAATATACAATTTTCACGTCAAACCGGACACTTTTCTATACAAGCCTGTCGCTTTTGAAATAAAACTGAACATCTTCCAAATCAAAACGCGCTCCTTCTACATTAAACTAGAGACGTACTTGCTTTGATAGCACGATGGTCCATCAGAATGATTCCATCAGATCTCTGTGTCAGAATGTTACTCCATCACCCTCGAGAACTCGAGGCGGTTCCATGAAATTAACTTTGCCAGAGCCAGCACCAACCTGAGGGCTAGGTCTTTTACCTGTCGAGCGGCTTCTGCTTTCGTAGCACTCAGGTTTGGTGTTCCTGCCTCACCCCATGAATCCGCTGAGTTCAAGCGCCACAAATACACTACTCGAGTACTAGGTCATGTAGTCAGTGGTTTGAGTGTTGCTTGGTTTTTGTTTTTGTTTTCCTTCTCTGTTACACGTGTGTCTTTTACCCACGTAATAAGTAAACAAATAAATAAATAAATAAATAAATCAGCAAATGGTGTCTTAGCAGGGACCACAGCCCTTCCATTCCTCTCGATTTCTGGCGGCTTGCATACGGTATAGCAGACCGCATTTTCAAAACGATTTCGAGAATGAGTGAGTCCATCTTCCCAGCGGCCTCTTTTGTTTCTTGGGGTCGGATTTATCAACGATTTGCAACAATTTAACGGAGAAAATATAGCCGAAATTTCTGACAACGCGACTTATCAACGAGCAATATGGAGAAAATGTTAGTGTTGTCAGGAATTTCGGCTGTACTTTCTCCGGTAAATTGCTGTAAGTCGTTGATGAATCTGGTCCTTGGAAGCCATTCGGTAACTCATAAACTCTATCGGTCGTCTTTTCGTCGAATTAAGTGACCTGTCCAGCGATGCTTCGACTTCTTTATGTACTGCAGCGGGTCTACCAGCTGCAGTACATTAAGAATTCGAAGAGTTTATCCCTTAGATCTGAATAAAGTAGACCGAGCAGACATTGTTGACGAAGGCTCGTTTTTAGAAGACATCTTTCCAAAGCACGATGGGTCGACTGGATCGAAGAAAATGTTGCTTCTAGTGGGGCTAGGTTCCAGTAGCGTAGCGTAATGCTGGCAGTACAGACTCCATGAAGATCGTGGCCCTGAGGTCAGAGTGTCTTATCTGGTTAATAACTTCTCGATTCGAATTAAAAGCAGCTCACACTCCGCGCTTCCTGCGAGATATTTGGGAAGCTAAGTCGTTCATCGTGTTCAGCTCTATTCCCAGGTGGAAGTAGGAATCCATTTGCTGTGGAGTTTTTCCTAATAGCTGTTGCACACCACTGGTTGGCCATGAATTTCGTTTTGTTCGTGTTCATGTTGAAGCCGATCTTCGCTTCAGCCATGTTCAGCTCATTTATCATCTTGGTGATGTTTGGTATTTAATGAGCTAAAGACTAACAAAAATTATTAGAATAATTTCTTTGTTCAAGGAAAATTTGAGTATGACTTGCTTGAAGTTTCGATTTGCATACCCAATAATATGTTTATGAGGAACGGACAAGTTTCTGATGCCCCATTCTCGCTCAACGGAACGAACATCTCCGAATGCTCCAGCTACGTGTATATGGGTCGCGAAGTCAATATGGCCAACGACCTAGCGCCGGAGCTGAGCAGGAGGAAACGAGCGGCTTGGGGAGCTTTTAAGAGCGTCGAAGAAGTCGCGAAGAAGACGAAGAACGTCCGACTCCGTGCCCACCTATTCGACTCTACCGTTCTTCCTGCCCTAACATACGCCTCAGAGACCTGGGCTATGCGAAAGCAGGATGAACACGCGATCAGCGTCGCGCAGCGTGGAATCGAGAGGACGATGCTCGGAGTGACACGACAAACGCAAGTGAGAGAAGGCCTCCGGAGTTCCGAGCTTCGCCGACGTTCGAAGATCAGAGACGCTGTCGCGTGGGCCAAGTTGTCGAAAATTAGGTGGGCCGGCCACGTAATGCGCTTCGCAGACACCCGCTGGACGAGAGCCGTTACCGACTGGATTCCGCGGGATGTCAAGAGAAGACCGGGACGCCCACCAACGCGTTGGTCGGACTTCTTCGTGAAAGCTCTGAACGACCGATATGACGCTCTTCGTGTCCCTCGAGCGAGGAGGATCCATTGGACCACTCTGGCACGCGACAGGGACGAATGGAGACGCTGCTGGAGCCTGCTTGAGCAAGTCGATGATCAGCGGGACAACAGGTGATACAGGTGATACCCAATAAGTGAACACATTGTTTAAAATTCTACCACATTTTTAATTTTTTAGAAAAGGGCTGAATGCTTGTTTTAAAGAGTAGGAAGTTGGCTATTTTTTACTGTCAAAAGAAGGGGTTGCACCATGCCGTCGTCGCGATTTTTATTCGATGACTAGCAGAATTTGTTTGCACGGAGTCTTACACCTGCAAACGATAACAAAATAAGCAATTGTAAAGGGCCCACATACCCCTCACTTTGACGGCTCATGTAGGCATTAGCATTACCGCTATAAATCACATAGAATTTGCGACGAGCTGTGCATGAGTGCGAGTGCATGCCGGGATCTCGCCTTCTAATGCATTACACGATGGCTGCCTTTTGCGTTTTAAAAGAAAATGTATTATATTTTTCAAGTTCTTTTTATAAAATTGTTGGCCTCCTTCGGGTAACTGAGCTAGATAAAAGTTTCAATGAAAGTTATATCAAATTTTCCATGAACACGAAATTATTCCAACCATCTTATAGTGTCTGTACTTTAACCTGTAAGAAGCTCGTTTTGATTTGGAAGACGTATCTTCTAATTTCAGAAGCATAGTATGTTTAGAAGAATTTACGATTTTACGTGGTGTCCAAATTGTCGAGAGGGGGTACATGTCGCGAATGTGAGCAGCATAGGTAGGTGGGAGCCCGCCGGCCAACAATAACCGAGCAGAGCACAGACCGAACACATGCCTGCCGATAAGGGCACCGACTGTACGCATCCTCTTTCAATGGCACGCCCATTTAATGCGATCTGATTGGATGGGGCGTTCCCATCTCCCAATGCTGCCCGCCTACTTGACATCCCCTCATATTTAGCAGAGTGATATATGTACGTTAAGGTTGGATACTCCTTTTCTACACGACTTCCGTGCCTAAGTGGTGTTCCCATGGAGGTGTTCTTTCGCCTCTACTCTTTATAATATACACCACAGACCTCCCACATGTTTAGCTACGCATGCAGACGTTAAAGCTCAGATATACGCCAACGATATAAAGGTGTACGGTATATACAATGATAACACCAAGGTTTTGGTTCATCAAGCCTCAGCACAGTCCATTGTTAATATGATGGACTGGGCCAAGGATTGGGACATTCCAGTGAATCTCGATAAAACTGTTGTGTTGCACATAGGAAAACCGGATAATCCTGAATATGAAATTGATGAGATTCAACGCTTCTATGGAAAAACGAATCATAAGATCAGGTGACAAGTATTCATTTTACAGGCTTCTAAAGTTTCGATTAAGAGAAAAAATAGAATTTCCTAGCATGCGTTCTTCTGAGGGTCGCATTTTGCACAGCGATGAGGACAAGGCCGAGTTGTTGGCATCCACATTTGCAGAATATTTCAAGGGGTCTGATATAGAAAATGAAATAGAGTCAACAATACCTAGCTTTCCTGTCATGGAGGACTGTGCCTGGTTCCATAAATGGGATATTCTCAGCTTGCTAATGAAACAGCCTCGATCAGAAAGTTTTACTCCCGATGGTATCCCTTTACAGTTCATTAAGAAAATTGCTCCTGCGATAAGTGCCCCACTAGAACACATTTTTAATCTTAGTCTTATGAAGGGAGAGGTGCCCAGAAGATGGGTACATTCTATCGTGACTCCAATTCCTAAGAAACCACCATTAGATGTTCCAGAAAATTTTAGACCTGTAAGCATCACATCAATATTCGCACGACTTTTCGAAAAAGTTTTGAAGCGAGCCATCGTAGATCATCTTCGCAAGCATGGGGTAATATCTCGCAATCAGCATGGCTTTCAAAAGGGAAAATCAACGATAACGGCAATGATTCAATCTCTGAACGACTGGACAAAATATCTTGATGAGGGGAAAAAGGTGGACATTGTCTATTTTGATTTTAGTAAGGCTTTTGACCGTGTATCGCATGTTCATCTGTTGCATAAGATGAGGACAATTGGTGTCCATCCACGCATTGTTTCCTGGATTAGATCGTTCTTGACCGATAGAAAATTTACTGTTCGAGTTAACTCTACGTTCTCAAGTTACAGATGTATAAATAGTGGAGTTCCTCAGGGAGGAGTTCTCTCTCCTATACTGTTCAACATTTACACATACGATTTGCTGAACCTTTTGGAAGACAGTGGAGTAAAATTTTGTGCGTTTGCTGACGATATTAAGATTTATCGGCCAATATCGAGTGAGGTGGACGCCGCACATCTTCAAAGAGCTATCGATATTGTCCAGAAGTGGTCTTTAAAATGGCAGTTACCACTTTCGTAGGAAAAGTGTAAAGTGCTTCATCTAGGGGCTAGAGGTCAATTACACCAATACGCTATCAATAACTCACCACTCAGTTGTGCTGACGAGGTTAAAGACTTAGGGTTCCTAATCACGAATAATCTAAATTTTGACAAACACTGCACACTGGTTTCCAACAAAGCCATGAGAGCAATGTACAACGTGTTCATAGCTATATCTTCTAACGATAGTAGCTTACTTCTCCAAGTATATAAAGCATTTATCAGACCAATTCTAGAATACGGTAGCCCAGTTTGTAATCCTTACACGCGTAAAGGTATCACAACATTAGAAAGCGTGCAAAACAGCTTTACAAGGAAGCTCATGACGCGTACGCTAGGATATCGTTACGATCAAATACCCTCAAGCAGTGTGCGAAATAAGAATTTTGGATTGACGTCTCTTGCCCTTAGAAGAACGCGAAATGATCTATTACTGTTTCACAAAATTGCACATCAGCAAATTGGAGTCGAAATTACAGATCTAGTGTCGATAAGAACATCTAACACCCGAGGTGGTGTCGTTAAATATGACACTGATACTGCCAAACACAACTGTCGTCGTTTCTTCTTCACTCATAGGACACTCTCGTTATATGAGAAGCTTCGCAAAAAACATTTCTTGCCATCAAGCTACAACGCTTTCAAAAAATTTCTCCGCGAGCATATACGTTCCTAAAATGAGATGCTTCAGATGTTGCTAACTCTTCATTAGGCGTTGCTTGTGGTGTTGTATTTCTTGTGTGTGTGTCTTGTGTTGTACTTCTGTTGTAATTTTTAACACACGAATATTATCGTGTAATAAATAAATAAATAAATAAATAAATAAATAAATATTACTATAGTGGCACGGCTCTAAAAATTGTAAAACAGGTGCGTGATCTTGGAATTCTTATTAATGACAATCTTGATGCAAAACTTCATATCAACCGGACAATTCAAAAGACGTTTGCGGCTGTCTTTATGATATTCAGGAACTTCGAGGGTACCGATCCTTCTATATATCTAAAGCTGTACAAATCGTATGTCATTCCTGCTCTGGAGTACGGATCCCAGATTTGGAGTCCTCATACAAAGAAGCTTCAGGCGAAAATTACTTTATCGCTGCAAACCTGACCCGTACTATCCATTGTCCCTTCCTAGTTATTCTGATCGGTTAAAATATTTCAATCTCAAAAGTTTGCTTTACCGACGAGTGTTTAGCGATGTAGCGTTTTGCTTCAAGTTGCTTAAAGGCGATCTGAAACTACGGCCGAGCAAATATTGGTGTTCCGGACCTTGCCGTGGGCGTACTTCTTCGCTTTTAGTTGAGAATCCTAGACTCGCCAGAAATCAATTTGCCAAGGTCTTCAACTCGCTGTTTTTCGGGAGCTAGATGGCTGCAAAAACTTCCCGATGCTATTTTGGGAGCCCCGAACATGCATATCTGCCGATTTTTTGTCTTTCGTGCGTTGGCGAAAAGAGATATTGTGATTTTTGTCGCTGTTTCGAATTTCCGATCAAGTGTATTAGCATGAGGCGACTTTTGAGTTGAGTTAGCATATGCTCTTTCAGTCTTCTGAGACAATCAAAGTTAACCTGAGTCGCGCAGAGTTGTGATTGATGAGTTGCAAGGGGTTATCGTCTTTAGCGGGCATCTTGCTTGCAACTTCTTTTCAAGCAGGTTGAATTTGCGTATGCAGTTGATCTCTTTATATGGGACACTCCTTTCTACTCTCTGTTTCCCACTTTTACTTTTCCTATCCAGCAAGCCTCGTCTCACTTATTGAACGTTTTGTGCCTCCGGGCCGCCACTGGGTGCGTACCAGTATAATGAGACTCCTGAGATACGGAATCCGCCCGGTGGTTCGTCTCCTGGGAGACCGGGATCACAAACTACACCGCGGAATACATTGTCCCTTTACAGCTGCTGCAGCTGGTGTCGTCCTTCCTATAGATAGCGGTTTGGCTCATATTACTGCTACGTGTTTTCCGTGATATAATAGAATGCTCCAAATCTTTTTTCCTTTGCAACTACCGTCGCATCTAAAGGGCTGGGCACACTTCTGCTGCTTGACGCAGCTCCAATGATGAAGAATAGGGCAGAGACGCAGAGTACGTGTCTCTGCGTCAGGGGCGGCGCCGCGCTTATGGCACACTTCGCTTCAGCGTTGGCGCCCAGCGTCAGCGCTGCAAGCGTCAGCTTCACGGAATGAGATCGGTCATTCCGTGAAGCTGACGCTATCGCTCTTGAGCAAGAGATAAGATAAGTAAGATAGGAAATCCCTTTCCTCAGCCAAACCAGCTGAGCGATGGTTGGCAGTGGTCCAATGCCGACACCAGAGAAGGAAAGAACGACCGCCCCTCACCGCAAACATGTCCTTGCCTGAGAGCGACGCCCCCCCCCCCCCGTTTTTGACGCACTAAAGCCGCTGCCGAGTGTGTCCAACCCTTAAGCGTACTCCGGTTGGAATGGTTTTTTTGTAAAATCCACATATAGATATAGTTTTCCTACCGTTGGATCGACTGAGAGTAATGCTTACCACTCAGAACGCGCATTTGGTTGGCCCTTTGCTTTTACTTCAAATGTTGTATTGCTACCCAGTACTTGGAATTGTTGGTTTTTCTTGCAAAGTTTTTTTTTCGCCCACTACTCTGTCCTTACTAACCGTGTCTTTAAAGGCTCGAGCACACTTCGCTGCCTTTGCTGCGGCAGCAATGATAAAGGATATCAGAGGCAGCAGCTCGACGATATCCTTCATCATTGCTGCCGCAGCAAAGGCAGCGAAGTGTGCTCGAGCCATTATTGTTAAAATCCTCAGCACGCAACTCAGTGGCGTAGCATATAAATAAGTAAATAAATAAATATACCAAACATAAAAACCCAATGAGTCAGCTGAAGAGTGGGATTTGATACTGTCAGGCACAATGCTCCAAATGTCATTTATAGCTCGAAAAATTAACGTTACTACTGCTTCTAGCTTAGTGAACTGTAAAAAAGCGCCTTTCTGCTACTACTGGTCTTTGAATTCTTGTTATTAAGCAGCTGATGATTTAAATTCACACCTATGAGTTGCGGAGCTTAAATTTATGTCATAGCACCATCCCGTTGCGAAAAAGAAACAAATATTTCACAACACTTTATTAAACAGTACTTGAATTAATAGGCAGGTCCCTTAAAATTGTACATTTATACGATAAGTGTACGATTGTAGTGAACGGAATTCGATTGATAGCATTTCGTAAAGTAGCGCGCTCTTATCTATGCAGTCTATGGTATCTTGCTCAACCTCGTCTTGATCACTTTTGGACCTTGAAGTGACCGCAGTTTTAGGTTGTTTCCTCTGAGCGCCTCTGCATGCTTCTTTTTGCCAGTGGAAGTGGCGACTGCGTTGCGAGGTATCGTCTCTTTGCTGTCTCCAGATTTCTCAGCGGATTTTATCGTTTCCTTGCTGGTCTTGAGAGTCTCCTTCGATGGAGCAGCACCTTCAGCTGACTTTGAGAGCCGATCATCGAGCGGAAAGTCCTTGTCAGCAGTATCTTTTGCCGTCACTTCTTTGTATTCTTCATCGAAAGCAAACTTGCTCGGCTTCCTCGCTTCCTTCAAAAGCTTGGCTCGCTTCAGTCCTGCAATATACAGAATCGCTTTAGGATATAACAAAGCAATGCATTCAGAAACTGATTACGTTTACGATATGCCGGATGGTCTTCTGAAATGCACACGAGCTTCTCCTAAAATTAGAAAACAGAAATTTCTAGCGATTTTTTGCACAATTTTACTGGAACGGGACATCTTAAGCTTTTTTCTTCCATACTTTTCATTGACATCTGATCGGTTTTCAAATCAAAATGGAAATATTTGAAAGCTAGCTTAATCTTTTGAAATTAAACTGAGCATCTGTCTAATTAAACTGAGCGGCTTCAGGACAAGATTGCACCACGCATTCGTCCATGACATTGCGATTTTTCTGATTTATAGAGCGGATGCTGCTCACTTGAAACAAGCAACTGGAAGCTGTCTATTTTTTCTTCAGTTGTTTTTGTTGCACCGATAACAACTGTGTAACTCTACGTGCACCGAATACTGCTATCAATCAAAGCAAAATCGTGACGTCCTGTATGAGTGCGTGGCGCAATCTCTTTTGGCACTAAAAATATAACAACTGCCTCTCTGCGGTGGCTCAGCAGGGTGCGGGTCCGCCCACAGCTGCTAGGTCAGATGCTCGACTTCCGTGCTATGCGCTATTTTTGCATTTTTTCAAGACCGCTGCTTCCTTTACCAATTTGTTTCCTACACATCTCCTACACATTTATTTCACTCTAAATTGTAAGATTATGGTTTGCTGTGAGCTGTGTTTCTCTCGCTTTTCTCACTTTCTGTATTATACAGTGTTTCATGTTTTTGAGCGAATGTTAAGCAGCTAAACAGCTTACTAAAGTGACCTTTAGTAAGCTGATTTATTGTACTTTTAGCACCAATGGCGCACAGTTACGAGGTGCATGATGCAATAGTAACGGTTACAATAAGGAAATCGTATGAAGGCCAGGATTCTTCGCAGCCAGCTTCCTCGCAAGGACAAAGCATTCGTAATACTTCAAAAACGTGTACGCAAGTTATTACTAATCCTTATTTCAATCTACTAATCGATTAATAATGGCGGGAACCTGTCGCGTAGAAGGAAACCGCACAGCGTAGTACTATAAGGGCCTCTACAGAGTCTCGCGGCAGCACCGTGAGAACTCGTCCAAATCGCTCCCGCCGTAGTGGGACCCGCGCTGCCACTGTGGTGTGAGCCGCAGCGCGGACGAGTTGTCGCAGAGCCGCCGCACGCAAGGATCCTCGAGGGCTGCCGCAGTTCACGGCGGCTCTCACCCGCAGCGCCAGGAGCTGCGGGTGAGACCCGCCGGAGGGCGTGACCGGATAGGAAGCATAGTGGGAGCGGGGTTTTCTTTTGTTTCCGACCGTTGGAAGCTTGGATGGAGAGGCTTTTGTATTGGAAGCTTTCCCACGAATCGAGATTTTTGGTTTGGGCCTCGTCCATAGTTTTTATCTCGGGGGAGGGGGTAAAATGCTGTTCTTTTCATCATCATTGCCTTCACAGTATGCCGCGAGATCCCGTAGGAGTGAAATGCATGGCGCAACTTGAACAGGATTGCTTGCGCCGTCCTATTGCTTCATGCTAAGTTCTTTTCTCATTGTATTTTTTATGTCAGCTCCAGGACGCTTTGGAACAGAATGGTTTTGATGCATTGAATGTATTTACGACTTGAAGGAGTCTGTTATTCTTATGTAGTTATGCATAAGTTCCTTCGATCAATCTCAGTGGTGGCTTTGGGTTTTTAAAGGCCGAGTGCTTCAGCTCTCTTGTAACGACCAGCCATCACTGTCTTCAAAGCTTTACGCCCTTATATTTTCTCATTACCACATTACCGACGGCTGCCTCCAGCACATTCTTCTGATTCAGTAATGCTATCTGAACTATGCCGTGTTCTATATATTGTATATAGCATTGGGACTGGTTTACGAAACATTCTCTTGAGGCCTATTCACCGTGCTACGTATTAATGCGATATACTTCGATGTGTATATATAAACCTGCAGAAGAACCAACAATAAAGACAATTTAACGCGGAAAATATAAAGCTAAACATTTTTCTTCTTCAAAAATGCTCCATTTCGCCACCTATGTGTCTTCGGACGAACCTTTTCGAAAAAGGTCATACACTCTAAACACTCAATAGACAAAAAATCATAAGCATTTCTTACGAAATGTTCAAACGAGCTGAAATAATCCAATGCCGCCGAAATCCATTCTGTATTTCTTCGTTTCTCCCGGCAAAAGTACGCAGTATTGCGTCGCGGGGCCGCACCACCCGCCGTTGTCATGGCGGGCCCGCGGTGCCCGCAAGACTCTGCTGCTGGCCTAAGTCTCCTGTTATACTCCCGCGGGAGCTTCCGCGGATGGGCGGAAATCGCGTTGGGACCCCGCGCCGGGCCACTCGTCGCGGCCCGCCACGCCCACCGTCCGCGGATGGCCGCCGACAGACGACGAGGGAGGTGTTATACTTCCCGCCCGCGGGAGGGCAGCCGTCCGCGGTGCACTGCCGGGTGTCGCGTAATCGTTTCGGGACCCATTTCACCCATGACGCTAACACACGCCCGCATTTCACCGCTGCAACGTCGCGTTGGACTAAAGCCCCTTTCATACTCGTCCCAGGGGCGGCGGCGGCGGCGGCGGCCCAATGGTTTAGCATAGGAAGGCGGCGGCGATGACGTGCCCGAGCGGCGGCCACGGCGGTGGAGGGGTTTTCATACCTGCAGCGGCGACGTCGCCGCGGCCACGCCCCGCCACGCCCCTGGCGGCGCCGCCGCCGGGGCCGCTGCCCGAGATGGCTGGGGCCATTTCGGGCGGCGGCCACGAGGGGCAGCGAGAGCGGCGGCACATCGAGACGTGGAGTGTGCTGCCCTGTGTGCGCGCTGCGGACAACGCTCAACCTCCACGTCAGGCAAGGGAATTGTCATCAAAAGTCATCTTCCTCTCCTCACCGAGGACGACAAGGCCGAATGTGCCAAACAAGGGCCACGACTGTCAGGTAGGTGGAGTTTTAAGGTCTTCAAGGGTCTCATTAGCTCTTTTAAACTATTTTTACTTGAAACTGAACACCTCTCAAGCCGGGATTATTAATCAGTACGAGAATTGGGGCACGTGATAGCGCAGCTAGAGGCGCTGGCTATCGTCCGCACCCGAATCTGGTTCTCGGTTTGGATTTCCCGTCTAGGTCAACTATGCCTTCCATCCTTCCAGGGCCAGTAAATTGGTGCCAGACCTGTCTGGTAGGCATAAATCACGGAATTACGCATCGGCTGTCCTCTCCGAGGACAGTACGCGTTGCGGAAATGCTTTGCCGTGAAGCAGTACGTATCTCTGGACATTCAGAAGGATCTCTTCCATTGAAGGCAAGTACTGCGTTGCCCCATTGCGAGGCCGCTGCGCGCACGCGCGCGCCAAACGCAAGTAGCGCTGGCGGCGGCGGCCGCCACCCCTAGGCGGCGAGAACGGACACCGCCCCTCCACCTGCCGCTGAAGCGGCGGCGGCCGCCGCCGCCGCCCCTGGGAGAGTATGAAAGGGCCTTAATGCGGTGGAGTCGCCGCTGCCGCTTTGCCGCCGCACCGTTCGCCGCCGGCGGCAAGCGTTTCGTTCCCTGCCCTGTGATTAGGGACAGTGCTGCCCACTTGCCGCAAAAGTGTGCGGAGTTTAGAACATGCCTAGTTTATGAGTAACTCGCAACGGTGATATAATGTCATGGATGTTCAGTCTCACCTTCTTTGTAAAAACGTAGGCGTAAAAGCTTGCTAGAAGAGGTATAAGTATCGGGGTGAAGGCAAGAATGATGGCTAGGTATTCCTGTGCTAGATCCCAGCTGTGGTTCTGAGCTATCTGTAATATATATCGTACTAATGATCTGTCCCTATTAGACGGGGTCTTTTCATCTGCCGTACCATGCGATCGATATCTTCTTTCTCCTTTGAGTAGATCTGGATCAAGTCGTACACTTGTAAAAACTAAAACCGAAAAAAGTGAAGATGCAGCTGAAGGGCTCTGGCTTTGTGCACTTACCAGAAGAACAATGACGGCAAAAAACAGAGCTAATATTTGACAAGTTTCGCGAAGTGTGCGAAGCGTGGTGATCTTCTGTGAGAACAGCTCCCTTATGTCCATGAAGTAATCGAATATTCCTCAAAAGGTTCGAGATGCTGCTTCGTGCAAAATTATATAATTTGTATGCAAAGATAGTGTGTAGCACAGTTGAAGAATGCACCTATTACGCAAGCAGCTCAAACCGATAAAGGGAACGGATTCCACCCATGACGACTAACGAGGGAGGTCAGTGAACTCCGTACGGGACGAGTCCTATATGGTCTTGTAGGGCATCAAACGAGGATCACAGAACTGAGTGCTTGGTCCAAAAATGGCAAAAAATTGTATCACTTCAGGGGGGGGGGGGGGCTAAAGTGACACCTGGAATGGTCCTGTCGTGCTCAGAACTTGACACCGCGTACACCCTTTTACTTACACATACCCATCGTAGCCTTCTGCTGTTCATCGTTTCAACGAACGTGGTTGCCAGATTGGTGATCTGCATCCCAGATAATCCTATAGATGAATTTGGGACGAAAATTTTTTTTCGATCTCCAGAGTTGAGGGAGTGGGTCCAAGTGGTCATAGCTGCAATGCCCCGACCCGTCTACTGTAAGTGTATAGGAGAATGGTCAGGAAGAAATACACGGCTAGGTAAATACCATGTGGTGGGTAAGATATGCTGTACTTGGTAACAGTTAGTAGCATTGTGAAAGTTGCGAGAAGAAGAAAAAGCAGTCTGTAAAGAAATTCGAAGGACGATGAGCACATCTTGATGATGGGTCAACTCAATACTTGTCGATCATGTTCACAAATAAGGTGACAGCGATCAACACCTCTAAAACCAATTGAGAACATTCCAATGAGGTAATATGGGAGTACCATCTAGCGAGAGCTTCCTCAGCGAGACAGACGTGGTTAATGGACGCTCGACATCACCCCACACGACAAAACTAGCTTCTTCACATCTGACAACAGGTTGAAAGCGGGGTTAAGAAGCGAAGAAGATATCCTACCGAAGCCAAAATGTACTCTTTATCAGCCAAAAAGGGAGCACTCCACAGAGCAAATCGCATAGACACCCCCGTAATCGAACCCTCGGCACCCTCCCGCCTCGTTATCTACTCGGCTATCCAGTCGATGACGACACCGTTGCGAATGAATCACTTGAATGTACACTGCAGCTTGGTCCAGAAAGCGTCGTAAAGTATCGTATTACTATAATCAAACATTAATTTGAGCTCCAAAGCTTTTGTAAGTTAAGTTCTGAGCACGACAGGGACATTCCAGGTGTCACTTTTGCCTTATCAGCCCGCCCTGAAGTGATATTTTTTTGCCATTTTTGGACCACCCAGAGGCATTTAGCAAAAACGAAACACAGTTCTGTGACTCTCGTCCGATGCCCTACAAGATCACATAGGTTTCGTTCAGAATCTCCGGACCGAGTTCACTTCCTGACTTCACTGACTTCCTCGTAAGCATTACTTTCCTCCGTGGTCGGCGAATGAGTGTAAATCTAGGAAGGTAAAAAGCGCATTGGTCCCTCCCATATAACCGTCAAGGCTGCTGCGTACAGTAATTTATGTTGTCAATTCAGCGCAGTATTGATAGAGAAACGAGGAAACTAACGAAGCCAGCAATTCCGTAAGCAAAGTGGAGGGGCGAAGCGTCGTTTGAAATGGGAGGTACCTTCACAGGTGTTGTCAGCATTGCGTAGATTCACACATTCCAGCCGACCTCTAATGGTAAGGTTTTGGATATACTCCCGCGAAGTCCTCCGCAACAGATCCACCAAGTTCCTTCCATTGGTTGTTGTGGGAGCCCGAGGTTTCTATACGAGACTCCAATCTTGCTGCGACCATGGGCTTCGCGAGAGGAGCCGTCTACATTTTTCATGGCAGTAATAGACTTATTCCTTTTATTTTTTCGGTGCTCTCTGTAGAACGCTTTTGTTCTCAAATGGTCCCCTCATTAGCGTTGGCATCCTTATTTTCTTCTTTTTTCACCGGAGCAGAACCACGTATTAGGTTGGAAAAAAAGTCTCTTCACACTTCGAAATTTTTTTTACCCTTCCCCTTGTAAACGCACTAGCCAATGTTGATTGCTGATTTCGTAATCCTATCACACTTGTCTACCGTTCGCACGCGGACACAGGTTAAGACTCTTCTTGTAATTCGTTATCCACCCAATCTTCCGAACTCAATGCCAGATCTACCTCATGGCCGTTTTCAGCACGGCATTCTTCATGAATTCATTAAAGAATCCACAGCACGTCAGGGAGCAGACCAAATTAACCATATATGTGGCTTGGGATCTACTACTCATCGCGCCTGTTATGAGTGGTTCGGAAAGTCTTTAAAGGGAGATTATTCACTGAGGGCAAAGCATGGTCAGGAAGGCCAACTGGATTGGACGACAGTGAACTACACCATCTTCTTCGTACCGATAGTTGGCAGACGACACGTCAGCTGGCAGAGAAGCTCGAAGTGTCTCATAGGATAGTAGGAATCCATCTGAAGAATCTTGGCTTTCATGGAAATTTGGAGCTTGGATTCCACATGCCCTGTCAGACACTCAGAAAGGTCGACAGCTCAACATCGCTGCTTCTCTTCTGTCCAGATAAGGAAGAAAATCGTTTCTTCCGCGGATTGTGACAGGCGAAGAGTCCTGGGTTCTGTGTGCCAACTTCCGAGGAAAAGGCAATGGGTACAAAAGGGAGAGAGCCCTAAGTCTGATCTCAAGCCCAATGTTCACGAAAGGAAGATTTTCTTGAGTGTTTGGTGGGATATCAGAGAAGTGATTTATCGGCAAACTCTCAGAAGTGGAGAGACACTTACTGCTGTCACATACTGCGGCCAACTCCACAAAGTCGTCGCAACTCTCTAAGAAAACAGGCCGGAGAAGTCGAAGGTGATGATCCTGCATGACGATGCAAAACTACATGTTGCAAGACTCACAAGAGAAACAATAAAGGAGCTGGGCTGGGAGGTAATGTCACATCCACCGTATAGCCCTAACCTCGTTCGTGCCGACTACCATCTCTTCCGTGCTTTCAAGCAAGAAATTGGAGAGAAATATTTTGGAACTGATGAAGACCTCAAAAGTTGGATTCATCAATGGTTCGACTCCAGAACTGCAGTCTTTTAAGCGAGAGGAATTGGAAAATTACCCAGTCTTTGGAGAAGTGTAGTGGGACAAAATAGAGTTTATCTCAGTTGATTTGACTTTGTAGTTGTGAAGTAATAAATCTTTGAAAAAATGAAAAGACTTTTTTTCCAACCTAATATTTATGTCCTAGACAACTCACATTTGAGTTGCCCTGACGTGTCTATCACAAAAATGTATTTGGAACCCTAGTTTTATATGTAGCTCATCTTGTAGTGAGGGTCCTTCCTTTCATCCATAACTATGCATGCTCAGACGGGAAATTAAGCAACTCCTTCGAATAGGATTATATCGGATAAGATATGGAATTGCGGTCGCGATGTGATGGACAAGTGATTTCTTATAATTGAGGACCATCACTGCGATATACCATTGGAGTAGAATGCATGGCTTATATCAATATTGGATGCCTTTCTTTCTTCCGCTGTCTTCATTAATTAGCATACGCATTATTCTTGTGTTAAAAATTTTGGCGAGAAAAGCTCACCACTGAAAAAAGTGAAGGTACATATTGTTATAGCAGCATATAGGTGCACCGATGTGAACACGACCAAGAACCTGTGTTTACTAGCGAAGGTCTTGATCAACTGCAACCGCTTGATATTTCTTTGAAAGCAACTAATTTACTTCAGCAGACGTACTAACCTCAACTGAAACGAGAAGAGAATAGAGGAGACAAACAACTATATACGCCGTGAGGAAATTGCTTCTCTCCCATAATCTTACAGCTCCTTGTTTTCGAGTGACTGCGAGTACCGTGAATAAGGCAGCTTAAATGTCAAAGTTTATGCGAGTGAATTAGCTCTCTTTGAATTACGCGAATGTATTGCGCTTTGAAAATCATACTTATTCATTTATTTACTACAAGTGCGATGTTGCAGTAACACTAAGCTAAGGGCAATCACATCAAGCTAGCTGCTCTACTTGTACAGCTCTTTCCTACCTAGGAG